>OY728151.1:1793033867-1793512748 GCA_963277665.1 Viscum album | reverse complement strand
TAAGTCAAACTCGTCACAATAATGAAATAAACAACTACCTCACCCCCAACCAATGTCCACGTGCAGTCTGAAGCTCGCATGTTCCACCTGGAAGAGAAGTCAAACAAGAATCCCAACATCCCATGGCGACTTGAGGTCTATCACGAGAGGTGTGGTCACGCACCCTACTCGCATCCAAAACTCCAAGCCCCGATAGTCCTAGCTCTTGTCTAACCAGATTCATCCCAAATAATATGACCCAAAGAGATTAACCTACCTTAGATACCATTTTGTCACGAACCAGATCTAGTCATCAACCAAACCGGCGCTCGACCTAGTCTATGGTAAGGCCCAAAGGGCATTCCCTATCCCCACAGGCTGGCACAAGTGGTCGGGTATCATAAAAAATGGTTTGGAAATGATTTACCATTGTTTAGAAACATTAAACAACCAACAATAATAAATAAACTAAATCGGAAAATTCAATCCAAACAGGCTTTAAAAAAATTCAGAATTGCATTACATAGTTTAAATAAAGACCAAGAGATCCCCAACTAAAAAGGAGCAGCAAGTCCGACTCAAAAACCACCACACGGCAAGGGGGAATCGTCATCAAGCCATCTCTACAACTCTGCATCGAGAAAGGAAGCTAACAACTCGAACCGTCGTCTCCAAGGACCTTGCCCTTACCTGTGTTAAACATTACCAAGTCTACTTACACCCAAAGGTGTAAGTAGGGTGTGATCCCAAACCCAATAGAATGCCACCCAAAAGATTCCATGTGATAAACATTTTAAGACAAAATTCTTGCATGTTTTCATAAACATGAAATGATAGTAACAATTTCTAAGAGATGCAACTTTAAATAAAAACAGTTTTCAAGAGGTAAACTTTAATGAATGAACAATTTTAAGGAAAACACACATGATGCTAAAATTACCATCCAAACACACTGTATGTCGATGGTAATTACAATATAATCAATGAGCACTAGTCACGGGAACACCCCTAGGTACTAGCTAGTTGTGGGGCCCTAGGTACATGGTATCTCGATGTAAAAGTAACCATAACCAATAATCTTCTCGTGCATGGGCCACTAGGAGGGGAGACCTCAATGGCCTAGTGGTCCCCAAACATCATCATAGTTTAATTAGTGTTGTCATCGTCAATCTTGCTAAGTGAAATAGGGACGAGGCGACTACCGGATCACTAGTATACTAGTCATAGTCCGCCCACCTAGATACTTAGGTTTTCCTCTTTGTGCTCAAACAAGTTCCACATGTTATAAAATATCATTTGTATATAAAAATACCATTTCTAAATCATACACACACCAAACAGCACCCAACCATGTTTTGCACCCTTTATTTATTTCAATAAACCATTTAAAATTTTCATAAAACAGTTTCAAGAAGTATAACAAGGCTTTGCACCTAAAATATGTTCAAGAACCCTCTTTTAAGGCCAAATACACACCAATGTCATACCAAAACAAAAATGGTAGCCCTAGCATCATTTAATAAACCAATTCCAAGAATCATAAAATGACCTCAAACGATACAACATGGATTTGACATGAAAAACAATTATTTTCATACAAAAATGCTACATTGAAATTAAACACTTAATCAATGCTACCAACAATGGTTTTTGCACCACACACTAATGGATGAGGAACATGCTAAATAGGTCAATCAAGCAAGATAAATTCATCAAAGAATTTTTACACATTGAACCACCTACCTTGAATATCAAAAACCCCAAATCTTTGTGCAAAACTTCAACTGCACCACACGTGAGTGAAAACGAACCTTAATCATGAAGATTGAACCAAGAAACTCAATATTAAACCCTAGGGATGAAACCCTAGCTGCTGAAAATTTAGAACCTCAAGGAGGGAAGAAACCCTAAGGAGAAGGAAGGAACAAGGAATGAATTCACTTACTTGAAGAATCTTGAAGTTTTCCCACCAAAAACCCCTTCAAAAATGGGTTCAAAGAGAGCTTGAGGGAGCTTGGAAGCCTTTTATGGCTGAAATGGTCAAATGGGGAAAGAAATGGGTGCATTAGGTTTATTTTCGGAAGGGAAAAATGGTCAAAATCCATTTTTTTTAACACTCGGACGGTGTGCATGGTTTGTCCGCACGGTTTAGTAAACCGTGCGGCCTGTTCTGGCCACCCAAAAACCCTCGTTTTCTTCCAAAATTCAAGGGGACCTAGGGGGGACCTAGGGGAAAAGATTGGTGAAAAATAGGAGAAAATAGTTGAAAAAAAGGACACAGATGTGACATCTCTTGACAAACTTCTTTTTATTACAATGTTACTCACGTGCAAGTGATAGTCTTTGGATTTGGGATACATAACAATTTCACACGGACACGCAGGTCCTTACATAATTAAAAAGATGGATGATATGTAGGTCATCAATGAGAAAATGAAAATGCAATTATTATAAATTATATAACCACATGCAAAAAAACTGACATGCAATTTCAGTCGTACATTGGTCGATTGTCTCAAGATCAATCATTTATTATAAATTAAATAATCAGATACCAAAAAATATGACATTCAATTTCAATTATATATTGGTCAGTCATATCAAAATCAATCATCATACAATACTGACAACATGTTTTTTTAGATACTTATTATGTTCTACATATTTTAACCTAATCTATAACTATATATAGGTTCAATACAACTACAAGTGCAACACACAACGCTACAAGAAATGTACAAATAAACCCAAACTCGGGTACTTGGCCCCGTGATCGTGCCCCAAAACCCCACCCACCCATGCGACCCTAGCCCACCATAGGGAGAAACTTTACTTGTAACTATATCTAATAAATAATATATATATATATATATATATATATATATATTATATATATATATATACATCTATTTATATTCAGACATTCATGAAGATTTGTCACTCATGCAGGTGGAAAGCAATAACTAAAACCCCGATCGATATAAATAACCTCGCTATTGAAGTATACCGACGTTGACATGATTACCTACATATTTTTGTCATTCAAACGTTTTATACTGCATCATGAAGTGTGTGTTTTAATTAGGTATGATTAAATAATTGTAACTTGATCTTGAGATTTTTATATGGATTGGTTTATCATTATTTGATAAACCAGGCAAAACCTAGGGAGAGAACTATTGGAGCCTCAATTGTCTCTGATTTTAACAACCATTGATCTTCTTTCAGTCTGTGTAAAAATCCAACTTCAAACAACGCTTATTGTCAAATGCTCCTTTATTACAATGTTACTCACATGCAAGTGATGAGTGTCTAGGAGTTTGAGATACATAAATTTTTTACACGAACATGCAAGTCCTTACATGTGGATGACACATAGGGCACTAACAAGGAAAAGAAAATACAATTATTAGAAATTATATAATGGCATACAAAAAAATATGACATGCAATTTCAATCAAACGTTAGTCAGTCATCTCAAGATCAATCATCACACAATACTCTTAACATGTTTTTTTGGATGTTTATTATGTTCTACATGTTATCACTTTACCTATAACTATATCTAATAAATAATAAATATCTACATATATATACATCTATTTGTAATACATGTTTTTAAATATCAATATATGTGTGTGCGCGCGCCTTTTTGTATTTAATGACGTCTTTTAAATACGTCTAATTTTTTTCAAATAATATAACATATATTATCTGAGTAACGATATACATTCTTTCAATTAATTTACGATATATATGTTTGTATGTAATGAATATTACCAATATATTTTTTAAAAATAATTAACTATAATACTTTTATTTATCTATGCATCCAATAATATATTGTACATTTGTTTAATTTTCAATCTACTATATATCAACTATATTTATTAATATTTTAAAATATAATTATGTATATTTTTGTAAACAAATATAGTTTCCAAAATAAAAATATTTTTAATTTATAAATAACTAACCAAAATATTATTAATTGCCAATTTTGTTAAATTTAATTAAAAATGATATAATTTACACTTAATTAATCATTAAAATATTGTAAACTTCTCTTGATTTCAATATAATAAAATTTGGTAAGTATATATACATTTTTGAAGTAATTAAACATTCTAAAATTTAAATAATTATATTTTATACATCATTAGTCGGAATAATAATTTTTTATAGTTCATATAATTTTAAAAAATTTATTAATAGTAAATTTTGTTAGTTCCATCAACAAAAATAATATTATTTATATACGGTGGTCCGTGGAGCGACTGAACAGCGATAGCAAGGACCGAACAAGATAAGATTTGATATTAAAAAAAGAAAATTAAAAAAAAGCAGATGATAATTAATGCGGACCAATGATCGGGAGAGAGGAGTTAAGAGGAGTTTGTGGGGCCACCATGTGTTCCACATTTCCAGAATGATTGATTGAACTATAAATTTAAAATTGAGAGATATTAAAAAAAAAAGTGATGGGTTGGAAAAGTCAACATGGTCCGATAATTGTCTGTAAAGAGCTAAGGCGGAGATGGAATAAATCGGTGGAATCTTTTTGATTTATTTATAACAAATCAATTCTACCAACTAGGTCGGTGATTAAAAAATATAAAGGGCACACTTCAATGTTGAATTGAAAAATTGAGTATAAGGAATTAACTAGAAAAACATTTTCAAATGAATGATAGTTTATTATGCAAAAACTATTCTTGAATAAGTATGAGTTTGTGTGCCCACTGAAAAAAATAAGTTGTAGTAACGGTTTATTAGCGGTAACAAATAGTGTTAAATACAATTTATAGTAGCTTAATATAAGCGTTACTATATTTTTTTTAGATTTAGCGGCGGTTTTATCTAAATCACCGTTAAAGTTTTAAAATATACCTTAATTTGACCCCCACCCTCACATGTCCCATTCCCTCTCTACACTCATTAGAGAACTTATTCCACGACATCAGTGTTGGGGTGCCTCTTCACTTGGGCCACATCATGTGTCATTTAAATAATAAAAAAATAGATAATGTTGTAAAATTGATCGAACGCTGATTGAAACCGCGAAACATTTCGAAACTGGAAATGTAAGATTGATTGTAGGCGAAACACATCGTTGAGAAAGCGGATGTCGTATTTGTGTATGACGATAATAATAACAAATGGAAATACAAATACAAAAGAATACAAGAAGTATATAACACAATGTAGAGCCAAAAGTCCATCTTATTTCATTAACATATTGTCATATTTATAGAGTACATGAGATCTGATCCAATGGTGAGAATATGATAGGTTGGGTGTTAAGAGGGGAATTAATTGAGAATTGAAGACTCGTCATTATTGTCATAATTATGACATCCATTAATAACGTTTCATAACACCCCCCCTTGGATGTCATAATTTCATGGAACCTTATTTAATCTTCACTTAAAAAAAACCCTGTGGGAATAATAAGTGAAGCCAAAATAAATGAATTTCATGTCATGCTACCTCATTAAAAACCTTTTCAGGAAAACCCAGTGAAAAAAAAAACCTGATGAAGGGAAAAAGAATGCAACGTTCCCAACTCCCCCTGATTATATCATTTAATTGCGTCTTCAGGACATCAATTAATATTATTATTTAATTATGTCTTCGGGACATGAGAGAAAGACCATACGTAATAATAAATGGTCTCATTAAAAATTACAACTCATGGGGAAGACCAACCGTTTCCATTAATTATAGATATCCATAATAATTTATAACATTCCCTTGGATATCTGTATGATGTATGATTGTCTCATTAAAAACCTTATCAAGGAAAAACCCTTCAGAGGAAAACACTTGATTAGGGAAAAAGAGTACAATAACATCAAGTCACCAGAGTGTTGCCTCGTTAAAAACTGTGTCAATAAAACCCAGTGGGAAAAACTTGACTAAGGGAAAAAAGTACAACAATTACATCTCTCATTCATATTGATCATCACTGCATTTAACTCATAGAATGTCCATCATCAATTCATAACCAAAACACTCAGTTTTGAATTTTGGAATAATAATAATTCATACCCTTTAGATTTCAATGAATGGCGAAGAACATTAACTTGCATTATAATATGATTTATTGTCATTTGCAAGATACATATGCACAAGTATATCCTTTAGGGATAAATAAAATGTGCAATTATATTTAATCATTCTAGGATAAGTATGTTCTTCATCAACCCCTTATGTATGAAATCTATCACTCTTGGAAGCAAGAGATTTGATTATTCATTAAGGGTAAAACCATTCCAAAATTTAATATTTAATCTTTGTGTGGAGCGGAAGCACAATTGAAAAAAAGATTTTCAATGTCCCCTGGAAAACCTGTTGTTTACCCCTCTCAAAAGGAGGCATGGGAATTAAAAACCTAAAAATTTTCAATCAGTCTCTTCTTGCCCAATTCATCTGGCGTCTTATTAATCAATAGGATAATTCTCTAAGATTCCCGAGAGATTGGTTTTTTAAAAATCTTGTTAATGGCAAGATGACCTATCTGCAATCCTCCATCTGGTCCGGACTTAAAAAAATCTTCCAAGATATAAACAATAATGCCAAATGGCCAGTTAATGCTTGCTCTTCTCTTAACTTTTGGAATCAAAATTGGTCTAGAAGTCTCATGATTGATCAAATTGATGCTACTAATTCCAATCTGGACCTAAACTCCTCTACCAAGCAACAACTGGAAACACAACATCTTCTCCCCAATAACATTGCTCAAATAGTTAAAAACTATGATTTTCTAGAAGATAATGATATTCTTATTTGGGAACCTTCTATGGATGGTCGTTTAAATTCCAAAGCTTACTACAACCATCTCACCCATGGTGACAGAACTTGCATGGATAATTTTACAAAAAGATGGCTAATGCCTTCCTGCTTCACTCTTCTTTGGAGGCTACACTTTGGTAAACCCCCCCTTGAAGAGAACCTCCAGCGGGTGGGTATATCCCTTTGTTCCAGATGCCCCTTTTCCTACAGCATCGTGAAGATGTTAATCACCTATTTATCTCTTGTAATACCTCTGCTGCACTGTGGAATTATATTTTCAATTGCTTTGAGTTGCATCAGATTCAAAACAGGAACATTACCCAATGGGTGCAAGACATCCTTGCCATTTAGTTCTCTAACCAAGTACAAATTATTTTCCTTGTTTCTTGGGCCGAAATTTTTCATATCATTTTGAACAGAAGAAACAAGGCTCTTCATGGAGAGCAAATCATTAGTCACAACTCTTCCATTCAAAAGATCCTCCTGGCGGTTCAGAATGCAAACTTCCAACATAAATGCAGATGCTACAATTCAGTTAATGATCTTATCATTTTGAACAAACTTCAAGTTAAAGGTAATTTTCCCAAACCCCTTTCCACCATTGAAGTTTTCTGGCATCCTCCCTTTATTGACTGGATTACATGTAATTCGGATGGTGCTTCAAGAGGAAACCCCGACCTTGCTGGGTATGGCTTTGCCTTCAGAGATCATAATGGAGACTTCCTGGGAGGCAAATCTAGTCCTTATGGAGAATCCACTGCAATTGAAGCTGAAATGTATGCTCTTATAAAAGCGGTTGATCATGCTTGGATGGATAACTAGAACAAGGTCTGGTTCGAGTGTGATTCGGCCAATATTGTCCAAGTTGTTTGGAAGAATCAACTTCATCTTTCCTGGAGGTACATGAATAAATGGAGCAAATGCCTAAAAATCCTTGCCTCCATGACATACATCATCACTCATACGTATCGTAAGACGAATCAACTTGCGGACTTCCTTGCTAATAAAGGAGTAACTGAGGGTACCAACATCTTCTACTCTACTATTTCGGAAGATTTGGTTTTGATTTTCAATTGTGATAAATGTACTCTTCCCACTTTTTGACTTTTGAAACCTTTTGATTTATTTAGGATGTATGGCCTTTTTCTTTTTTAAAAAAAATATGGATACATCTTATTTAGTTCACCCCATAATTTATTAGATTGGGTGAAACTTTCATACTTAATATGCTTCAGGCATTTCGAACCCTTCTGGGATTCATATATAAATATCCAAATATACTAGGAAGAATATTTCTTATAATACGATCATCGATATTCAATAGTCTTGATAGTTTGGATAATCAATCTAGAACTTTATATGTTGAACATTTCATAAGTTTAATAATTTTGGCCAATTATTATGATGTCGACATCCGTCAAAATCCATTGCCTCAATGAGTTTTAAAAGCATTCATAGAAAATATATCATCAACAACATTTGATTGAGATCTCATAATTTTTTCTGGTACCAATGTCACTTCAGGGACAATATCTAAAAAGATATAATGTTGCCGATATATCCATTTTCCTCTTCAAGGGAAAATATATTTATTGCTTTCTACTCATGATGAACAATGATTTTATATAATCAGTTCAACCACACATCAGGTGTGTATAATTAGACTATTGATTTCCAACACTTTACATTCATGTATGTGTTGTGAGCATCATGTTAATGGTTCTGCAGGACCATATAATGTATGATACTCGATATTTCATTTAATCAACATGCATAACATGAAATGTATACTCACTAGTAGCAAATAACACATGTGATCATTTAGTGGATGCATCTTTCATATAGATGGATCACATGGTGGGCGCGCCCATATATACTTCTTCATAAGTATATAGAAAATTTATTTCCATAATAGATGCTAATGATATAAATAATTTAACTAAAAAACGGGTACCTCATGGTAAATTATCGTACAGAGGGAATTCATAATGACTTAATGATAATAAATTCATTGATAATTTTGTAGACATGCATCCATTAAATATATTCATCATTCTCCCCTCGATGGATGTCTACTATGTTATCAATAAATCGATGCTAGTGTATACATGAATCAATATCTCTCATTATAATTGATCCTGGATGACCTAAATCATCATGTCATATATTTGAAGTGTCAGGATCAGTAAACTTCTGGTTTACCATTATTTATTCGATTGTACATAACAAATTCTTTATAATCACTTTTATGAATGCTTGTTACATATCGAGGTACCTCTTTTGTCTCCATATGCTATTCATTTTCAAGAATACCATTCATATATCTCATTGAGACTTTAGATATAGCAAAGCATTAAGAATTTGTACTACCAGGTAGGAATATATTCGCTTTTCTGGAGCCGTTTATTAATTTTCACTACCGATAAATGTACTTATATGAGCATATACTAACGCATATATGAGTTCTTTTGAAGCATTTAATTAAAATAATATAAGATCTCCAGGATCTTTCATTGTGCAAACTCATATTTGTCGTTATAATTTCCACTTATGGTGGTTGATGAATTCATAAGATAATCATAATGGGTTAGACCCATCACCAAGTGAATTATTGCATAATTTAGAACTTCTGGCCAAAATATTTTGGAACTTCGGGCCCAAATATTATTTTACAATACATCTACCTAGGATAGGACCCCCACGTCTTTTGAAGATGGTGAATGTGGTAGCGAGAACCAATGTGGAAGAATCTTTTGGATTCACAACACACCTTATCGCCATCCAAAATTATAATTCATAAACAACATTCACTTTATCAAATGAAAGATAAATCATTTGATCAAACCTCATCAACTCTCAAATATTCATGATATCATAAATAATAAAAAAATAATGAATAATTTCATTCGCTTCAAGGAATGAGATATAGTAATTAATACTACATTCACATCGGGGAATTCATTCATTCATCGGATTTCATGATCCATGAATGATAATTTATTATTTATCAATAATGATCATCCTGTATAAAATATAAATTTTATTGATTATGATGATCATTACTTTAACCACTTCAGGTGGTAAAATCATTTCCATAATATATATCGGATTATTAAAACTATGTAATTCAATCATTTCACTTATGAATTATATGATCAACAACATCCACTTCTGGGGATAGATGAATTACATGAGATGATATTGATAATCTATAAGAATATGATAAATAATACTGTTTCCCTTGATATTGTTACTATGAGAACAATAAATGATAAATGAAGATATTCTTCAATATAATGTCAAAGGATATTTTCATATCATCCTTCAGGGATGCAATATTTTATAAATATCAATAAAATTCATTGTGCTCTGTAAAAATTTACTATCATCAAACCTCTTCTGGTGGTTATATTTTTATTATTTATTATAAACAAATACAACACAATGATCATTCGCAAAACATCATATTCACATCGAACTTGATTTATAATAAAATTAGGTATATTTTCATTCACTTCGGGGAATGAAATAAATCATTTTTAATAAATATTATCATTCACTCCAGGTAATAAAATAAAATTATTTGTTCGAGTTTTATAGTGTCTTCAAGACAATTGCATGAATATTCAATTCAGTAATTTCATTAATTTCATCCACTTCAGGGGATTAATATATATAAAATATATTTATGCTTGTTCATCAAGAATATTTAATTTCTCTAAAACATTTTATAATAAATAAAAGAAAGAGAAAAAATAAATAAAACAAATATATACAAATATTTAAAGTAAACATCATCTCCATCATGAACCTTTATATAGTATAATCAAACTTGACACCTTGAGGGTGAACAAGAAATAAGAGATACAAAATTTCATGGTTTATGAAATGATTAGCGAACTTCAGATCGACGTACGACAGGTACACGATGATCATCAAACTTCGGCTCAACGTACAATGGGTACGCGATGTTCATCAAACTTTGGCTCGACGTACAATGAGTACGCAATGTTCATCAAACTTCGGCTCCACGTACAAGGGGTACATGATATTCATCAAACTTTGGCTCCACATACGAGGGGTACACGATATTCATCAAACATCAGCTCGACGTACGACAGGTACACGATGTTCATCAAACTTCGTCTCGACGTACAATATGTACGCGATGTTCATCATTCAATAGCTTGACGTACGACGGGTACACGATGTTCATCATTCAACAGATTGATGTACGATGGGTATGCGATGTTCATTATTCAACCACTTCTGGTGGTGTAGTTTTTTATTCATTTGATGAATTATGTTTGTCTCAGCATCTACTACATCGGTTATTAATCAAACACATCATCTCCAAGGAATGAAGTGAAATTTGTCTACCGTGAGTCATTACAGCTCTTCAAGAGCTCATTATTTTTCCCATAACAAAAGATTAAGAAAATCACATATTATTTTTAGATTTATCAAGATGAAAAAAATAAATGTAACAATATCTTAAATATAAAATAAGGCCCACATTTTGACGTAGCTCCTCGAATGAATGGAGTCGATGCGCATACAAAAGAGTATGTCAAAATAAGAATGTTTATAAAAAAACGTGACATACCTTTTTCCTATGAGTTTTTTCTTATGCCGATGATGGGGATGAAGACAACGACATCACGATCTGCAATGTGGAGAAGAAGATCGTGCTGATAACATGTCGTAAAATTGATCGAACACCGATTGAAACCGCGAAGCATTTCGAAACTGGAAATGTAAGAGCGATCGTAGGCAAAGCACATCGTTGAGAAAGTGGATGTCTTATTTGCATATGACGATGATAATAACAAATGGAAATACAAATAAAAAAGAATACAAGAAGTATAGAAAAAAATGTAGAGCCAAAAGTCCATCTTATTTCATTAACATATTTCCATATTTATAGAGTACATGAGATCTGATCCAACGGTGAGAATATGAAAGGTTGGCCATTAAGAGGGGAATTAATTGGGAATTGAGGATTCATCATTATTGTCATAATTATGACATCCATTAATAACGTTTCATAACAGATAAGTTTTTTAGGGCAGTTACGGACATCTCAGGCAGGCGTTTATTTTAGGGCTTGGTGCGGTGCGGTTCTCCCTCACCCAGGTGCATATGTCTTTTGCAGTGCGACTCTCTTATTCTGGGTGTAGTGCAACTAGGATTTTGACACCAGTTTTCAGATTTTCAACCGGTAAAATTCTCTGAGTCTAATCGACTTTTATCTACGAAGGTTTTTGATTCGATCTCGATGTTTTCATCTACACCTTTTATTCGGACACCAAACACCTGCTTTACACGGTCAGATCTATTTGAGTTTCTTTATCAAACCACATTCTTCATTTCAGTCTACCTTCAGACTTTAATTTCTTTCCACATTTGATCCTCTATATTATCAGAGTTTTATTTTTGAGATTCCGCTCACCTTTGGAAGTCTCTACTTTGTACTCTTGATTATTAGTGAATTTTGATTTCTGGACTAGGTCTCATGGTTTTCCCTTTTTGATTTTTCATGTTATGAATTGTTGGTGTCAACAGTTATTTTCTATATACATTTATTTGGTCATTGTGCATCTGCTTTAATTTTTATGACTTTTTTAAAGGGAAATAAATTTATTTCTACCACGCGATCATTTTGTGATTGTTTGTGCATTCATCGCTTGTTATCTTTCCTAATATCTGGTATCAAAGAGTTTGGTTTTTTGTTCAGATAAATTATGAAAGTGAGTTACAATCAGATGATTTTTTTGAATGGTACCAATTACCATATGTGGTGATTAAAAATGAAATATTTGTTTTTTGTTATGCAAATACATCTTTCGGTGTTTAGTACTCAGAATCCACAAAGAATTTCTGATGAAGAATGAGAGTTTGAGCATGAGATGATTTCTGGTTTCATTTTTCTGTGGATTGAAGACAATGTGATGAACCACATCGTCAACATATCTCATACAAAACTTTGCGGGAAAAGCTTGAGACTACCTATGCTTCCAAGACAGAAAATAATAAACTTTTTCTCCTCCAATAGATGATGAATTTGAGATATAAAGAAGGTACATCTATTTTTGATTATTTAAGTGAATATCATGGATGTTTTGATCAATTTTCTGGTATGAGTATTACTTTTGAATATGAGGTTTTAGCATTTTTGTTGCTTAATACTTTACCCGATTCCTAGTAGAATTTGAACATTATTTCAACCAGTTCTGTTCCTAATGGTGATATGAAATTCAATTTTGTTAAGTCTGATGTCTTAAATGAAGTGGTTAGGATACATACTTGGGATAGATTTTCATCAGAGTTTTTAGTCACAAAGAACAGGGGGAAAAGTCAAGAAATAAATTAGGGACTGAACAGTCGAGGTATGAGAAAAGACAAAAACAAATCCAGGTTGAAGCAGAGATAATTTGAATATTATCATTGTGCTAAAAAAGGACATGCTAAGAAGTTTTTCTACCAAATGAAAAGAGAAAACAAAATAAAGGAAAATCAATATAAGAAGAATGGTGATGGATATGATCGTGTCACCACCACTACAGGGGGTGATCTTATTATTGTTTATGGCTCCATTAATATTGTTTTTGATGATTCTTACTTGCTTGTTGACAACATTGCTTATTTTCACGTGACATCGAGGAATAAGTTCTTTGCATCTTATAGCCTAGGTAATTTTGGGATTTTGAAGATGGGTAATGATGGCAATGTTGATGTTGTAGGTATAAAGACTATTTTTTAGAGACCAACAAAAGAATTAAGATGATTTTGAGGAATGTTTGACATGCGCTTGAGGTTATTTTGAATCTTATTTTTACCAGTGTTATTGATGATGAAAGTTTTATTAGTACTTTTAGTGATGGACAATGGAAGCTTTCCAATGGATCTTTAATTGTGGATTGAGAGAAGAAGTATTCAGGTTTACCGGACTAGCTTATATTTCCTGTGATGTTTCTTGCGTTGTTGAGTGTAGTGTTCCTTTCAAGTTATGGCATAAGAGGCTCAACCACATTAGTGAGAAAGGGTTTGGTTGTTTTTCAAAGATAAATTTACTTCCATATTTTAAGAGTATCAAATTGAACATGTGCGATCAATGTATGGATAAAAAATAGAGTATAGTGAGTTTTAGCTATCATCATTTGCACAGAACATGACATGTACTTGAATTAATACGTTTTGACATTTTTGGTCCTTTAATGACCAAAAACTTTAGTGGTGGTTTTTATTTTGTGACGTTTATTGATGACTACTCACATAAGATTTGAGTTTATGTTTTTGAATTCAAAAAGTCAAGGTGCTCAGTGTTTTTATGCAATTCCAGGTTTCAACTGAGAGGAAATCTAGTAAGAAGTTGAAATTTATTCACACTGACAATAGGGGTGGGTATTGTGGTCTATTTTATTAGTATTACATACATGAAGGTATTCATCATTAGAAGAAACCTCCTAAGAAACCTCAGCTAAATGGTGTAGTTGAGCAGATGAACAAGACTTTGTTGGAAATAGTTTGATGTTTGCTTTCGGAAGTGAAGTTTACTGGACATTTTTGGGGTGAGGCTTCATTTATTTCTACTTATATTATCAATTTATCACCCACAATTTCATTGTAGACAGAAACTCCTAACAAGGTTTGGTATGGAAAAGAGATCAAGTGTGATCATTTACGTGTTTTTGGTTGTAAGGCTTTTGTTTACGTGCTAAGAGACGAGAGATCCAAATTGGATAGTAAGTCACAATAGTGTATTTTTATTATCTATGGACATAATGACTTTGGATACAGGTTCTATGATCCCACTTTGAGGAAACTTTTCAGAATCCGCGATGTAGTGTTTAAGGAGGATCATACTAATACAAATATTGATAAAGGAGAAAAATCTACTTCTGTAACTTATAATGGATTTTTTAGTCTTGAGTCTAGTTCTAATTCACATTTACCTCATATTGTTGATTCTGTGTGGAATGATGTTCAGGGTGAATATGTTAGAGTTGATATTTTTAATGCACCATTTTTTTTATGATCTAGTTCCAAGGGTTATTAATGAACCCTCAGTTCCACTTCAGAGATCATCTCACCATCGTACTATTTCTACTCAGTATTCACCTGATGAGTATGTGCTCATCACTAAAGGGGGATTACTATAATATTTTGATGAGGTAATAGAAAATTAAAAAAAGGACATATGGGTTGCAGTAATAGATGATGATATGAGATCATTTCACGACAAACATACTTTTGAGCTGGTGAAGTTACCTACATATAAGAGAGCTTTGAAGAATCGATGGATTTATCATATTAAAAATGAAGAATCTAGTTATTTTTCATGATACAAGGAAAGGATAGTTGTTAAAGGCTTCCATTAGAAGGAAGGTATTGATTTTGATGAGATCTTATCACTTGTTGTCAAAATGTATTCCATTCGGGTTTTTCTTGGTTTGGATGCTAGTTTGGATCTGCACGTTAAGCAGATGGATGTGAAGATAACTTTCCTACATAGATATTTGGAGGAGGAGATTTATATGGAGTAGCTAGAGGGTTTTATTGAAACAGGTGAAGAGAATCATGTATTCAAGTTCAAGAATAGTTTGTACAAATTGAAGCATGTTTTGAGGAAGTGGTATAATAAGTTTGAATCTATCATTTTTCATTAGAGTTTTATGAAGATATCTTATGATCATTGTTCTTTAGAGATTTACTAATGATGATTTTATTATACTATTGATTTATGTTGATGATATTCTCATTGTTGTCCATGATGCTTCTATAATTGATAGATTGAAGAGGGATCTTTGTTAGTCTTTTGCAATGAAAGTCTTGGGGCCAATATAATAGATTCTTGGCATGTTGATCTCCCATGACAAAAAGGACAAGAAATTGTGGTTATCCCATGAGAGATATATTGAGAAGGTTATTCAGAGAGTCTCTATGGATAGAGAAAAAGTGGTTAATACTTATCTTTCTTTACATTTTAATCTCTGTACCAATCAGTCACCTTCTACTGACGAAGAGGGATAGAGGAGATGCAACACATACCTTATTCATATACTGTTGGATTTTTGATGTATGTGAGGGTATATACTAGACCTGATATAACTCATACAGTTAGTGTGGTCAATCATTTTCTATCTAATCTAGGTATAAGGAATTAAAGATCAGTGAAGTGTATATTTTGTTATATTCATGTTACTTCTGATATGAAATTGTGTTTTAGAAATGGGGAACCTATGCTTTGTGGATTTACAAATTCAGATTTTGTAGAAGATATGAATTCGAGGAATTTTACTTCAGGCTATTTGATAACTTTTGTAGGGGGATCTGTATCTTGGAAGTCTAGATTGCAGAGATGTGTTGTTTTATCTACCATATAGTTTAAGCATATTAAAACTATATAGGCATGAAAATAATTATTGTAGATGAAAACTTTTATTCAAGAGAATAATTTTAATCAAGATAGGTATGTTTTATTTTTTTTTGATAATTATAGTGCTATTTTTTTGTGAAAGAATATCAATTTTCATGGATGGTCAAAATACATCGATGTTTGATATAATTGGATCTATGATGTCCTTTATTTGAGATAGTTGGAGCTCGAGAAGATCCACACTGATGAAAATGGCTCAGACTTGTTGACCAAGATTTTACCCAGTGGTAAATTTGAGACTTGCTGACTGATTGCAGAGTTGGAGGTGATCCCTAGTTGAGTTAGAGGGGGAGTTTGTTGGGAAGCCTCCTCACTTGGGCCACCTCACATTCTATTTAAATAATAAAAAAGAAAAATATAGACATTTTTTGATGGGAGTTACAAACTTCTCAGGAGGGAATATATTTTAGGGCTTGGCACGGCACGACTCTCCCACTCCGAGGCGTGAGAGTTTTTTGCAGGGCGGATCTCTTATTCCTAGTGTAGCGCAGTTAGGATTTCAGAAGTAGTTTTCAGATCTACAACTAGTTAAATTCCTTAGGGATGATCGGATTTCATCTGCGGTGGTCTTTGATCTTACCCCGATGTTGTCATATACACTTTTTATTCAGTCAACAAACACCTGCTTTACATGATCAGATATATTTAGGTTTATTTATCAAGACGCATTCTTTATTTCAATCTGCCTTTAGACTACATGTAATTTCCACCTTTGATCCTCTATATTATTAGAGTATTATTTTTGATATCCCACTCACATTTGGGAGTCCCTGCTTTATACTCTTGATTATTGGTGGATTCCACTTTTTGGACTAGGTCCCATGGTTTTCCCTTTTGGGTTTTACACGCTAAAAATTAATGGTGCCAATATTTATTTTTTGAACATATTTATTTGGACATTTTTCATCCAGTTTAACTTGTATGGCTTGTCTAAAGGGAAAAAAAATTATTTCTGCTGCATGTTCGCTTTGCTCTTGTTTGTGTGTTTGTCAGTTGCCTTCTTTTCCATCAATCATACCCTATTATTATTAGGGGTAATATTTATTCATTTATGTTTTCTATTTTTTTCATATTGTATTGAATAATTTTTATATTTATTTTTTTTTATTTTGAATCAAGACCCTACCTTGGCCAAGGAGGAAGTTGGGTGGTGTTTAATTTTGATTATACTTGTTTAGTTAAACATTTATATATCTATATTTGAATGCATAGGGATATGAGTGTCAATCCAATACCTAGGAATAAAATTTAGATTAATTTACCTCGAAATAGACATTTACATGAAAGGGTTTGGAAGAATTTTTATATAATGCAATTGTAAACCAATCTGTGGATGGTAGAATAAAGTGTTTGTGTCCTGATTGTAAATTCAAGCGATGGTTGAATATAAAAAAAGTATATGAGCATTTGATATTGAAATAGTTTCCTTCTTTATATGTATGGGGGATTTGGCACGGTGAATCAAATGTTATGGAAAGTCAAAAAAATGACTATCATGTCAACGAAACACAAAGTGGCCCATCGAAAGAACATTCAGTTCAAAACATGATAAATGATACATTTTGATTTTTATGATACAATGTTCAATATTTTAATAGATCAAAAGAACCTTCAGTTGATCCTAATAAGGTTAATATTTCTTAGAAGTTCAATGAAAAAAAAACGAGTTTTATGAATTAGTTGAAGACGGACAACAAGAACTGTAGGAAGGGTGTGCCAAATATTCAAAGTTGTATTTTCTACTTAACTTTTATCATATCAAGTGTCTCTATAGAATTACAAACAAATCAATTTCCATGTTTTTATAGTTACTTCATGATGCATTTAGTGAAGCTAATATCCCTGCATCATTATATGAGATGAATAAAATCATCAATAATCTTGGACTTGATTATACAAAGATACATGCATGCCCTAATGATTGCATGATTTACAGGGGAGACGAGTATGATAAAGAAGAATGCATTAAATTTCATACAAGAAAATGGAAGTCAATGAACAAAAATGAGAGTAAAAATAAATGAAACCCCATGAAGAAACAGAAGAGGAAAACTCCTGCTAAGGAATTGTGTTACTTTCCTCTGAAACCATGCTTGCAAAGATTATTCATATAATTCAAGACTGAATACGACATGGAGTGGCATGCCCAAGATAGTAAAAATGATGTATTGATAAGACATCCAAAAGATTCAATATCATGAAAGGTTTTTGATTCATTATATCCAGGTTTTTCTTCAAATCCTAGGAATGTACATTTAGGATTGACTTTTGATGGTTTTAACCCTTTTGTTACTTTAAGTACTAATTATAACATTTTTCTAGTTGTTTTGATCCCCTATAATCTATCTTCATGGATGTGCATGAAGAATACTTCTTTCATTATTTTGATGATTATTCCTAGAATGTAAATGTTTGGAAATGACATTTATGTATACCTTCAACCTCTAATCAAAGAATTGAGAGAATTATGGGACGATGACATGGAAAGATATGATGCTTTAATAAGAAAACTATTCAAAATTCATTCTACTTTAATGTGGAAAATTAAAAACTTTCTTGGACTAAGAAACTTATCCAGTTGGTGCACTCATATTGTTTTGGTTTTCCAGTTTGCGATTTTGATTTTGAACCTCAATGATTACCTCATAGTAGAACATGGTGTTTTATCTATCATCATAGATTTCTTTATGCTTCTTATAAATTTTGGTTTAACAAGACACAATTCAATAGAGATATTGAATTGAGAAATCCACCAAATGTATTATTCGATTTATAAATATTGGGACAATTAATAAATTTTATTGTAGGATTTGGAAAATGTAATTAGATTAAAGATGGGGGGGGGGTATGAGGTACAATATCTGAAGTAGATGGAATATAAAAGTGGAAGAAAATGAGTATATTTTTCAAACTTTATTATTGGGATATTTATTTTATATTTCATTTTCTTGATGTAATGTATATTGAGAAGAACATCTGTGACAATGTAGTATTCAAATTTATTAATGAGTAGGGTAAATCTAAGGATCACCTTAACACTCATAAGGATTTTGAATCAATGAATATAAATAATGGTTTGTGGGAAAATGAGGATGAAAAGTATCCATCAACTATTTTTATAATGAAAAATCATGATAAAGACATATTCCTTCACACTTTTAAGATGGAAAAAGTACTATATGGATATTCAAGAAACATTTCATGGTGAATTGTCTTAAAACATTGAAAGTTACATGGATTGAAATTCAAGGCTCACATATTCTGATGGTGTAGTTGTTCCCATTGGCATTGCATAATACGTTTCCTGAAAAAGTTATTGTATTTCTAATTGAGTTGTGTACCTATTTCAGAGAGTTATTTTGGAAAAACTCTAAATCTAAATGACCTTGATAAAATTAAAGAAATAATTTTTTTGACATCTTTTCATTTGGAAATGTTATTTCCCCCATTAATTCTTCATAATCATGATTCATTTGACTGTTCATTTGGTTGAAGAAGCTAAACGCAGTGGACTGGTCCGCTATCAAAGGATGTATCCAATTGAGAGTTATGTTAATATTTTTTTATTTTAATTGATGAATTTAATTTTATCAAATTATTGTGTAACTTTTTTTTAATATGATTCTTATTTTTTTATCAGGTACTTAGGTCATTTGAAATCATATGTGAGGAATAACACTCAACCAGAAGGAAATATTGCTGAAGGTTACATAGATAAAGAGTTCTTGACCTTCTATTATAGGTATATGGATGGGATTAAGACTAGATTCAAGCATGTTGGATGTGTTTATGAAATCTCCATTAATCACCATTCTGAAAACTAGTCATCGGTATTTCCAACTATTGGATGACCGATTAGAAATGGTTCAAATTTTACACTGACTGAATTGGAGTTACTACAAGCACATAGATATGTGATACTCAATAGTCATATTAAAGATCTATTTATTGAATAATTGAAATTACAAACAAAGAGGTGACTAAGGGGCCAATCTCAAAATGAGTTATAATTAACAAAAGTTGTTAATAAGGATATTGTTTAATGGTTCTCCTGTCGTGTAAGTATATACTCATATTAATATTATTTACATGTAGTTATTTTGTATATGTTAAAAGTAACACATTATATCTTCTGGTCTAGATAATGTATATTAAGAATTAAGTTGAAATATCAAATGATTTGTAGTTTTTGACTCAAGGTCTTCTAAGGCAGGCTAAGAGATTCAATGCCTACAATATTTATGGCTTCAAGTTTTGTACAATTTATCATGAATAAGATTTGAAAACTCAAAAAAGTGGTGTATTTACACTTGAATAGGTGGGATATAATGGAAAGATGATTGATATAATCAAATTAAACTATCATGGTAAGTTTTCAGTTTTATTATTGAAATGCATTTGGGTTAACATTGATAGAGGTATAATGAAATATTCATTACATTTTACTTATTTCAACTTCTCTTGCTTGATCCATAATATTGAGAATGTAGAGCATTATCCATTTATCTTGGCTTCAAAAGAAAAGATGATTTATTATGTGGATACTGAAATACATGAAGGTTGGAGTGTTGTTGTACACTTAATGTAGATAGACTTATATGATATTGGTAATGAAGATCAATTCGTACTTTGTGATAGTGAACCTAACAAACCACAAAACATTGAACAATTTTTTACTAACAATATTGAAATAATATAACTTTTAAGAGAGGGTGAAAATGAAGCACTCATCGCAATGTTGGTTGATAACAATGAAGAAAATGAATATGGGGATAATTGAACATATAAATTGGTAATGAAACTATATTATAATCTCTCATTTATAAGTGTTTCATACATATATACATTGTTTTATTTTTTATTTTTTTTTAAAATATTTTACTTTCATTTTTTTATACATTTAATATATCTGAACCATTTGAATTTTAGGAATGCCAACAATTTTTTTTTGAGATCCTAGCCGATCAACATCTTAGAGAACACATCCACTACCATCACCTTTAGTGGATTTGAGTGATTCTTCTCTAGAAAGCTAGTTGTTTCCACACATGTTGTTGGTAGCCCACCATCCAATACTTCTCTGATGATAGATCAGTTGGTTACCCCTCAATTTAGGGGATATTGGTGAGTTACCATTACTGGTATGTATGTCATTGTATAAAATACTATATATCTTATTAATTTTTTTACTGCATTTATCAAATAGAAAAATAAAATAATAGAAGGGGTATAAATATGAACAAGATAGAAGTATGAGACCTAAAATACTTCAAGATTATCATTCCATTTGATGAGTTTGGGGTGCCTATAGGTGATGTTGTTGTAATCTATGGAGATATTCTTGGGAAGCTTGCTTATGATATAATGATCTTTCCCATTAATTATAAAGACTATAGGCATATTCTCCCATCTTAGAAAAATGAGTTATTTGATAATCAACTAAAGGTAATATTAATTTAATATTAATTGATAACTAATTTAAAATACATGAGAAAAATTATTAATATACTTATAATGTTTTATGTTTTTTTATTTATATATATATATTTTTTCATTTTGATGTCTCTGACTCTATTTCTCACCCATGGACTCTGCAAATCTGGGTAAGAAATGGAGAGATTTTAAATGGATATTATGAGAGGAGTTTAATGACACATATCTAAGCTCACGAAAAGTATATGAGAAAGTGATTGAAGAAATTTCTCATGATAAGTGGAATACATTGGTCAATATTAATAGAGATTCATCTCATGTGATAATTACATATTTTACAACATCTTAATAGAATAAACATAGTAAAATTATATATTTTTTATTATTGTTTCTATTTTTTAGGAATTATAAAAAAAATACTGTGAATCATGAAAAACAATTCATTCCTCATATCGTTGGGTCTCATAGTTTTTTGAGAAAAATAATGATCTTGGATTATATTTTATCCATTATTATTTATATTATTTTATTACAAGTCAAGATATTTTCTAACTTTTATAATTTTTTTATAAAGGCTAATGAATTAGGTCACTCTGTTGGTTGAACATAGATGTGACTTAAATTTCATAGGAAATCCGATGGATGTTTTGTGAATGAGCCTTCCAAAGACATTGGTGTAAATACTTTTCATTACTATTTCATGTTATTTAATTATTATAAAAAAATAACAATGAAAAATAAATTATAACAAAAAACAAGAACTAAAACTAATTAAATGTGGCTGGATACATGGCTAAAAAATGACAATTTGGAATTTTTTGACCCATTTAGCCAACCAAAATTAATTTAATTTAAGTCGTGTTTGTTATTATAATTTATTTTTCATTATTATGTATTTATAGTAATGAAATAACAGTAAATAGTAATGAAAAATTTATTAATTTGATAATATCATGAAGTTTAGATAATCTAAAAAATTATTGTTAATATTGTTGTATTAACAGGTTAAACATCAAGAATTTTGGGATGTGAACCATTCACAATCATAACCAGTTTCTCAGAACGATGTAGTTGAAATTTTTTTAGGGAAGGATAATCCCATGAATGTACAAGGGATTAGTTACAGGCCTACTCCATAAGATGTTTTTAGTAGGGCCTCATAATTATTTACTTCTACTTCTAGTGGGGGTTCGGGAAGTGCTTTTGATTAGGATTCACAAAGAGAATCCTCATGGTTGAAAGAAAAAGTGTAAGAACACAACTCTTATGGGAAAACACATGATTGGTGATGGTTGAAAATGGAAAATTATTTAGTTTCTGTATCTTATAGGATAACAGGCATGATCCCAAAGGAAATTTCTAGCCTTAAAGATCATCTTACTGGGGTAAATTATAATCTTCATAGATCATTAAAATATTTTTAAATAACACAAAAAACTTCTATAAATAAAACTAAACTGACACTTTTATATTAAAAACACGCACTTCGAGTCATATCGACCAAATCACATGTCAGATTGACGTGTGTTTGATTACTACATGTCAAAAATGAATTATGTTTTTTTATTCTAATTTTTGAAAATAATATGATCTCGTATGATCAGTTTTGACTACGTGATAAGAATTTTAAAGTAAAATAACACCTATATTGAAAACATGCACTTCAAGTCATACTGCTTACTTTGTGTGCCCGATTGAGGTGTGGTCCAATCCTACACATCACAAATGAATTCTGGATCATTTTAATAAAGTTTGAAAATAATATGAGATCATCTTCTTGGATTTTACAATGTGATATATGTTTTAAACTAAAATGACACTTTTATATTGAAAACAAGAACTTCGATTCATACCAACCAAATCATGTGTCAGATTGATGTGTGGTTGATTAATATGCATAAAAAATGAATTATGGATCATTTTACTAAATATTAAAAACAATCCTTTCTCATTTTCTCAGTTTTGGATACATGTCAGATGTTTTTAAAGATACCAAAGTATTTAAAAAATTATTTTAGGGGGTTAAAACTAGGGAAAAAATATCGGATGGCCATGAAATCCAGGGACAATTATTGTAGATTGATTTTTGAAATGGGGGAACTGATGAAACATAATTCTAAGTAACAGTTTGTATGATATTCTCATAAACACATTTTTAGTGTTTTAAAACACTAAAACATGCATGTAATGGTCAAAAAATAGAAGACGATCATAAATTTATGTAAAATCTTGGAAAAACCACTCTTGAATTATTTTTTACATTTACATGTAGACAACACATCCATCTAACTTGTAGTGTGCTTAGAAGGACTCAATAAATAGTTTTTAAAGATATTAAAGTATATAAAAATGTGTGTCATGGGGTAAAAATTAGGAAAACCATGTCATATGGCCATTAAATCAGAGGAAAATAACCATAGATTGATTTGTGAAATGTAAGAATTGACAACACATCATTCTGAGTAACGGGTTTCCTAGGATTATTATAAATGCATCTTTAGTGTTTTAAAACACTCAAACGTGCGTGTAATAGTAAAAAACATAGAAAACGACCTCAAATTGATGTGAAATCACGGGAATACCACTGTTGAATTATTTATAACATGCACACGTAGAAATCACGTCTATTTGATGTGCGGTGTGCTCAGAATGACTTAATAAATATTTTTAAAGATACCAAAGTCTTTAAAAACATGTTTTAGGGAATAAAAACCAGGAAAATGACATTGGATGGACATAAAATTAGAGGAAAATGATCATAGATTTATTTTTGAAATGCTGGAACCAATGAAACGTTATTCAGAGTAACGATTTTCCCGACATGCCCATAAACACATTTTTAGTGTTTTAGAAAACTAAAATGTGCATGTAACGGTCAAAAATATAGAAAATGACCTCATATGGACATAAAATTAAGCCAAAACCACCGTTGAATTATTTATGATGTGAATTCATAGAAAAATCATCCATTCGATCTGTGGTGTGCTTTGAATGACTCAATAAATAGTTTTTAAAGATACTAAAGTCTTTAAAAATGTGTGTCAGGGGATTAAGCCTTGGAAAATGATGTTGGATGAACATGAAATCATATGATAATTACCACACATTGATTTTTGAAATATAAGAACTGGAGACATTTCATTCACAGTAATGCCTTTTCCGGGATACCCGTAAACGCGTTTTTAGTGTTTTAAAACATTAAAACCTGTGTGAAATAGTTAAAACCATAGAAAATGAATTCATATTGATGTGAAATCATAATAAATACAATGGTGGATTATTTTTGGAATGTAAAAATAGAAACAATGTCAATCTGACATGCGGTGTGCTTAGAGTGACTCAATAAATAGTTTTTAAAGAAACCATAGTCTTTAAAAACACATGTCAGGGGGTCAAAACCATGAAAATAACATTGTATGACCATGAAATCATATGTAAATGAATGTAGATTTATTTTTAAAATATGATAACTGAAAACATGTCATTTAAAGTAACAGTTTGACTGGGATGTCTATAAATGAGTTTTTAGTGTTTTATAACACTAAAACATGCATGTAACAGTTAAAACCTTATAAAACGACATCATATTGATGTGATATAATGGGGAAACTTCTTTTGAATTATTTTTGACATGTACTCATAGTCAACATTTTCATCTGACATGTGGTGTTCTCATAATGATTCAATAATCAATTTTTTAAGATACCAAAGTCTTTAAAAACGCATGTCGGGGGGTCAAAACTAGGAAAACGATGTTGGATGGATATGAAATTAGAGAAAAACAACTTTAGATTTATTTGTGAACTGTATGAACTGATTACATGTGATTCAAATTAAGGACTTTCCGAAGATGCTCGAAGATGTATTTTTAGTGTTTTAGAAAACAAAATGCATGTTAATGGTAAAAACGTATCTAACAACCTCACATTGACTTGAAATCATGGGGCCACCATTGATGAATTATTTTTGACATGTACACGTAGAAAAAACATCCATATGACATGAAATGTACTCAGAATGACTCAGTAAACACTTTTTAAAGATATCAAAGTCTTTAAAAACATGTGTTCGGGGGTTAAAACCAGGAAAATGATGTCGGATAGATATGAAATAAAAGAAAAATGATTTTAGATTGATTTTTAAAATGTAGGAATCAATAAAACATCATCCCAAGTAACAGTTTTCTTAGGATGCCCATAAGCACATTTTTAGTGTTTCAAAGCACTAAAACCTGAATGTAGTGGTCAAAACCATAGAAAACAACATTATATTGATGTTAAATCCTAGTAAAACCACCATTGGATTTTTCTTGATGTATAAGCATAGAAATAATGTCAATATGATGTGCAGTGTGATTAAAATGACTCAATAAATAGTTTTTAAAGATACCAAAGTATTTAAAGGCATGTGTTAGGGGTTAAAACTAGGAAAACACCACAATATGACCATGAAATCATTGAAAAATGAAATTATATTTATTTTAGAAATTTAGGAACTAACGGAATTTCATTCCAAGTAACAGTTTTCCCGGGATGCCCGTAAATGAATTTTTATTATTTTAAAACTCTAAAATGTGCGTGTAATAGTCAAAACCATAGAAAACAACCTCAAATTAATGTGAAATCATAAGAAAACCCCCATTTAATTATTTTAAAAATATAGGACATACTTCCATATCAAAGTCTTTAATTTTTTTTATTAATTAAGTTTCAAGAACACTGCATGTCAACATAAAAATTAATTAGATTGTTATATATTTATCTATTTTTAGTTTCAAGTGTTGAATCATATCTTAAATAGGTAAGTTTATGTTTTAAAAGTGTTATTAATGATATATTATTTGTTTTATGTTAATTTTTTTTCTATTTGATTAAGAAAATAATAAATGTTATGTGAAATATTCTAAATATATTCTGTGTATATTATCATTCACATTTATTTTCTTAAATGTTCCCATTTTATTTTAAGTGACAGATAAAGAAAATAGGTAGGATGTTGAACATTCTGATCCAAAAAATTCTTCAAACGTCAGTTGTGATGGTTCTTCGATTATGTGGTATGTTTAAATATTATCAATGATTCTACTGTGATTCTAATATATTATGTTAATTTCTAATTTCTGTCTTCTTTTTTGTTCTAATTGATGAGATGATGTGGTCAGTTTGAGTTTATGTGATGATGTGGAGGTAGATGGATTCAATAGAGGTTCGATGTATATTAGCTATGATTTTTTGTTGTTAGACATATTTTATTTGTATATATTTATGACTAAGGTATGGGTTAACTGAAGTATGGGTTGATTGAGGTTATGGTGACTGTGGTTGTATATATATGACTATGGATGTATGATGGTGTATATATAATGAGTTTATTGTGCATTTATGTTTTAGTTTATTGTCTATCAAATTTCACACACACATATATATACATTATTAAGTATTTTTTATTTTATTTTTTTGCAATCTATTTAGTGGAATTTATCATATTCCTATGTTAAATATACCTTCTACTCTACTATATAGTGGTGATTATGTTTATTTCCTATATTTTATTTTTAGCTTATTTTTAAAAAAAATAAACCACCATCAAATTAATTGAGAACTGTTGATAAATAATCTAAATATGAAACATATAAAAACAGATTCTAAATAAAAATAAGTTCTACTAAATAATTTTGACCATTAAATACACAACGGGTTTCTAACCATTGCTAAACCATGTAACAATAGTTTAAACCACCATGTACAACAAAATAACCGTCGCTAAGATCTCCCTTTTTTGTAGTGGAAGTATCATTTTTTAATTCTCAATAGCAATTGAAAACAATTTTAGTGATCAAATCTAAAATAATTTTCAACAAAATCAATATTTTCAAAAAGATATACAAATCATACTTCCCCCCAATCATCTATTTTGTTCATCAGTTTATCTTACTTCATCATTTCTAATTTGTTTGTATTTTTCTCACTAACTATTGATTTGAATTTTCATTTTGTCACTTATCACTTTTTTTTTTCAATTTACACTACTTTTTTTATATTTTCATTTCTTTTTTTTTTAGAATTTTAAAAATTCTATGAATACATAAGTCTTTATTTTTGGGATTGACCCGTCACTGTTATTCCAGTGTAAGTTAAATATTATTTTGACAATTATGAAAACCTCTAACGAATTTAAAATTTGATTTAATTATCAAATTAGGACCAAACTATTTGTAAGAATTTTTATACTTTATCTAGAATGATCAAAATTTGAGTTAAAACATTTTTATTGAGCTAAAAATTTTAGATAACTGAGTGTTGTTGGGTGCTAAATAATTTTATTTTTCTAAATTCACATGCTGAAAATTTAAAAACTACTTATATTTGTTGCATGATCACTGGAAATCAAAATATGGTTATATGTGTTTCATGTTGAACCAGTTCACTTGTGTGTGAATTATTCTCGATGGGATGTTAAGTAGATTTTTTTTTTCTAGTTATAAGTTTCTTGATACTGTTTGGAAGAATATTCCCACTTGATATTTTTCTTTAAGCTGGAAATTTGTGGTTACTTTTTTTAAAATTTTGTTTGCTAAGATTAAAAATTACTCTATTTTTTATTTTTTATTATCTTATAGGGTTTAAATGATATCCAATAGGTCTATCATTATTGATGAAAAAGGAAGGCTCTTTCCACTTGGCATCACCTGTTTCCATAACAGACCTAAACCTAAACATCCATATTTGATGATAAAACAATAATATTTACATCTATACCTTTAATACCAATAAACATGACCCAATTATAAATAAAAAAACATAAAACATAAAAAATAAATATTGGATCACATACCCAAGGATATTTTAGGTTTAGAGTTTTAGAGAATTAGGACAAACTCTTATATAACATTACCCATGTATTTAAGTGAGAATTTTCCCACTATACCTAGCTGTTATTATTTCACATTAAGCTTGCATTATCAAAAATATGAAACCCTTATATAAATATCTTACTTAACATCTTTCTTTATAACCCAGGGAAAAGAAACATAAGAAGGTTGGTAAGGGTAAACATAGGAATTAATAATTGAATATCAAGATAGGGCATAAGATAAGCATAAAGGTATGAGCACATATTCAAAGTGAATGAGAATTACATAATAGAATTCATTCCCATAGAAATTTGGATCATTAAAAATGTTATAGGTCATAAATATTTAATACAGGAAAGAGTCATAATAATCAATAATCATGAGCCATGAGATCTGAAACATGATCAATGGAACCATTAAATCTCATTGAAAGCATAGAGAAAACATGTTGGCATCTTGTAACATTATCTTCAACATTCCTATTCACTCATTTATAAATAATCTGATCCCAATTAAATCTATAAGAGAAAATTCCCTAGTTAACTCCCACATTATTTCCTTTAAAGATAAGAAACATTACCCAATGCATTGGAGAGCTATATCGAGATAACACATCATATAAGTTATATTAGGATCAATCATAACAATGGAATATATTAGGCTCACTCATAATCATCAATAATATCCAAGTATTATACATTAATATAACACATGCAATCTTTCATTTTCATCATCATTTTTTTTAAAACAACATGCATTCCATTATAGCTTGATTTACCCATAAAAAGAAACGTGTTTCATGATAATCTATTTAAAAAATAATTGTAAGCCATCCAAAAAAAAGATGGATGATATCATAAGATAATATTCCTAGTGAAGAAAATGAATAATTAAATAATTTTTAAATAGATGAAAATATATTTAAAAGAATATTTAAAAAATTTCTTTGAAAATAGGGTAAAATACGCCTTTCTTTCGAAAATTTTAAAAATAAAAAAATAAAAAAATATTGAGAAAATTATTTTCTTTCAAAATAACCATGTAAAATTGTAAAGGAATATTCAAATAAAATAATAATTATTACGATTGAAAAAACTATTGGTGCGTTATATGTTAAAACCAAATTCTGTTGACACCTTTGGTAAAAATTACTTCATTTGGAAAATGGTAAATGGATTTATTTTCAAACTTTGTATAGAAATTAAAACATGGGTAAAAATTAATTTAATAAATCCTTAGATAATAGTAAAAAAATTATTGAAAACATTTTAATGAAAATATGGACATTAAATAAAAAGTACGATGACTAAAGAGGAAATAAGGTTGGTTTTTCTTAAAAATGTTTTCTCGGTCAGTTTAAGTACCAAAGAGGGGAAAATGAACGGAAATCATGTAAAATGTAGAAATAATTATATTAAAATAATATACACATGGTTAAATAAATTAATATCATTCAATTTCCCCCAAATAAATCCTAAATATAGGAAATCTTGAAAAGAAATGAGATGGTAACATAAAGCCTTTATCGCTTAGAAAATTTTCGAATCAAAATTAATTAAAAGAATGAATATAATATAGATATATAAATAGAATGAATTAAATGAATTAATATTTCAAAATTCATTTATGGGTCACTATGTACACAATAGAAAGAAATCATGGTGCTAGACATGAAACATGACTCAAGGAAATGAGATTGACACAGAGAAAACCCTTATAAAGATTCGAAATTTTGAAGTGACAATTGATCCATGAAGTGATTATGTGCACATATTTAAATACAAATAAAAAATTGAAAATAAAATATTAAATAATATATAGATAAATTTACAAAAAATCATGGAACAACAAAGTCAATAAAGAAGTATTATAACCTAATAAAAGGAAATTGAGTTAAGAAACCCCTTACCTCGAGTCCATATTTGCAATGTATGTCCTTTAAATCCTATATAATAAAATTATATTAATTATTAACTTGTTGAAGAACCTTTTATAGGTTTATTAATTTCTTATTAAACTATTTATTTCATTTATTTTAATGAAATATTTAATTACTTAATCAGTTAAGTTCACGTCAGTTGTTTTGAGGATGTTTAGTTCATAATTACAGAATGAATTTTGTAGGATGAATATGGTAAAGTGGGTCATTATTAAATTATATATATAATAATAATCATGTAATAATTATATTTTTTTATATCAAATATAATTTTATAATATCCCATGAAATGCAGATGTGAAAAATGAATCACATCGCTTCGCGGAGAAGGTATTCCACACATACGTACGAGTGACATTATCATTTTCTAATGGATGGAAGAGTAAGAAGGTATGTAATATATTATATTTTAATAATAATAATTATATAATTAATAATATATATATATATATATTTTAAATAGATCATAACAATTATCCTTGTAAGGTGGTGATGAAAAATGAAACAAATCACTTCATGGAGGTGGTAGCCCACACATACGCACAAAAGATTTAGTAAGGCTATTAAATTAAAATAATAACATCTCATTATATGAGATATAATTATGTAAGTATATTTTAAATTTTATGATATAATTAAATGAGGTATAAGAAGAAGTAAAATGAAAACACTATACTGAGATGATTACCTCCTCTTCGAAGAACATCCTTTGGATATCTTCTTAAGGACCATAAGGATGGAATCTTAAGAAGAAAATACATATATAATTTAGAAAATTATTTTAATAAGAGTTTTTGGTTGATATAAAGGGATTAATAAGTGTGAGGAAGAGAGGAGAGGTGGTGTCCTTATATTAGAAAGGAGAGGGGAACCCATGGAATTACTTAAAGTATTAAATTAATATAAATTACATTCCATGTTAAATTTTCTAAAAATTGATATATTTATAATATAATATGCATATAAGTTTCAATCATATCATACAATAAAATTTATACAAGTTTAGGTGATTTTTTCAACACTTATCTCTTAGTTTTAACCTCAACTTAACCCTTTTAATGATTACCATGTTAACAATGTTTCTTACTATTTAGGGGTCATGAAAGTTACTATAAAAGGAAAAGTGACCCATAAATGAAAAATGGTTGATATTATTGACCATATCCCATTAAAGTTTCCTAATATAATATTTTTATTAAATTTAAATCATTTAATAAATATTATTTAACATAATATATCATTATAGTCATTTTCGGTACTACTCATATAATTTGACTTAAAATCCATCAAGATAGTAACAGAATCTGAATATAATTTTTTTAAAACATAAATAATATTTTATATCTATCTTAAAAACTCATAGAATACAAAAAATCATTCAAATTTTATTAATTTTAATGTTTTTAAAATCATTTACTTGATTTTTCCATATCTTGCACAAACACAGTGTAAGTGTTACATAAGAATTTAACATAATTATTTTATCACTAAAAATTAAAAAAAACTACCAAAATAAAAATAATTAATTTTTATTTCAACGAATAATTTATAACCTAACATAACCTCTTTTTTATTTCCATGACAAAATATTCGATATATTAAAACAAAGAGAGTGACATTTTGTATTTATTATCTAATTAAAATAATATTAAGGTTATTATCAAATAAAAATGGCCCCAAGTTGATATATCTTAAAAATTGTATGAGGATGTCTAGAATGAACTCATATAATATAAATAAGGTATGCCTTATATATATTTTTAATGTCTTATCACATTATTTTTAACCTTAATTACCCAATTTACACTTATTGAGGTAGAAAATATTTATAATGGTTACTATTCATTATGAGAAAAAAATAAAGTTTAAATATTTAAAAATTTTAGATACTATGATTCCAAATATGGAATATATTTAATCAAATTCAATTCCTATAATCGGAAGAAATTACTTTGAAAATACACCCACAAAACATGATTAAAAACCGTTTTCCAGAAAAATGCATTTTTAAGTATAAAAATGTTTTTATACCCAAATTAAATTCAATGTTGATTTTAAAAAAATTAATTGAAATATTTTTAATTAAAAGGAACTAATTAAATTTTATAATCAATTCAAAATAATACGGTACTTTGTAAATATCAAAATAGAAAATTTAGTTTTCTATAAAATTAGAATTTTTTAACTATTCACTGAAAAGTTAATATTTTCAAAAAAAATACAAAATTTAACCCTAATATAATTTTGAAATGTTTATTTAAAAAATGATATAGTTTTTCAAATAAAACTTATAAAAGTGGTATAAATTAATTTATAACATCTGCGTACAAAATGTAATAAAAACCATTTTTGAAGAAAATATATGTTTAAAGCATAAAATGAATTTATTCTAATTACATTCTCAATAAACATAATTAAATTTAATATATAATATAATTATTTCATTATAATAAATTAATTTAAAGTATTAAAATAAAAAATACATCACGCACATAAAAACTGTTTTGTGAAAAATATCTTTTCTACTTTTAAAATATTTTATATTAATTTCAATGAAATTGAATTTTAATATTCCTAATGTATATACATATAATAGATATATATATATATATACTATTTTTCAAATGACCGTATATATAATTTTCATATTAAATTCCTATATATATCCTTGTTGGATTCACTAAAATTTATTCATTTACTTCTCTCTCATAATGTCTATTGTATTCCTAATTCATTGCCTTGTTTCTATAGTTGCAGTTAGGGTCTTAATAGTCATGTAGAATCACAAGGATAAATATTTTATGTTTTTGGTATATATATATGTGTATTTACTCCACCTTTAATTTTCTTCATGTTGTTTCATATTGCAAGAACATAATGTATTAATGTTTATCTTTCATTGTAATATTTTACTTCAATAAAAGTATCATGGTTCATTTTAGTTTGATTTTTCACGTATCACTAGATATTAAACATAATATTCATTTAAAGGAGATTTACATATCAAAATATTGAGGTGTTACATTATCCTCCTCTTTAATAAATTACATCCTCCTAATTTTATATTGAGAATGGTAATTAAGGGTTTAATATTTGAAAATACATTTCTTGAAAATCCACATAAAAAAAGGGTTAATAAAACTTTTTTTAAAAGAGGAAAATGAAAATATGAAGGCCATGTAATAACTCATTAATATGTTTCCAAATAGGTGAACATTAGTGGGAATTGAAAATATGGACATGGAGGATAAAATTTAAGGTCAAAATAATGATGAGTGATAGAGAGAATTGATAATAAGAAAGAGAATTATCATGAGAAAGTAAATTTCCACAAAAACATAGACAAATTAGGTGTGAAAAATACCATTAATTAATAAGAAATTATTGAATGAAAGGAAAATATTTTAATTTTAATGATTGTTTATCTAAAGGTGAGGGATCCTTTTACCATTAACATAGAGAGCATAATAAAATATACTTACTTGATTTTCAAAATATCCATAAATACAATTTTATCCTTTGGATTCATGTTTAAAAAAGTTTCCACATCTATCCCATCCCATGTTTCCAAGAGATGAGTATCCATGATTAATATCTCTTATGCCTAAAGCATCGACATTTAATAGATCATAGGATATAGACAAGGCTGAAAATATAATCCTCTAGTATTTACTAAATAAAAAATGGTTTGAACAAGGTAATATAATTCCAAAAAATGAATAAATATTTATATAAATAAACAATAAATTTAACTCTAAAATTTCTACAACAACAAAATATGTTCAACTTAGACCTTTCTCTAAATAAATAACCATATATCGTAATTAACCTCAATAAAAACAATATTAATTAATGTTTAAACCTAAATAATATACCATAATTGACAACTTACATACCCAAAAATGTAATATAATTCTTGGAAAATAATCCTTTATGTTAAGTATAAGGGTAACATATAAATAAACCTAATAAAACATAACTAAATTATCATAAATCATCTTAACATCCCAACACATAAAACCTCAAAAATGGTGTATATTCCTTTAAAATTATGATCAACCATAAACTTATAAACCCATGATGGTATCCATAAATATTAATTTAACCCCACATTAAGATATACTAATATCTAATGTTATCTAAACCTTTTCTCCGATAACAACTATAACCACCCCAAACCCTCACTTCCAAATTCAATGCTAAAAACAAAATCATTAAATTTATAGCTTTGATACTGATAAGCATGAACCAATTTTATCCATCCGAAACATATAAAATCAAATGGAAATATTGTATCACATACCCAAGGTCATTTTTAGTTTATATTTTTAGGGAATTATTATAAACTCTTACATAACAGTACCCATTGATCATTTTTCCTATTATACCCAGTTTTTATTATTCCACATTAGGTCTTCATTATCACCAAAATGAAAAAATTCTAGATATATCTTATGTAACGACCCGAACCTAGTTACCCAGAGTTGGTGCATTATTACATAACATTGGCATGATAACAAGAGATCAAGTCTCTAAATACCGATTAGTTTAGTATCCTTAGAAGTTCTAGATACATACAAATGTTTTACATTACATAATGAAATAGAAAAACAACAACATTGTGTCCCCTTTGAACACACTCATATCCCTTAGCCTATTCCTTAAGGTTAATCGTAATATACTTCTTCACATCCTGGGAAAAATAAAACATATAAAGGGGTGAGATCAGATGATCAGTAAGGATAACAATATAGCAGAGACTAACATAAATAAGCATAAACATTTAAGGCAATGTATAAGACTAAAACACAAGCCTTTTAAACATAAACTTCAGTATAATATGACAGAGATAAATCAAATAATTCCATTTACTTATTCACATGGATATTATAATAGTTGAATAATCACATGTAATATCAATAGGTAATTTCATAATGATGGAATGCATAATTCCGGACATCATAACCACATAGTCAAGGCCTCGTGCCAAGACTATAAATAAGATTTTTTCAAGGCCTTGTTCCAAGAAACTAGTTTCTCTCATGAGACCTACTGATGCATCGAGGAGCTATAGCGGGATCCAACCATCACTTACTAAGTCCAATGCATCCCTCATATGAAAAGTTTGAAACATAATCTAAACATTCTTATTGAAACTAGCATAAAAAATGTCAATATTTTAACCACAAACCATGAATGGTATAAAAATAGTACATCCACAGTCAAACATAACTCATTAAATACAATATAGAATATTGTATTATAATAAATCAACCCCAATCAATAAGAATTAAGGATATTTACATAGATAAAAATAATCAGTAAAACTATTTGAGAGTAATACCCCCTTTTTCTTGAAAACATTTAAAAGTCTCACTATTTATCAAGAAGCTGTTAAAAATAGATTTTTGAATCAAAGTGTACCATACCAATTTGAAACTTTTAAAATGAATTTTAATTTTAAAACATTTATTTCCATATAAATAAATCCTTAAAACTATTTTTAAATCATGTACATTAATGAGAAATATTTAGAAGAATAAATCTTTAAAACATTAAAAATGATATTTTAGTTAGTCCCTAACCAAATGAGAGATGCTCGAATAAAAATAATTGAGAAAATTAAAAACTTATAATATCATGAGAATAAAGTTATTCATGATATACTATGTCAAATTATAGTATATACACTATATAAAAGCAAATGGGTTCATAACAATAAAGAAGTATCAATGGAATGTAAATTGAGAAGAAATCCCTTATAAAGACCGTATCCTTAGGTTAAGGATAAATAAATGAAATAATTATGTGTGAAAAATATAAATACACTCAATATGATTGGATATTCATGGTAAATCAATCATTGGACATTCAAACATATTATTGTAAAAACAACACCAATGACTTGGATGTTTAACTCAATGAATAGAAATTAAGTAAATATTACTATTATCAAATTCATATCGATGACTTGAGAATTTATCAATGGAGTTATTATTTGTATCAAAAGTATATCCACACAAAGGGGAGTGTAAATTACTACATAAATAAATAAATTGGGATTTCACACATAATCTTGGAGTAAAATAATTAATGAAGTTTGTGTAAAACCCAATAAGTGGAAATCGAAATTAGAAATTCTCTTACTGATTTGGTAACGTACGAAACATACACCCCATGAAATAAGGATCATACAATGAAGATTTAAATACCCATAAATTAAAGTATATTACACAAAGAATACAATCATGGATAGTACATACACCACACAAAAGGAAATAGTGGAAGTATAGTATGAATCTCACGGGAATAGAAAGTGAGATGAAAACCCCTTACCTTGTACTTTTATTTAGTATAGGGCAGGTTAAACTATTATATAATGGTGAAATCATTGTTATTAAATTATAAAATAACCACATACATAATATGATATCATATATGATCTTCTAATATTGCTTTGTTAATAATATTTCAGTAGTATAATTGTTTCGGGTGTTAACTGATTCATTTTCCTTTATATGTTTTGATACGTAAGTCATGTTTGATATGGATAGGATGTATTTGATTCATATCTAGAATTATATTAAGTTCTTAAATTTTTTTAATCATAAAATGAAATTTTTTCTTTAATGGTTACGATGGGGAATGAATCTCATTGTGTTCGTGGAGACGGTAATCCGTACTTACACACGAGTGATAATACCATTCTATTGATGGTGAAATCATATTTAATTGGATGGTATATAATATATAAAGAATAATTAACATGTTATATTTATTATTTACATCAATTATACTCATCATTATACCCATCCAAATGATAAAGTGTTGAATAACAAACTACACCACGATGTGGAGACGGTAAGCCGTACATACGCACATATGGTGAATTTTTCATTCATTGGATGGATAGAATAATGAATATGGTTGTAACATATTTATAATAACATCACAATATTTATAAGGTACTGTATTTATTATTTTTGTATGGAAAAAACAAAGAAAGAGGAAGTGGAAGAAGAAAAGAACATTGAAAGTGGTGATGAAATTATTACCTCTTCTTCTGGTGCTTCCTTTTGATTTGATAAAAAGGGATCCTTAGGTTAGATTTTGATAAAATTAAGGCCACTAGGTTGATTTTAGGGTAGATGGAAGGATATTTGAGCAGGTTTTGTCTGAGAAAAACGGCTTTCAAGGTGTTATTTTGAGAGAAGGGGAAGTACCCTTTTATAAGAGAGGCGATGATCACTTTAGGGAAAGCTTGAAATATTATTTTATTATACAGTCATATTCGGTTTATAATGGATCCAAAAAGATTTATTTATTTAATAAGGTGGGGATGGGTCGAAAATATCTCAACCAATAGGTTTTATATAGGTTTAGGTCACCATATTAACCTTATCTTTTAGATTTAACTCTTAGTTAAATAGTTTAACTTTTACCATGTATTCTTGTATTATTATAATAAATGGTTAATAAAATTACTATAAAAAAGACAAGATAACCCCAAGTGGTTAATTATTGATATATCTGACCTAATCTAAGTCCTTTGGCCAAAATTTAAATTTTTAGGAATATTATATCAATTAATAATGTAGTATTTGTTTTTAAAACTCATTTATGTCAATTTTGACACTATTTAGTATGTGGTTTTTGTGAAAGTCATAAAAACTTTATCACTTCGAAAAAAAATTATTTAATCAACCCTAAAATTTCATATTAACCTATAAAATTCTTGGAATACATAAAAAGTCACAATTTAAAACTATATTAATATTTATAATATCAATTATTTTAATCTTTCAATAATAAGGTAATTACTACATCATCATTGTGTCATAAATAAATTTTATTATTTAATGTCTAAAAATTATAAATAAAATACCATCATGTAGGAAATATTTTTATCTTTCAAATGAATATTTATAGTCGAATTTATCTTATGTATAACTCTATATTAAAAATCGTTTAGTTATTAAAATTTGAATTTAACACTTTTAACTCTTCTTTAAATAAAATAATAATAAATGTCCTAATCTAATCCAAGTGGACCAAAAGGATCATATTTTATTCCTAAGGTTTATTTTTGTTGAAATAAACTTATCCAATAGAATCATGACATGTGTTAGTGTAATTATAATATCATTTTTATCTTTAATTACCATATTTACTTTTAATCGTGGTAAATAAAATTCAAAAGTTTCTATTAACCAAAAATTATTTTCATCATGTTGAACCAAATTTTACTTAATGATTTCAACCGTGTCTCTCGGATTTTTGAAATTCAATTCACTGAAGTGGTAAAATTATGTTTTATGCACATTTGCAAATGTGCCTAGAAGGTGAGTAAAAGACGGTAAAAAGTTCAATAAAATTATATATATATAATCTTATTATAAAATGACTTAAATGAATTAAATTGTACTAATATAGGTATTATGTATCTATTTTAACTTTAAAATAAATTTAAATTAAAAATAATTATTTAAATAAAAATTCGGCTTTAAACAATAATGCAGTGCTTTTCACTATTCATCAAAAATTGAAAGTTTTTAGAAAAATACCAAAAATTCACCCAAATCTAATTTTGATATTCCAAATTAAAAAATTATTTCTATTTTAAAAAATTCAAAACAAAGAAGTTGTATTAATTAATTAAAAAAAAATTCTCGTTGTCAAAACTAGAAAGCGTGTTTTTGATAAGTAAAAACTATCAAAAGATTGATATGTGTTTATGTCCAATTTAAATGTAAAATTACTTCCAATGAAAAAAATTGGATTAAATGATAAAAATATAATCTAATTATACTTTAAAACCATTTTAATGTTTAATTTAACACTATAAATTATTTTGATTAAAAAAGTTGTTTTCAATTAAAATTTAGTATTTTTTACTATTCATAAAAATATGAAAGTTACCAGAAAAGCACCGAAAATTTATCCAAAATAAATTTTCATGTCCTGATTCTAAAGAATAAGTTTATTTTGTCAAATTTAATATATAAAAGTGTCAAATATTGGATTTAAAAAGGTTTTCCATTAAAAGGCAGTAAAATTGCATTTTTTGAAAAATAATTCTTTTATTTGAAAAATTGAATTTGTTCTTATATTATGTCTAAGAAATAAATAATATAGATTTTAAAATTATATGGAGTATATAAAATTCAAAATTTGGTTATTACTATTCATAATCGCTTTTTAAATGGCTAGTTTGATAGGTCGTGGTGCGCTGGAACTCAGTGGCGCGTATTTCGCACGCTATCGTATTATTCAAAGAGAAACATACCGTGGAAGATTGAGGTGTTAAATTCTTCAATCCTTCAATGAATTGCATCCTCACAATTTGAAATTGTTCTTTGGAAATAAAAGGTTAAAAAATAGAATATACCTTTTTGGAAAATCCACATTGAAAATAGGGTTAATAAAATTTTGTCCTGATAAGAGGGAAAGAGAAATGAAAAAGTCACCACCAAATTAGGATTTCAAATAGGAGAACATTGTTGTAAATTATAACTGTAGGAAAAACATAAATATTTATAGGGAGTGATTGAGGTTATCAATCAGAAACAAGTCAATGGAAAATTAAGGGTCTCAAAGCCATAAATCTATGATGATTTAAAATATCGCCAGTTCAACAAAACATAAGGTATTAGGATAACACATTTTTGGTTTTAAGATCTTTTCCCTAAATTTTAAGAATTATTTTATTCATATAATAAGAAAAATAATACTTGACAAGTAGAGTTCCATCCTTTAACCAATTTCTACCACAAACTCATCTTTCACTCCAAAAGATAAGTATTCAAGATGACCTGGTCACACCTGAAGTGTTAGAATCAACTTTTAGAGAATCACATAATCCAGAAAAGATGAACTATATATTTCCCTTGTCTTTAGACATTAACCAAAACCAAAACGGTTAGTACAAGATCAGATGATCCCTAAAAAGGATAATCCTTTATAGAAAGAAATACTACTCCTAATCTTTGAAAATTAAAAAAAATACCTTAATAAGACCATTCAAAAAAAAAGTCCTTAAAATTATTTAAAATAATTTAAATTAAGTTTGGAACCTAAAATTCTGAAGGATTTGATCACATAGTCTTCCACGATAAATCTTAAAATTTATCTCCAAATAACATCGACTACTATTAAAGTGACATACTTAAAAGTAATTAATCTAATCACATATTATCTATGATAGGTTAATAATTTTTCATAAATAACCCAAATCTCTATAAGTCCACAAAAAAACATACATTATTCCAAAATAAAAATCCACCATTACTCCTCAAATGAAATCCCATAGTATTCTATTTTTCTTAGGAATATAGTGTTCTCAAAAGATAGAACATCTTCCAAAATAACATTTATTTCTTAATCACCAAATAATTTTCCTATAATAAGGATAAATAATAAGTTCCCAAAATCAACATATTCTTGATCCATAAAATAATTTTACTAAAAAGAATTAGTCATACTAACCGGGGACTTCACGTAGTCCAGTGGTAGGCGATAAATCCCAGTCGCACTTTGGTTGTGGGTTCTATTCTCGCAGCTTTGTCTGACGTTATGGGTTTTCACATGGTCTGTGTGTTTTCCTTTTTCGAAAACTATATAATTTTATAACATTACCAAAAATGAGATAAATTCCTAAAAAATAACCATAACAAATTTTTACCACAAATTTTATCTCATACCTTTCATTTTCTTCCCAAAAAGTAATAACATATAATTAACTCAAATTCAAGGATCATATAAACCCAAATGGTTCTTTATAACTATATCTACAAAAGAAAAGACAATTCTTCCTCAAATAACATTTTCAAATAACAAACTGCAGGGTTACACATATAAGAGAAAATTATTCCAATGTAATCCCATCAACAAAGAGCATTAATAATTTTAAATATTTCTCCATCCATTTATTTCCACATAGGTTTTTCCTTGAATTAGAGGTTATCCTATAGAATAGGACATTGACTTGGGTAATTCCTAGGTCCCCTATATTTACAAAAAATGACTTTAAATAGATTCTTAGGATCATTTTTATTTTCTTCCATTGTACTCTTCATTTTTCCTCAAAAATTATTTACATTATGTCCTTCTTTCCCACACATAAAGAATTTATTTGTTCAATTGAGACACTTTCCTGGGTGTCTCATTCAACATTTTCTACATGATGGAAAATGAGCTTTCTTTTCTCTATGGTCTCCACTACTGGAGCTCTTATCAATCTCTGCCTTTCTCTTCTTTATTGAGTTCGGGAGTTGGTTAATGTATATGTTGTTGATCATATTTTTTAGAAAATTGTTTCAGCATGAACAAAATCTCTTTTACGCCTATAAATATTCCATTCCATTTCTCATTTCCACCACTGTTCCCACCTTGTACATCATGTTCAATGTTACTATGAATTCCTTGGAATCCATCCATTTACTAAAACCAGAAAGCAGAGTGTGAGTAACATTAGTCAAAAAATCATTTAGAGAATATCGCGACACCTTATTTTCAATCTAAAACACCATAGGATTAATCAAGGTTATTTATTATGATCTTATATTAAAATCCTTCAATTTGGTTTTTAAATAAAATGTGAATTATCCTAAGCATATCCCCTAGGAGTGTCGTAACCAAGAGTGAAACAAGGCCCATTTTCGTGTACCAGGATACCTCCGGTCCAGCCTGAAACTCCTTGTTAGAGTTTTCACTCCTAGGTACATCTGTGCCAGATCCGAATCTACCTGTTCATATCCAGAGAGGGATGGATTTCTTGGAAAATACACAAAATCTCTACATTACCAAAATTCTAGGAAGTTCATCTATACCAATCCTCAAAGTCTATCTTAGGGTAATGTTCTCTAATCAGAGTTTTTCTAAATCTAGCTTCCAAGGTTTGTACTAAACTTCCTCTAATACCAACTGTAATGCCCCGACCCTAGTTACCTAGAATTGGTGCATTATTACATAACATTTTCATGATCACAAGAGATCAAGTCTCTAAAGACCGATTATTTTAGTATCCTTGGAAGTGCTAGATACATAAATAAGTTTTACATTACATCATCAAATGAAAAAACAACAACACTGTGTCCCCTTTGAACACACTCATATCTCTTAGCCTATTCCTACATGTTAATCATAATATACTTCTTCACATATTGGAAAAAATAAAACATAGAAAGGAGTGAGCTCAGATGCTCAGTAAGGATAACAATATAGCAGAGACTAACACAAATAATCATAAACATTTAAGGCAATGTATAAGACTAAAACACAAGCCTTTTAAACATAAAATTCAACATAATATGGAAAAGATAAATCAAATAATTAAATTTACTTATTCACATGGATATTCTACTAGTCGAATAGTCACATGTAATATCAATAGCTAATTTCAAAATGATGGAATGAATAATGCTGGACATCATAACCACATAGTCAAGGCCTCGTGCCAAGACTATAAATAATATTTTTTAAAAGCCCTTTTCCAAGACACTAGTTTGTATTATAAGACCAACCGATGCATCAAGGAGCTATAGTGGGCTCCACCCATCACTTACTAAGTCCAATGCATTCCTCATTTGAAAAGGTTGAAACATAATCTAAACATTAGTATATAAACTAGCATACGAAATGTCAATATTTTAACCACAAACCATGAATGGTATAAAAATAAGACATCCATAGTCAAACATAACTCATTAAATACAATATGAAAGATTGTATTATAATAAATCAACCCGAATCAAGAATAATGAAGGATATTGACATAGATGAAAATAATCAGTAAAACTATTTGAGAGTAATATCCCCTTTTTCATGAAAATATTTAAAAGTCTCATTATTTATCAAGAAGCTGTTAAAAATATATTTTTGAATCAAATTTTCACATACAACTTTGAAACTTTTAAAAGGAATTTTAATTTTAAAACATTCATGTCCATATAAATATATCCTTAAAAATATTTTTAAATCATGGACATTAATGAGAAAGATTTAGAAGAATAAATCTTTAAAACATTTAAAATGATATTTTAGTTAGTGTTCCTAACCAAATGAGATATGCTTAAATAAAAATAATTGAGGTAATAAAAACCTTATAATATAATTAGAATAAATGGATTCATGACATACTATGTCAAAGTACAGTATATACACCATATAAAAGTGAATTGGCGCATAACAACAAAGAAGTCTCAATGGAATGTAAATTGAGAAGAAATCTCCTATAAAGACCATATCCTTAGGTTAAGGATAAATAAATAAAATAATTATTTGTGAAAAATATAAATACACTCAATATGATTGGAAATTTAGTGTAAATAAATTATAGGATATTCACACATATTATTTTAAAAACAACACCAATGACTTGGATGTTTAACTCAATGAATAGAAATTGAGTAAAGATTACTCTTATCAAGTTCATATCGATGAAATGAGAATTTATAAATGGTGTGATTATGTGTATCAAAAGTATATCCACACAAAGGGTAGTGGAAATTACTACATAAATAAATAAATTGTGATTTCACACATAATCTTGGAGTAAAATAATCAATGAAGTTTGTGTAAAACCCAATGAGTGGAAATCGAAATTAGAAATTATCTTACCGATTTGGTAACATAAAAAAAATGCACCCCATGAAATAAGGATCATAAAATGAAGATTTAAATACCCATAAATTAAATTATATTACACAAATAATACAATCATGGGCAGTACATACACCACACAAAATGACATAGTGGAAATATATCATGAATCTCATAGGAATAAAAAGTGAGTTGAAAATACCTTACCTTGTACTTTTACTTAGTATAGGGTAGGTTAAAATCCTGTATAATGGTGAAATTATTTTTATTAAATTATAAAAGAACCACATACATAATATGATATCATATACGATCTTCTAATATTGTTTTTTTAATAATATTTCTGTAGTATAATTGTTTCGGGTGTTAGTCGATTCGTTTTCCTCTATATGTTTTGTTACGTAAGTCATGTTTGATATGGATAGGATGTATTTGATTCATATACAGAATGATATTAAGTTATTAATCATTTTTTATCATAAAATGAAAATTATTCTTGAATGGTTACGATGGGGAATGAATCTCCTCGTGTTCGTAGAGATAGTAATCCGTACGTACGTACGAGCGACAATACCATTCTATTGATGGTGAAATAGTATGTAATTGGATGATATATCATATATAAAGAATCATTAAAATGTTATATTTATTATTTACATCCATTATACTCATTATTATACCCATCCAAATGATGAAGCGTTGAATAACAAACTACACCACGATGTGGAGACGGTAAGCCGTACGTACGCACGTATGGTGACTTTGTCATTTATTGGATGGATAGAATAATTAATATGGTTGTAACATATTTATAATAACATAATAGTATGTATAAGTAAATGAAGTTATTATTATGGTATGGAAACTACAAAGAGGAAGTGGAAGAAGGAAAGAACTTTGAAAGAGGTGATGAAATTATTACCTCTTATTCAGGTGCTTCCTTTTAATTTGATCAAAAGGGATCCTTAGGTTGGATTATGATCAAAGTAATGCCTATAGGTTTAAGTGAGGGTAGTTGGGAGGATATTTTATCAGGGGTTGGCCGAGAAAAATGGATTTGGATGTGTGATTTTGAGAGAAGGGGAAGTACCATTTTATAAGAGAGGTGAGGGTCATTTTAGGAAAAACCTGAAATATTATTTTATTATATAATAATATTCAGTTTATAATGGCTCTAAAAAGATTTATTTCGAGGATAATGTGGTTATAGGTCGAAAAACTTTCAACCAATAGGTTTTATATAGGTTTAGGTCACCATATTAACCTTATCTTTAAGATTTAACTCTTAGTTAAATAGTTTAACTTTTACCGTATATTATTGTATTATTATAATAAATGTTTAATAAACTTACTATAAAAATCCAAGAGATCCAAAAGTGGTTAATTATTAATATATATAACCTAATATAAGTCCTTTGGTCTAATATTAGATTTTTAGGAATATTATATCAATTAATAATATAGTATTTGTTTTAAAAACTCATTTATGTCAATTTTGACACTATTTAGTATTTGGTTTTTGAGAAAGTCATAAAAACTTTATCACTTCAAAAAAATTTATTTAATCAACCCTAAAATTTAATATTAACCTATAAATTTTGTGTAATACATAAAAAGTTTCAATTTACAATTATATTAATATTTATAATATCAATTATTTTAATCTTTCAATAATAAGGTAATTACTGCATCATGATTGTTTCATAAATAAATTTAATTATTTAATGTCTAAAAATTATAAATAAAATACCATTATTTAGGAAATATTTTTATATTTATAATTAATATTTATAGTATAATTTATCTTATGTATAACCCTATATTAAAAATGATTTAGTTATTAAAATTTGAATTTAACACTTTTAACTCTTCCTTAAATAAAATAATAATAAATATCTCAATCTAATCCAAGTGAACCAAAAGGATAATATTTTATTATTAAGGTTTATTTTGGTCAAAACACACTTATCCAATACAATTAGGATATGTTTTAGGGTAATTATAATATAATTTTTACCTTTAATTACCCTATTTACTTTTAACCGTGGTAAATAAAATTCAAAAGTTACTATTAGACTAAAATTATTTTCATCATATTGAACCACATTTTACTTAATGATGTCAACTTTGTCTCTTGTATTTTTTAAATTCAATTCACAAAAGTGGTAAAATTTTGTTTTATGCAAATTTGCAAATGTGCCTAGATGGTGAGTAAAAGACGGTAAAAAGTTCAATAAAATTTTATATATCTAATCTTATTATAAAATGACTTCAATGAATTAAATTGGACTAATATAGGTATTATGTATATATTTTTACTTTAAAATAAATTTAAATTAAAAATAATTATTTAAATAAAAAGTTGGCTTTAAACAATAACGCAGTGGTTTTCACTATTCATCAAAAATTGAAAGTTTTTAGAAAAATACCAAAAATTCGCCCAAAGATAATTTTGACATTATAAATTCAAAAATGATGTCTATTTTACCCAATTAAAAACATAGAAGTTGTATTAATTAATTTAAAAAAATATTCCCGTTGTCAAAATCAGAAAGCTGGTTTTTGAGAAGTAAAAACTATCAAAAGATTGATATGTGTTTATGTCCAATTTAAATGTAAAATTACTTACAATGAACAACATTTAATTAAATGATAAAAATATAATCTAATTATACTTGAAAACCATGCAGATGTTTTATTTAACAATATAAATTATTTTTATTAAAAAAGTTTTTTTCAATTAAAATTTAGTATTTTTCACTATTCATCAAAATATGAAAGTTATCAGAAAAGCACCAAAAATTTATCCAAAATAAATTTTTATGCCCTGATTCTAAATAAGAAGTTTATTTTTTCAAATTGAATATATAAATGTGTCAAATATAGGATTCAAAAAGGATTCTCCATTAAAAGGTGGTAAAATTGCATTTTTTGAAAAATACTTCTTTTATCTGAAAAACTGAATTTGTTCTTATATTATGTCTAAGAAACAGATACTATGAATGTTAAAATTATATGGAGTATATAAACCTAAAAATTTGTTTATTAATATTCGTAATTTCTTTTTAAATGACTAGTTTGATAGGTCATGGTGCGTTTGAACTCGGTGTTGCGTACTTCGCACGCTATCGTATTATTCAAAGAGAAACGTATCATGGAAGCTTGGGGTGTTAAATATTACTTAAAAACTTTATTTATAACCTAATGAAAATAAATATAATAAGGGTTATCTCAAATGCTCAGTTAGGGTAAACATATGCCTTACCATTTGAATATATTTAGAGAGCACAATATGGGCATAAGTGCTTGAGAATATATTAAAAGTGAATGATAATTACATAATATAATTCATAACCATAAAAATATGGATCAATAAACATGTAAAATTAAATAAAACTCTAATAAATGAATGATTTATAAGAATAAATAATCATGAGCCATGTGATGTAAAACTTGATCAAAGGAATCTTTAAAAAATTTAGCAAGTATAGAGAAAACATGTTGGTATCTTGGAGCATTATCTTCATCACTCATGTTCATTAATATTCGAAATAACTAAAGCCTAGTAAAATCCATACAAGATACCTCTCTAGTTATCTCCCTCCTCTTCAACTTTAAGGATAAGGAACATTACCCATTGCATTGGAGAGCTATATTGGGTTCACCTGTCATATAAGCTATATATGGATCACACATCATCATGAGATATATCATGATCACATATAATAATTAATAATTTCCTACTACCTTACATGAATATAACACATGAAAGATTTCATTTTCATCATCAATATTTTTAAAACAACTTGCTTTCTATTAAAGCTTGATTTACCCATAAAAAAATGAGTTTCTTGCTAATCTCTTTAAAGAAATCATCTTATAGAATATAGGGAAGGAATATGTATAGAAACATAAGATCATATTACTAGTGAATTATAGGAATCATTAAAGGATATTTTCATAGATTAAAATTCATTTAAATGAACATTTAAAACATTTCTTTGAAAATAGGGGAAAATAACCTTTTATTTTAGAGTCTTTAAAAAATAAAAATTCAAAAAAATATCAAGAAAATTATTTTCTTTGAAATTAACCATGGAAAATTATAAACTGATCTTAAAATAAAAGAATAGTTATGATGATGGAAAAATCTGTTCATGCAGTATAGTTAAAACAAAGATTCCATTGACACCTTTGTTAAAAAGTACCTTGTTTAGAAAATGATAAGGATATTCCATTTAAAACTTTTTATAGAATGTAAAAAATGGTTAATAATGACTTTAATAAATCATTTTAGAATAGTATAAATATTCTTGAAAACATTTTAATTAAAATATGAACATGGGAGAAAAGGAATTTTGACCAAAGAGGAAATAAGTTCGGTTTTTCTTAAAAACATTTTCTTAGTCATTTTAAAAATGAAAGAGTGGAAAATGAAAGGAAATAATGTAAAAAAATAAATAATCATTGTAAAATAATAGATATGTGGTTCAGGAAATTAAGATCAAACAATTTCCCCTAAATAAACCTTGAACATAAACAATCTTGAAAAGTAATGAAATTGTAACATAAAGCCATTACCTCTTTGGTAATTTTGGAATCAATATACATTAAAAGAAAGAATATGATATGGATATATAAATTAAAAGAATTATATGAATTAATATTTCAAAATTCATTCATGGGGAATTAATTACACCATAAAAATAAATCATGGTGCATGACATGAAACATTTCTCAAACAAATGAGATTGAAACAAAGAAAACCCTTATAAATATCATAACTTTTGAAGTGATAATAAATCTATGAATTGATTATGTGAAAATATGAAAATGCACATAAAAAAATTTAAATACAAAATAAAATAATTTATAGATAAATTCATACCTAATCATGTCATAAAAAGTCAATGAAGAAGTGTTATAACCCAATCAAAGGAAGTTGAGTTAAGAAACTCCTCATATCGAGTCCAGATTTTATATGTATATCCTTTAACTCCCATATAATAAAATTATATTAGTTATTAATTATTTAATATCACTTTAAATTTTTATTAATTTATCATTAAACAACTTATTTCATTTATTTCAATGATATATTTAATTACTCAATATGTTAGTTTCACATCGGGTGTTTTGAGGACGTTCAGTTCATAATTAAAAAATGAATTTGGTAGGTTTAACATGGTAAAAGGTGTAATTTATAAATTATATATAGAATAATAAAATGAAATAATTATAATATACATAAAATTTATTTTTATAATCTCCCCTGAAAGGTGGATGTGAAAAACTAATTACATCACTTTCTGGAGGTTTCATTTCACACGTACGCATGATGGATGCTATCATTTTTTAACGGGAAGAAGGGTAAAAAGGTAATTAATATATTATAATTTAAGAGTCATAATTATTTCATGAATAATATATATATATATATTAAATATATCATAACAACAAGCCATGTGAGGTGTTGATGAAAAATGAAACATATTGCTTCGTGGATGTGGTAGTTAACATGTATGCACAAACGAAGTTTTAATTCCCCAATGGATAGAAAACGAGATGCATAAGGTTATTAAATTAACATAATAACATATAAGTATATGCTATATACTTATGTTATTATATTTTAAAGTTTAGTAAATAATTTAAGGAGGTAGAATAAGTAAAATTAAAATGCTTGGTTGAGATGATTACATCCTCTTGGAAGAATCTCCTTTGGATCTCTCATTAAGAACCCTATGAATGGTCTTTCAAGAATACCATCACATATATAGTGTATATAAGGATGTTAATAATAGGGTTTTATAGGGTTTTTTCAAGCTAAGTGGCTCATGAAGTGTTAATAAGAGAAGAGAGGTGGTGTCCTTATATAAGAGATGAGAGAGACACCCTTGGAATTACTTAACGTATTAAATTAATATAAATAAATTTTCATGATAAAGTGGATAATTGATATATTTTGAATTCAGGATATATATATGTTGAAATAATATCATAAAAAATTTACACAATATTAGGTGATTTTTAACACTAATATCTTTGTTTTAACCTCTCATTAACACTTTTACCAATTACCGTGATAATAATATTTTTTATGATTTTGGGGTCAAGAAAGTTAATATAAAAGTAAAATTGTCCCATAAATGTATAATGGATGATATTATAGGGCATATACAACTAAATAATATAAATATAATATTTTTATGAATTTTAAATCATTTAATAAAATATTATTTAACATCAGATACCATTAAAGTCATTTTGGGGACTATTCACATAGTTTGACCTTAAAGTCATCAAGATAGTAATGACATTCAAATATAATTTTTTTTAAAAGATAAATAATAAGTTATATTTATATTAAATTTTTTAGGAACATAAAAATTCATCCAAATTATAATACTTTTAATGTTTTTAAAATCATTTATTTTATTTTTGTACAAATTGCACAAGCACCGTGTCAGCATCACATAAAATATTAAAATAATTATTTAATCACTAAAAATTAAAAATAAATTACCATAATAAAAATAATTCACTATTATTTCAATGAATCATTTAAAACTGAACATAGCCTATTTTTATCCCTATTAAAAAATATTAGAGATATTAAAGAAAGGAAAGTGACATTTTGGATTTATTCATTACTAAATATAATATTAGGATCATTATCAAATAAAATTGGAACAAAGTTTCAATATCTTAAAATATTGGACAATAATATTTGAACTAAACTTATTAAATATAAATAATATAGGTGTTAGATAGACTTATTTAGAGACATGGTTTTTTCCTTGTAAGACTCTAGAATATTTTTACATATATTTCCAGAGTTAGGCGCTAAGAGGACATGTGATTCTGAGGACCGGTGTGCCCAATTTTTTTTTATAAAAATATTAAGTATATTTTATACAATTCATGTCAAATAAATGGGATATCTCTCAAATAGTAAATCAGATCAGAAATTTGAGGCCACAGTTGAGTTTGAAATGTGGCGTTTAACTTAGGCGGGGTATAACTTTTGTGGGCGTAGGTTTTCTGTGGAAAACGTTATCGAGGGAATTTTTGTAAATAATTAAATTAATTTATTTTGGATGTTGGATCAAGTAAATTTATAATGGGAACACAGATTGGAAATATGAGGCCACTGTTGAGTTTGAAATGGGGTGTTTTACCTAAGTGCGACATAAAGTGGGGGAGGGGGGGGGGGGGGCGAGAAGTTTGGAAACGCGGCCGTTGGAGGGTCTCCTATAAATAGAATTTTAAGAGTTCCAGATTAGGGTTACCCCTAATAATCTCTCTCTTTCTCCTATAATCCCTTACTCTATCTCATCCTTAGTTCTTCGATGGATCAAGGAGGAATCTTTGACGAAGCATCAACAGATTGAAGCTGGAGCGTGGCGAACTTGTCGGTAGCAATAAACGAATCAATCGAGGTTGGATTCTTCCCTTTTTATCTCTGATTGAAGTTTTCCTTGAAAATATATTATTTGTAATTTTAAATTCATCATTTCAGTTATCAATCATTGATGGCTGCACTAACATGGCCATCGATATATGTTAGAAGCTTGTAAATTTTCTGTTCGTCGTCCGTTCTTTACGGATAATCATCAGTGGCCGGCGGGCGGTCCAGTGAGATCAGTAGTGGCCGACGGCTAGGATGGGATGACTTCTGGAGGGTGGAAGCCATGGTGCATAGGGGAGATGGACCACATGAAAAATGGGGGGAGGGGGAAACCCTAGAAGGGTGGAGATAATTAAAAAAAAAGAAAAATAATAAAATAATAATATCAATAATAATATTTATTTATTTAATCCCCCGTAACTCCCCCATGAAACATCCGATTGATGCACCGTCAATGGTAATATGACATTGTTGATGATACGATCATTTTAACACCATTCCAATAAAATTCTCTCTAACTTGCATCTTGGGCCCAAGAAATTCTCTTGAAACATTAGATTTAATATTATTATTAAAGCTTTGACCCACCATAACTATTGCATGAGACATCCAATTGACGTGCTGTTAGCGGTGATGTGACCCTATATTTAAGACAATTGATTCGAGGATAATGTTTGATATTTAATTTTGGTTTGTGATTTGAGACCGTGAAAGAACCAATAATAATAATATTATTGTTGTGGAATCTTGCATATGTCATAACTCTTCTATTTGACATCATATTGGTGAGATGTCAGCGACGTCACGACCATGAAATTAGGGAGAAAATTTCAAGTATAATTTTGATTTCTTAAACCAAAATCAAGGTATGGGCCACATGAGGCTCAGTTTATTCATTTGTGGTGAAATTTTACCTTTTCACTGGGTGTCCATTTTGGGTGAATGAATAGCCGATTCCGTGTGTTTTTCCCTAATGATCACAATGGCACGATCCATATAATTTTTTTTTCGGGATCGAGGTGTGAGGTCCACCAGATGCCATCCGAGTGTAATGTGGTGACATAAAACTTTACCATCGTATTCCTGTTTAGGGTAAATGAATATTCTATCTTGTGTGTTTCTCCATAAGGATAGAAACAGTGTGATCTGTTTGAACATGTGGGGTCTTTTTCATGATCTCATTAATTGGGGAAACATAGAAGGAGTATTGATGGAAGATCCTTCTATAGTGTTTGAAGATAAACCATGAATTAGGTCAGCATGGACTCTTGTGAGAGGGTAGAAGATGTATGAAGAGATGAGTTCAAATATTCCAGGGCTATTAGGGGAGGTGTGCCAGTGAAATTACGCTTTGTCCCTTCAGATCAACGATGAGCGTCGTGCGCTCATCGACCTTCTAACTAGATGTTCCATGTACTCGAAGTGCACCCTATAACATCTAGGGGTGATTGTTTACAATTTAGTACCCAAATATGGTTAGGTACACATCCTGAAGATGAGGTGGGGTTATACAATGTGTGGGCCCCATACGCACCCTGTACCACTACAAATATTCTAAATCTCATATCTTCTTTCTTTTGGACTCTAATTTTGGCTTGTGAGTAGCCTATCTTGAGTGTTTTTCTACATAGAATGTGATGGTTCCCTCCGTATTGACTTCCAAGATATGATGTGAGCTGTTCCACCTATGATGCCTATCCAGTGTGGCACCCGATGACTGTAGCAGCATTCCTCCAAGAGGTACCATCTAGTAGGGATGGCCAATGTAGTTCCTTGGTGATCTCTGAGAGGTACCATATAGAGGGGATGGCTAGTGTAGTTCCTCAGTGCTCCCCAAGAGGTACCATCCAACAATGATGGCCAGTGGAGTTCCCCCTTGATTTCTGAGAGGCACCATCCAATAGGGATGGTCAGAACTATTCCAGACTTACCTCCAACTGGGCTGGTTTGTGGTCCCCAATGGAAGTTCTGGTCTTACCTCTAGTTGGGCTGGGCAGTGGTCCCCATTGGTAGTTCTGGTCTTACCTCAAGTTGGGCTGGGTAGTGGTCCTTGATGGTAGTTCTAGGCTTACCCTCCAATAGGGCCAGGTGGTGGGTCCCCAATGGCAGTTCTGAGTGGTACCCTCCAACTGGGATGGGCATCGGTCTTCGACCTTGAGACATGGCCTCTCGATTATGTGACATAGTAACGATACGTGCTTTGACGTGACTTTGGACTCATGAAGAAGAGGACTATTTTCCCACAAAGAAGAATCCATGTGACATGACCTAAAACTATGAGGTCAAGAAAGTTCCACCCAAAGCAGATAATATCATGGTGTGGTGATTGAGTCCCTTTGAATTTCAATTCAAAGCAAACATGTGAGATACTGGGCATCGATGGTGGTTGCTTGTGAGACTATTGACTACTCTTCTTCCTCAGCTTAGTTGTGAGATGGAGATCCCCTTACTCTCTCATTTGGGTTTAATTGACTGAATATATATATATATATATATTCTATTTCTAGTTCCCACTCTTTAGGGTTTGGTTACTCTCCTTCCAGTAGAGGAAAAGATGTGCGGGGTATGCTATGTACTTTCCGTGTCAAGATTCTCATGGTTAGAAGAGTCTACTCTCCTACTATAGGTAGTGAAGACTCGATGAGAATTTCATCTTCTCACAATTTTTATATCCTTATGTTTGGATGATCATACATAAATCTCTTGTTGGGTTGAGATACACTCCTTTTTCTATACCTTATCATATCTAATATTTTCCTTTTTATGAGTATCTCTTATAGACCCCCGTTCACCTTTTCGGGAAATCCTACTGAGTATTTTTATACTCACCCCTACATGGTCTTTTCCCGAACGTGTCATGCCTTATGTAGATGAAATATAGGTTGATCATGACTTTAGAGGAGCATAGGGATACAGGTTCTTGGAAAACATATGGCAGTCGTAGCTTGGGATTCAGGAGTGGGGCTCTCTCAACTATTTTACCTTTTCAGTTAATTCTAGGTTGTGGCCCTTTTCTAGTTGGGTATGTATTTTCCCCCTTTCCCTTTTAGTTTACTCTACTATATTTTTATTATTTATCAATTCATGAATTCTTGATTTATTTATAGTAGTGTTTCATATTTTGTTCATTTCCCTCTATACTTTTGAATTTAGTTGCATGTGTGTGTGTTTACAGGTTCTTAGGAAAAGGCCTCCTTGATTTTGTTGTGCCTTCGATGCTAGTCGCCACCGCTAGACTATGGATGCAATATTGGGGTAGTTTTAGATTGAGCTCCGACTTGGGTTGGGTCATGAAAAAGTGGTATTATGGGTTGTTCGACCCTTGGGACTTTGTTTGGACATTTCCCTAAAAATGAATTTATTGGGTTTAGGGAAGCAATGTTGAAGTGTCTCAAGAGTGGCTCTCGGGCTAGGGAGTTCAGCGATGGTATGAGCGGCCAGTGTATCCATTCACCAGGACCCTGATTACCTATTTGTTGAATCGGAAGAAACTTGTTGTAGTGAACAATGGTACATGCATCATATAGGATTGAGTCTTTGACTACCCTTCTTGACTCAACTTCCCATTTTTGTTGCTATATATATGTACTAATCTGATTGCGGTACTCCTTGATAAAATTTAGGATGCCTCTGTGATGGCATCCATCTAGGATACCTTCTTCAATTCATGACGAAGGCCCTATGAGCGACGATTCCTCAGTTTAGGATCCATTATGCAACCCCCTTTCTCTAGGTGGGTAGGTAGCATCACCTCCACCTGTTGAGCAGCAAACATCCTCAACAGAGTAGGATGAGGATGTGTGAATGCTGAGTGGACTCCGCGAGTTCCAAAACTAGAGACCACTGAGGTTATAATATTAGCCAGACCCTCAAGTAGAATAGGTTTGTCTAGAGTCAGTGGTTCTCATCTTCAGGTTTATACGGACACCGATAGATCAGATGGTGGATTTGGCAGACATCCTTTTCCACAGAGAAGCTGGGCATTGGTGGATCCTGGTTAGTCAGATACTCGATGAGTGTCACTCTCATGGGGTGACTTCCAGTAGCTGTTTTGTGAGCAGTAATACCCATCCTACTTTCACTCCATTTAGATTTAGGATATCTTGGTGTTTCATTAGGGAAGGATGACGATGGATAAGTACTAGGCTAGGTTCAAAGACCTGACTTGGTACTCTTTGGACATGATTCGTGATGGATACTTCTGAGAACATAAGTTTGATCAGGGACTCCATAGAGAGATCCATGCTAGCATAGTACCCTTGTGTATCCCCACCTCTTTCGTGGTGATGGATTTGGAGCTAGTGAAAAAGAGATTTCTGTCAGAGGGACGTGATACATCTGGTTGTGGCAATGGTAACAACATATTTGAGAAGTATGTCATAGCTAGTAGGTGTCAAATGATAAGATCTTAATGCAGGAGGCCTCCCCATAATCAGTCTCAAGAACATAGTCATATGGGGATGAGGAAGTTCAGAGTGAGGGGACAACTTGAGGAGGGCCAGTTTTATGCTTGTGATGGGCAAGGTCACTTGGAAAGAGACTACCCTACCAGACTTACTAAGAACCCTGGGCAGACAACAGGTGGACCACCATGGCTGAGGCAGCATCGTGATCAGAGATCTCCTAGATAGGGATAGGTTGGTCCCTAGGGAGCAGTTTTAGTAGAAAAACAGGAGGGGTTGGAGGTGGGGGATGATGTTATGAGGTTTGTCCACCACCACCACCACCAGGCGGACCACATCATGCTCAGGAAGCTGATATCTGAGGCTGCAGACAACCATAAGCATTATATGTCTACGATGCTACAACACATGTGATAATAAGAGGTATGATCTGTGTCTCTTATACCTTTTTAAGTATAAATTTTTAGACACTATGTGAAGTACTATTTTCTACCTACTCCTTTCTTGAGGTTTTACCGAGGTGAAACGGGGCGTCGGTGTAACCCTATGTCAGTGTTGTTCGATATAGCTTCAAATGCATGAGGAAAAGGGGTTCTTTACCCATCGAGATATGTTTTTGTGATGTTATGAAAACCATTAAGGTGATTCAGTGTCTCCCAAATAGGATAGTATCAAGGTGTGGTGGAAGAGTCCCTTTGACTTGTGCATTCAGGGTGAGGTTGTGCAATGGAGTGTCAGAGCAGGTCCTGGAATTACCGGTGGAGTTTTCCTGCTTGGAAATTTTTTATTGGGATGTCACTAGTGGGTGTAATGGAGTATATGATTTGGGGTTACTGTCCTTCCAAGAGAAGTGAAGAAATGCGGGATATGACATGTGCTTTCTGTGTCTATCTTCTTGTGGTTGAATGACTTTACTCACCTACCCGATTCATCAGTACCTTTATGTGCTCAATGTAAACCTTTATAAAACAGTTATCAAGTACAAGTCGAGGTGATGAAAACCCCATGAATAGAACTATCCGACTCACTACCTGGTGATAATAGCGGTAGTCTTCACCCAAAGAATTTGGATAAACTATCTTCTGGGAAAGTACTTTGTGGTTTGTTCAGACCACCAGAGTCCCAGGTACATCTCTACCCAAATATACTTGAACCTGATACAATGACGCTGGTTGGAAATTCATGAAGGAATATGAATTAGAGATATTCTATACTCTAGGAAAAGGAAATATTATAGTATATTCCCTTAGAAGGAAGTCCCTAGCTCACCTGGTGTGGGATGTTTCAGTGTAGTTACCTTCCCTATAGCTGAACCTAGTGGAGTAGGAGGGTATAATTTTTCTTCAGTCTATGGTGTTGACTCTTTTCTTATTGAGAATCTAATAGAGTCTCAGTTGTGATGCATTGACTATGAAATATTGCATGATCCTATATCCTTAGGTTTTTCACCAGATGAATATTATGAAGGAGGTAATCACATGACCTTATTCTAGGTACAAACAATGATTGTATTCATGACACGAGATGTAGAGTTTCGACTAGGGAGGAAAAATTTCCACCTGAGTTTCATCAGGCTATTCGATATCATGCAGAGGGTTGGAGAGGTTTCCTACCACCTTTCCCTACACCCACAGTTAGAGTGGGTGTATGATATTTTCCATGTGTTGAAGTTGAGGAGATATATGCATGATCCAACACACGTCATTGATAGGAACAAACCTTATGAGGATTGAAGATTCCCTCGGTTTGTATGATTTGGCAGCATGAAAACATGCAAGAGAGTCCTTGGGCGTGGGAGAGCCAAGAGCAGGCTCAGTATCCCACATTGTTTCCCTAGTTGGATTTTCTAGGAAAAAAATATTAAAGTAGAGAATGATGTAGAGACTCATTTTTTTTCTTTGTAAGACTTTGTAATATTTCTACATATATTTCTAGAGCTAGGTGCTGAGGCGACTTATGATTATGAGGCCTGGAATAAATTTTATATAAATATTAATTATATTTTATACTATTCACATAAAGGAAATGGGATATATCTCTAATTGTAACTTATATTATAAATATGAGGCCACAGTTGAGTCTGAAATTTGGTGTTTACCATAGGTGGGGTATAACTTTTGTGGGCACATGCCTTCTGTGGAAAAAGTTATTGAGGGTGTTTTCAGAAATAAGTAAATTTATTTATTTAGGATGTTGGATCAAATAACTTTTGAACGGGGAATCAGATTGGAAATCTGAGACCTACATTGAGTTTGAAATGAGGTGTTTTACCTAATCGTGACCTAAAATGAGGGGGAATGAGAGGTTCAGAAATGTAGCCATTGGCGGGTCTCCTATAAATAGAAGTTTAAGAGTTCAAGATAAGGGTTCTCCCTAATAATCTCTCTCTCCCCCTCTCTCTATCCTCTAAGAACTCAATCTCTATCATCCTTCGTTATTCGATAGATCATAGAGGAATCTCTGATGAAGCATCGACAGATCAAAGCAGGAGTGTGGCGAATGCGCCGGTAGCGATAAATTGATCAATCGAGGTAGGATTATTCCCTTTTTTATCTCCAATTGAAGTTTACCACGAAAATATTTTCTTTGTAATTTTAAACTAATCATTTCAATTGTAATTAATTTATGGCTATAATAACATGACCATCGATCTGTGTTATAAGACTATAAATTTTCCGTTCTTTGTCCATTCTTCATGGAATAATCATCACCTACTTTTGGACATGACAAATCGACAATGAATCTTCTAGTAGCATGTGAATCTGTGTATATTGGGGCCCAAGGGTTATAGATCTATGATCATATCTTTGTTTTGAGTTGAATCAATGGTGAAATGATGAGAAGAAGGTAGAGAAGGTCTATGTAGGTCAATCGAGATGGGATCCAGTGGTGGGCGGTCTGCGATGCTGCGAGTAGGATATGTGGGCGGTCTGCGGCGGTGTGAGTAGGCGCTGCAAGGGGGTCCAATGAGGTAGCGATGATTGTAGAGTATGAGGTAGTAGTCGGAACGGCACCCAGTGGTGAGGTGGTGTGCAACAGGTGGCTAGGTAGGGGTCGTAGCAGACAGTAGGCCGGAGGCAGTAGGGCAGCAGCACAAGAGGTGGTCGGGGGTAGTCTGACGAGAGTAGCTGCGGCCAGCGGATGGAGGGAAATGACCAGCGTGCGCAGGGGTGGAACCCCATGTGGAAAATGGGGGAGGGGGAAACCCTAGGGGTAAGGGAATTAAAAAAAATAAAATAATAATAATAATAATAATAATAATTTATTTAAAACCCTATAACTCCCCCCATGCGTCGACTGATTAATGTGACGTCAGTGAAGACATGAACCCGTCGATGATATGACCATTTTAAGACCATTTTGGATAATTATCTCCAACTCGCGGCCTCAGACCATGATATTTTTGTGAAACATTAGATTTAATATTATTATTAAGTCTTTGACCCGCCATAAATCCTGCTTGCGACGTCCGATGGATGTACCGTCAGTGGCAATGTGACCATGTCTTTAAGAAGGTCGATTCATGGCTAATGTTGGATATTTAAATCAGGTTTGTGGTTTGGTTCCAGGGAACACCCAATAATAATATTATTATTATTTTTGAGGAATCTTGCATCTGTTGTAATTCTTCCATATGATATCGGATTGGCGAGCCATCAGCAGCAACATGAGCCTACAATTGAGACGAATGTTTCATAATCGATTATAGGCACTTAAACAAAAATCGAGGTGTGGTCCCCATGAGGACTGATCTGGTCATTTGTGGTAAAATGTGACTTTTTCACCGGGTGTCCGTTTTGGGAAAATGAATACCTGGTTTCTTGTGTTTTTTCATAAGGATCACAATGGCACGATCCATATAATTTGTTTTGGGGTCTAGGCATGGACCCCACCAGAATCCATTAGGCTGTAATGCGGTGACATACAATTTTTTTTTCAGATGTCTGTTTGGGGCAAATGAATAGTTGATCTTGTGAGTTTTTCTGTAAGGATCACAACGGTGTGATCTGTTTGAACATACAAATACTTTTTCATGATATCGTTAATTATGAAAACATGGAGGGAGTATCTAGAGAATATCCTTCTGTAGTTTTTGAAGAGAACCCATGACTTAGGTTAGCATCAAATCTTATGCGCGGGGATAAGATGTATGAAGAGATGAGGTCAAATGTCTAGGGTCATTGGAGGTGGCGTGTCAGTGAAATTACACTTTGGACCTCTGGATCAACGACGAGCATCGTGAGCTCACTGACCTTCTACCGAGATGTTCCATGTACTCTGGGAGTAACTTGGCATACCTAGGGGTACTTATTCACAATTTAGTACCAAAATACGGTTAGGTACATGGCCAGGTGTTGAGATGGGGTCACATGACGTGTGGGCCCCATATGCACCATGTACCACTATGAATCTTCTAACTCTCGTATCTTCTTTATTTTGGACTTAGATTTTGTCCCATGAGTAGCCTATCATGAGTGTTTTTCCATTTTGAACATGATGGTTACCTCTATAGTGACTTCCATGATATGATGTGATATGTTCTAGGTGTGATGCCTATCCAGGGTGGCACCTGATGACTACAACAGTGTTCCTACCATTCAATAGGGATGGCTAGTGTAGTTCCTCGATGCTATCTAAGAGTTACCATCTAGCATGGATGACCAGTGTAGTTCCTCAGTACTCTCAAAGAGGCAACATCTAGTAGGGATAGTCAATGTAATTCCTTGGTGCTTTCTAAGAGGTACCATCCGACAGGGATGACCATTGTATTTCCTCAGTGCTTTTTGAGAGTTACCATCCTATAGGGATGGCCAGTGGAGTTCCTTGTTGCTTTACAAGAGGTACCATCTAGTAGGGATGACCAGAGCATTTATGATATTACCTCTAGGTGGTCTAGGAGATGATCCCCAATGTAAGTTTCAGGCTTACCTCAAGCTGGGATAGGCAGTGGTCCCTGATGGGAATTCCAGGCTTACCTCCAGCTGGTTCGGGCGGTGGTCCCCGATGGCAGTTCTGGGCTTACCCTCTAGTAGGTATGGGTAGTGGACACCTGATGGCGGTTTCAAGTGGTACCCTCTAGTAGGGATGGGAATGGTTCCTCAACCTTGAGACATGACCTTTTAACTATGCGACATAGTGACAAGATGTTCTTTGATGTGACTTTGGACTCACGAGGAAGAGGGATTGTTTTCCCACCAAGATGCATCCATGTGATGTGACTTAAAATCATTAGGGTGAGATAGTGCTTCCTAAAGTGGATAGTATGAAGGTGTGGTGATTGAGACCCTTTGGATTTTAGTTTATAGTAGACTTGTGAGATTCTGGGCATCAATGGTGGTTACTTTTGGGACTATTGGCTACTCTTATTCCTAGGATAAGCTATGATATGGAGATCCCCTTACTCTATTGTTTGGGTTTATTTGTATGAGAATATATATATATATATATATATATTTTATTTCCATTTCCTACTCTTTGGGTTTTGGTTACTCTCCTTCTAGGAGAGGTTAATGTGCGTAGGGTATGCCACGTGATTTTCGTGTTTAGCTTCTCATGGTTGGATGAGTATACTCTCCTAATTTAGGTAGTGAAGACTCAATGAGAAGTTCATATTCTCACCATTTCTAGATAATTGTGTTTGGATGAGATTAATTCACTCTCTTGTTGGGTTGAGCTACACTCCTTTTTCTGTACCACGTCTTATCTATTTCTTTCCTTTTTCTGAGTATCTCTTACAGCTCATCCTTTTCCTTTTCGGGGAATCCTACCAAGTATTTTTATACTCACCCTTGCATGGGCTTTACCCACACGTGTCGTGCCTTATGATAATGACAGACAGGTTGATCATGACTTTATATAAGCACAGGGATATGGGTACTAGGACCATGTATGGTGGTCATAGCTTGGGATTTAGGAGCGAGAGTCTATCATCTATTTTACCTTTTTTATTTACTACTAAGTTGTGGCACTTTTTTGGTTAGGCATGTATTTTGTCCCTTTTTCCGTTTCAGTTTACTCTACTATACTTATACTATTTAGAGGTTCAGAAATGATTGGTTTATTTATAGTAGTGTTGCATTATTTGTTTCTTTCTCTATGCACTTTTACATTGAGTTGGTTGTGTGGGTGTACAAGTTCTTAAGAAAAGGCCTCCCTGAGTTTGTTGTGCCTTTGGTGTTAATCACCACCCCTGGCCTATAGAGGCAGGCTTGGGGTAGTTGTAGCGCGATCCCATCATGGGTTGGGTTGTGACATTTTTAAATCATTATCATATTTTTTAACCTTAATTACCCAATTTACCCATATCAAGGTGAGAAATATTTTCCACGACTACAGTTCATTATGGACAAAATTAAAGTTGACTTATTTTTTTTGAAAATTATAGTTCCAAATATGAAATCCATTTTATCAAATAGAATACCTATAAGTGGTATAAATTACTTTTAAAATAAACCCGAAAAACACATTGAAAATTGTTTTCCAGAAAAATGAATTTTTAAGTATAAAAATGATTTTATACAAAAATTAAGTATTTTATTGATTTCAATAATATTAATTTAAATATTTTTAATCAAAATAACCTAATTAAATTTTAAAATAAATTAAAAAAAATGGGATTTTAAATACTAAAATGAAAAATACAGTCTTCTATAAAATCAGTATTTTCACTGTTCACTGAAAAATTAATCTTTTCCAAAAAATCCAAATGTTTCACTATAAGATAATTTTAATATTATGATTTAAAAAATTATATACTTCCTATAAAATACAAAATATAAAAGTGAAATAAATTAATTCATAACAATATCTACACACAAAATGAAATAAAAACCATTATTGAAGTAAATGTACTTTTGAAGCATAAAATGACTTTATTCTAATTAATTCCATAATAACCATAATTAAATGAATTTTAATTAATTTAATTTAATATATAATATACTTATTTCATCAGAATTAATTAATTTAATATATTATGATAAAAATAAATTGCGCACATAATTTTTTTATTAAAAATATCTCTTCTACCATCAAAAGATTTTATATTCATTTCAAACCTGTTGAATTTAAATATAACTAACAACTATATATCTAAACGTGATGTATAAACAACAACAATGTTTCCAACAACTATATATATAACTATCATATTGCATTACCATACATATACTTACATGCTTCACTAAATTTGTTTCATTTACTTCTATCTCATCACATTTATTATATTCCTATTTATTTTCCTTTTTTCCAAAATTTAAGTTGTGGTTTAATGAACTAAACATTTATAAATAAAATTACCTTTGTGTTAAATTAACTATTATTTATTATATTTATATAAAACACTTGCACTTATTTCATTTTATTATATCCTATCGTATTTAAATGACTGTTAATAATCACAACCATTGATAATATATCCATTGAACAATGATCATATTGTTAGTATAAATAATGGGTTTTGAAAAATTCAATTGACAAAGACAATGGAAGTGATGACCTCAACAAATAGGATCATACCCTATAAATCCCATTTATTTTTGCTTTCGGGACAGTCAGGCCAAGATAAGATCCAAAAACTAAAGCACAATCAAAACCATTTACGGGAGAAGTTCAAGCTCATCAAGATCACGACCTAAACCATGTATACCGAACCACCCCATGAAAGTCTCACCATCATTGACCTTACCCTAAGATAATTTTCTAGTGTAATAAAAGGATATGTAACAATACCCTAATAATATTAATATGTATATTGTATTTTTAATACAAAAATGGTTATATTTACTTCTTATTATCGTTACTTTATAAATGATTTTGATTCGATAAAACACAAATGATATTTTTGGGAAATATGTAATTTCAATTAAGACACTCCTTTTGATAAATTAATTATTTTTTGAAATAAATTATATTTTAATAAAATATTATTATTAAATAATATTTATTAATTATAGTTGATAATATAATTTTACAAATTCAAAATTTTTTTTATAAGGGTTCGAAAACTGTTATTGTAAAAAACACAAAATTTCTTAATAAATGTCAATTCTTATTTTAAAAGTGAAAATTAAAATATTTAGGATATTATTTGGATAAAATAATTATTATTTTTGGAATCATAATTTCAAAATTATCCAATAGTGAATTTTTCATAATTTTCTGAGACAATCAGATTTTCGAGAAAAAATTAAATACGGTATAAATATACAATGTGCATTATGACATCATAATGACCCAAAAGAGATGTAATAAATTATTAAAAGGGTATACAAGACAAATAATATGCTTCCCATTTAAATTAATGTATTTTTTATGTTATATTATTAATTTTATAAAGCCTTTGTGAATCCTCCAAAACCTATAATATATTTTATGGTTTTAAAATAATTTCTTTAAGAACATGAATCAATTCCAAATCATAAAGGGTAATATTTTATTATTTTTAGGCCTTTTAATTATAAAATAATTAAATAAAATCCTATTTTTATAGAAAAAATGGACAAAAACCATATTAAGGTTTGTGGTTTTGATTAATTTATTATATAGAGTCCAAAACCTAAGTTTGAGAGATAATAAAGATTTCCCCCTATTTTCCTATATAAAACCTCCCAATATCCCATTAATATTGACTAAAAAATCTTGGATCACATACTTACTCTTCTTTCCTCTTTATATAATCCTCTAAAGGTGACCCCAAGCTCTCAATAAGCTCCTCCCAATCTTTTAGTATCACCATATCAAGGTAAGGGATCCTCTCCTTCTCCTATTTATTCAAGTATCTCCATTATCATATTACTTTTACATCCAATTCATAATGTTGGGTTATGTTATCACATATCCCCATTAATAACCATATTATTTATAAATGATGATATACCCCATTTCACTCTCAATAATCCCTCCCATGAACAATTATATGTCTCGTTATGCTTCCAAAATTTCACTATGATTTTCCATGCCAAACAATCATGTAGTGAATACCCATACCCATTTCCTATCAATTGTGTACAACTTTATGAAATTATAATTATTTTATTTTGTAATCACATGTATTTAATCCACACACCAATATTTTGGGATGAAATTTGATTAAATATGTTCTCATGTTATATGATCCTTTTAGAACACTTATGCATGTTCATGATATGATTATGATGGGTGTGCCCAAATAGCACTCCAATGCATTGGGTAATATTTTAGTCTCATGAGATTCCATGTATGGTTCATTAGAGGTTCTAATAATCAAATCATGTTATTTTTCTTTTTTTTAAACCTTTAATTATGCTTATGATGCCATGATTTAAGTTTTTACCACATTCCTATGTTGCCTTTATGTTATCATGATATATCATGCATAATTGTTCATATTTATGATTCTCATCCCTTTTATGTTTCATTGAAATTCCTATTGTCTAACATGTAATAATCTCTTCATTTTTTTCCATATTTATTCCCTTACTTTGATTTTTAGCTCACTCCTTCCTTATGTATATCCCTAGATTATCTGATAAAATTTTATGAACGATGGAATAATACAATATTGTTAAGAATGTTTTAAATAATAGAGATATACCCCCTATTTAATTTGTTATATAATGTAACCAATTCACAAAGAAAATAGACTTATTGATATTCTGGGCTATATTATGTGTACTATTATGTAATAAATCATGAATTAACATGTAATAAAGACAAGGGTTTTCATAGTTTGTATCAAAGGAAAGTTTAGTTATTTTTGGGATTAGGAATAGAAAATATTAGGTAAATAATTAGGGATAAGACTAAACATAATAATACATATAGAAATTTTGGTAATGTATATAGTAAGTGGTTTCCATGAAAATACATCCTTGTATGGACACTATAAACGGACGTGGCTCTAGAATAGATGTACCTTAGGATAAAACCTGAAAACACCCCATTAAGCTAGACTCGTTCTGTAACTGGTGAATGATAATGGGCCTTGATATACACCTGGCTTAAAACTACCAGGTGATATTATTTGGTAAATTCACAAGCTCATTATGAACCATTATTAAGGGAACAAATATTCCCATAAGTGTCTATGTTAGCAAATAGATTATTGATAACATAGATTGAAGCCTAGAAATTCATAAGTTAAGGAATAAATGTCATTAATAAGTTATCCCTTTAATGTTTTTGGATTCTCATTTATGTGTCTAATAGTTTAAAAAATTACTCATCCCTAATTTTCCTTTTATTCTATCCAATGGATGTAAATAGGTGGAATTGAGTAAATTACCAATGTGAAGGGCAATATGATGACTGCAAAAATGAGATGCCCAAACAAATGGGATTATGAATCATGAACTTTGTAACGATACTCTCTCTGTTGAATCAGGTTCTGAATAGAAACTTGAATAAGGAGGAATACCCAAATCCCCCTAAGAAAGAACACGTTTCAATTGAGACCTTTTTATGACAAAGACCTCCGAATTTCAATGGATGATCTAATCCCTTAATCGCGAAACAATAGATCAACTAAACTGAGAATATAGTCTCAATGCTTAAATGTTATAAATAAGATAATGTTATATTTAATGTTTATCATATGGAGGGAGAAGCTGATCAGTGGTGGACATTGATCCAGAATATGAATCTTGAGGAAGAGATCAATGTTATGGGGGTGGAAGGAATTCTGAAAACTCTTTTTTGAAAAATATCTTCCTCAAAATATCTAACTAAAAATGGAAAGGTATTTTATTTCCCTCAAGGAAAAAGATGATGAATCCATCAGGGTGTATGAGAAAAAATTCAGAAGACTTGCATGATATACCTTTGGATTTGTAATTACCCCCAAATTCATAGTCATTTTCTTATTTGGTGGTATAAATCATATCTACGAAAATACCTAACAATCTAAGACTTTGATACCTATGAGAAAATTGTTTTACGTGCCCTTAAAGTCAAAATGGATATTAATGAATCTCAAGGGTATTATGGGGATGAGAAGTAGAAATTGGAGTTTAATTCTTGAGGTGTAATGGAAAGATCTAACAGTGGTAATAAATTTCAACATCCCATTTTTCAAAAGTGTGGAAAGAAGCACCTCAAAAATTGCCTGAGGGGGATGAGAAAATGCTTTAGGTGTGGAAAGGAAGGCACCTATTTGGTGATTGCTGATGGGAGAAACCCACCAATGCAATGGAATAAAGTAAGGCTCTATCATAACCTTCGTCTATTTTCCAATGTTTCAAATACAAGGAACAAAGAAACTATGTAAACCACTACCCTAAGAAAAAGGTTGTTAGATAAAATCAATGCCAATAACCTACAAGGAAGAAAGGAAGAGCATATTCCATCATAACCGCTGTGGTAGATCCTAACAATGAAGTGGTGAACGATATACTAGTTATTTATTTAATAATATCAAACTTAATTTTTTGATTCTAGTTTTATGTATTCCTTCACGTCATGAAAGTTTAATATAATTATTCAAAAACCACCACAAAGCATGGAAGTAGATTTATCAGTGAAAATGGAGAATGAGAAAATTATGGAATCCTAAGTGCATAACTCCCCCTATCAAAATTTGTGGGATGAAGTTACCATAAAACCATGTGATACTCCCTTTAATAGAATTTGATGAAATTATGGGTATGTATTGGCTTTCCTCATATAGAACAAACATAAATTTCTATGATAAAGAAATCACTCTCTGTCTTGAGAATCATCCTCTGATTTGATATAAGTGAAAGGAGGAGGATGAATCCTATTTTCACCAACATCTTAATCTTGGATATTGTTTCCCTATTAGAATGAGTATCTATATAAAATTATGGAGTCTAAGGAAAATATCATCCATGAATACATTCCCATTTAGAGGGAATATGATGATGTGTTTCTTAAAGAAGTGCTTGGTCTTCCTCCTAGATGATAGGTTGAATTTTCAATTGAGATTATACCTGGGGAATTTCTATTATCCAAGACTCTGTATAGAATGTATGTTTTGAAACTTGGGGAAATAAAGAAACAAATACATAAGATAAAAGATTCATATACCCAAGTGATTCACCTTGGGGTGCACCATTCCTCTTCATCAAGAATAAGGATGGGTCAATATGAATTTTCATTGATTATCATGAGATGGACAAGATCATGATAAAGAAAAATTATCATCTTACACAAATTGATAGATTGTTCGATAAACTACATGAAGCCTAATTCTTCTCCAAAGTGGATTTTTGATCAGGGAATTATCATTTAAATGTGAAGAATGTGGATATCCCCAAGACTGATTTCCATACAAGGTAAGGTAACTATGAGTTCACAGTAATTCCATTCAGACTCACTAATACTTTAGAAATATTCATGGAATTGGTGAATAGAGTCTTTAGAGATTACCTCTAAAAATTTGTGATAGTATTTGAACATGATATTCTAATATAATCCAAAAGAAATGAAGAGCATGAGGACTATCTCAGCACTATGATAAAGACCTTACAAAAGGAAAAGATTTATGAAAATTGCAACAAATGTGAGTTATGGTTGAAGGGAGTCTCATTATTGGGTCATATTATCACAAACAATGAGATATATTTATAACCTTCAAAGATAAAAGAAATTTATGGATTTACAAGGAAAATATATTTGATATAAATCTATAGTTTCCTTGGATCAGCTAGGTACTATCATAGATTTGTGAGAAATTTATCATGATTTTCAAACCCTATATCCAAACTAACTAATAATAGAGTCAAGTTTGTTTAGAATAATTAATGTGAATATATCTTTAAGGAGTAAAAAAATAGGCTTATCACTACATCTATAATTATGCTACCAATAATAGAGGAAATTTTTGTGGTATACAATGATGCTTTAAATAAGGGATTGGGATGTTTAATAACGAATAATGAAAAAGTTATAGCCTATTCCCCAAGGAAATTGAATGTTCAAGAACAAAACAACCCAACACATGATCTGAAGTTATATGGAGTGATATTTACATTGAAAATATGGATGTATTACCTATTTTTGGAGAAGTATGAAATATATAAGAATCATAAGAGCATCAAGTATATATTCACACAAAAAAGAGATAAATATGCACCAACGAAGATGATTAGAGCTAATTAACGACCCTGAATTCTCAATACATTACCATCATGGTAAATAAAAATGAATTGGTAGATTATATAAATAGAAAGGATCTGATAATTTTATCATTTATGATAACTGAGAAGGATCTGATCATCTTAGAATTGAAAAGGATGGACATGATAGTCATAAAGGAAGGAATACCATCAATCATTTCACAAATTATTGTTCAACCATCCCTTCTAGATAAGATAAAGGATTCTCAATGAGATGATGTGGGAATTTAGAAGAAGGTGAAAGCTATAAGAAATGGTAAATCCTTATAGTTAAAAATTAATGAAGAAGGACTTGTAATATTTGGATCAAGACTCTGTGTATAATCAAATACTGATTTAAAGAAGGAGATGTTGGATGATGTGAAAAACTCGGCCTTATCCATCCATCCAGGGAGCACAAAGATGTATCAGATCTCTGATATCACTATTTTTGGGGTAATATGAAGAAGGAAATCATGGAATATACATAAAAATGTATTGAATGTCATCAAGTGAAGGTTGAAAGGAAAAAATACAAGGGGATGATGCAACCATTCCTTATACCTACATGAAAATGGGAAAAAATAACCATGGAATTTTTAAATGGTCTTCCAAAGCCATTAAGAGGAAATAATGCTTTATGGGTTATGGTGGATCATTTTACAAAGACCGCACACTTCATTTTAATTCAAGATGACATATCACTCAATAAACTTTAAAGGATATACATTATAGAAGTGGAAATTTTATATGAAACACCACTATAAATTGTATCTAATCAAGACCTAAGATTTACCTCCATGTTCTAGAGAAGCATCCAACATGCTCTAAATACTGAGTTGAACTTCATCATGACTAATCACCCTCAAACTGATGCCCAATCTGAGTGGACTATCCTGAAACTCGAGGACATGTTGAGAGAATTCTCAATTGACTTACAAGGAATATGGGATCAACATCATCCTATGGTAAAGTTCTCATAAAATAATAGTTTCCACTCAAGAATCCAAATTCCCCCTATGAATCCCTTTATGGGAAGAGGTGTAGAACACACACATGTTGGGATAAAGTTGGGGAATGAAAATTTATAGGTCTTGAAAAGGTCAAGGAAATGGTGGTAATGGTCAAGACTATTCAATATTATATAAATGCTCATGAGAGTCGAAAAAAAGATATTTTGACAATAATTGAAGAGGCCTAGAGTTCTATGTTGGAGACAAAGTATTACTCCACATATCTATATATAATAAATTCACGAGATTTGAGAATAATGGAAATATTAGTCCAAGATTCATCGGTCCCTTTCAGATCCTTGATCATATCAGAGCAATGGACTATCGACTAGCACTCCCACCTAACCTATCTCAAGTATATGATGTGTTCCATGTACCCCTCTTGAGGAAGTAGAAAAAAAACCCCTCACAAGTACTCAATCTCGAGGTGGTACCATTGGAGAATTATCTTATGAGGAGTATCCGGTGAAGTTATTGGATCATAGAGGAAAAGTTATATGAAATTAGACAATTCACCTGGTCAAAGTTCTATGGAGAAACCAAAAGTTTGAATGAGTGACATGGGAACTAGAGGAGGAGATGAAACAAAATTACCCTTATCTATTTTAGTATATGAAATAAAAATTTCTAGGAGAAATTTATAAGGGAGGAATATTATAATGACTCAAACTTTTATAAATAAAATTACCTTTATGGTTGAATTAAATTCCCTATTTTGTATTATAGTTATATAAAACACATGCACTTACTTGGTTTTATTATATACTATTATATTTTAAATACCATTAAACTTAATAAGAATTTATAATATAGCTACTGAACAATGATCATATGATTTGTATAAATAAAAGGGTTTGAAAAATCTAATTGACACAAACAAAGGAAGTGATGACCTCAACTAGTAGGATTATACCCTATCAATCCCATTTATCGAATCTTATGAGGGATATAAAATCAATATGATTTTACCTTGACCAAGACCAAGTTGTGATCCAACAACTAAATTATGAGATTTTTTTATGGGATAATTTAAAGCTCATTGAGATCATGACCCAAACTATGTATGCCGAACCACCCCATGAAAGCATCACCATAACAGACCTTAACATTAGGGAATTAAATTGTGTAATAAAATACTATGTAATAAGAACCTAATTATATGAATATGTATATATTATTTTTAATATAATAATGGTTATATTTACTTCTTATTATTGTTACTTTATAAATGATTTTGATTTGATAAAACATAAATGATATTTTTGGGAACATGTAATTTCAATTAAAAACCTCCTTTTTATATATTAATTATATTTTTAAACAAATTATATTTTAATAAAATATTATTATAAATTAATATTTATTAATTCTAGTTGATAATATAATCTTATGAAGTCAAAAATAATTTTTATAAGGGTTCAAAAACTGCTATTATCAAAAGCCCAGTATTTCTAAATAAATTTGGATTCTTATTTTTAAAGTGAAAATTCACATATTCATAAAATTATTTTGATAAAACTAATATTATTTTTGGATTCATAAAATCAAAATTATCCAATGATGAATTTTTAATAATTATCTAATATGGTTGAATTTCAAGATAAAAAATAAATGTGGTATAAATATACGTCATGTGATATGAAATCATAATGAACCACAAGTGATGTAATAAATTATATAAAGGGTATACAAGAACAAATATATGTTTATAATTTAAATTAATTTATTTTTGAGTTTATTTTGTTAATTATATAAATCCTTTATGAATCCTCCAAAACCTATAATATATTTTACGGTTTTAAAATCATTTCTTTAAGAACTAGACTCACTTACACATCACTAAGGGAAATATTTTAATATTTTGGCCCCATGTACTTATAAAATAACTAATAAAAATACTATTTGGTAGAAACCATGTGAAAAAATCAAGAGAAGGTTTTTGGTTTTGATTACTTTATTATATAGAGCAGAAAACTTATGTTTGAGAAATAATAAAGAACTCACACTTTTTTTCTTTATATAACCACCAAAGATCCCATTAATATTTACTAAAAAAACATAGATAACATCCTTATTATTCTATATCATATCTATATTCCTCCAAAATTTCCCCCAATCTCTCAATAATCTGTTCCAATTCTTTTGGAATCACTCTCTCAAGGTAAGGGATCCTCTTCTTCTCCTCTTTATTTAAGTATCTTCATTATATTATTCCTTTTATCTTCATTTACTAATGTTTAGATATGTTATTCCATATCCTCATTTCCTAGAATATGATTTATAAATTATTATATACCCCTTTAACTCTCATTAATCCCACCCATGACCATTTATGTACCCCCGTTATACTACTGAAATTTTAGTGTGATTTTGCATACCAAAATATTGTGTAGTGAATACCCATAGAAATTTCCTATCAAGGAAATTCACCTTTAAAAAAGTATTATTCTTTTATTTGGGACTTACATGTATGTAATCCCCACACCACTATAGGGGTATTAAATATAATGAAATATGTTCTTATTTTATATGATCTACATGGAACACTTATGCATGTTCATTATATGATTATCATGAGTGAGCCCATATATCACTCTAATGCATTGGATAATGCTTTAGTATAACGAGATTCCATGTATTATGTGTGGGAGTTTATCCTAATCAAATTACGTTATGTTTTATTTTTTGTCAACCTTGAATTATTCTTATGATGTTATGTTTTAAGTTGTTTCCACATTCCCATGTTTCCTTTATGTTATCATGCTATATCATTACTCATTGTTCATGTTTATTATCATGAAACCAACCCTAGAATCCTAGAGTTGGTGCCTGAAACACGGTGTGAATTTTTTTTCATAGACACATGTATAAAAAAATTACACATATTGTTCCAATACATAGGATCAATTCAGTTTAGGTTCTGGAAAACTAGATGCTACTAATACAATTTTTATAAAAACATGACAAAGTTAAGATTCATATTGATGTCATCACATAAGAGTACTCAAATATTGAAATAATCTACTAAACCCTTTAAAATAAATTGAAAATGTAGGGTGAGCATAAGTATACCCAGTAATGGGTTTTAAAACAATTTAAGAAATTAACTTTTTAAAACAAAAACCTTTGAAATAATAATAAAATATTTTCTTAAGAGGGAAACATTGCTTATTAAGGCACGTAATCAATATTTTCAAAGGATACTTCATTTTTTTTACAGAAATACCTTTTACACAAGATTTATATGTGTTTACTTAAAAAATAAAGGTGAAACATAAATCAGAGTGCGCATACTTGTACAGGAATGCATGAATGATGCATGATTCATAAACTTATCAAACCAACTCAAAAGTGATATGACAAATTTTAAATAGAATTACACAAGTAATCATGTCATGATTCATTATAATTTAAGATTAATTTCATATAACCTTAACTTTAGATACCCCTTCCTTATATAAATTTACATTTTCATACATAATTATGCCTCATGGATTCATCACCATTATCATAGAAGATTCTTAGCCAAGGGATATTCTATTAGTCGAATAATCCCTTGGTAGATCATTTACCAATACACAATGATGAAATGTATAATGCTATACTTTGTCAAGGACTTGGGCCAAGACCATAAAACACGACTTAGTACGAGTCAAGGCTAACCACCAATCCCACTTCCCATAGTAGTACGGGTCAAGGATAATCACCAATCCCATTTCCCATAGCAACACAAGCCAAAGCTAACTACCAAGACTGTCACACATAACCTCTCATGAGACTCAACTTTACCCAATGCATTGGAGCGCTATCTAGGAACACCCATCTTATCATTTAAGTCCAATTCATTCCTCATATGTCTAGTATGGTCTTATATTCATAGTGTTCCATACTAAATTGAATACCTACATTCTTATTCCATAATCCTTTTTAAATACATGTTTATAATTGAAATGGATTATGCCATAAATGTAAAAAGGACTAGACTTGTTGGTTTCAGATTTAATAGTGATGTGCATGAACTAAAACTACATACTCTTGCATATGCAATATGAACTAGTACACATAAAATAATTGGTCGACATAAAAATAAAAACTCCTGAATTAAACCCCTAAGGATGTGAACCTTTTCAAGCCATGTTTACATGTTTTGACTTTGAGATACTCATTTAATCCATGAAATATTAATTTTTATATCATAATATATTAAAAACTAAACTTAAATAAATAAATGAATACATAGTGACAAATTAATCATGGGTAGAAAACATAATCAGCTTTAATGTAAATAAATTACTTTATGTGATATATTGAACACATAATTTACTAAACACCCATTACTTGCATGTATAACATAACACAAGGGTACTTCCAACTATTTTAACACAAATTTATAAATTGAAAAGAATGAAAATAAAACACACAACTTACTAACATAACCAATAGAATTTAAATCTATAAAAATAAGTGTGAAATCCCTATACACATAAAGTGATTATAAAGGTTTCTATTACTGAAAAAATTCCAAAGTGATTCTTAAGAACTTTTCACACTTCAAAGTACTTGTTATAACTTTTTATAAACCATTTGTGAACCCATATAGTGAACTCATATTAATATCATGATCAAATCATATATATATATATAACCATATGTACTTAAGTTTTCTCATCAAAATTTAAGAATCCAATACATAATTTATGTATAATGAAAACATAATTTAAACCAAAGTTCAATATTTGAAAATCATAATGTAAAACCGAGGGTTTTGTTTCATGAATAAATACATATATATATATAAATTTAATAATACATATATATTTATAATTTCATCAACATAGAACCCTATCGTGATTTGAAGGAAAGGAACATTTTTAAAACTAAGAATTCATTTTTATAAACCCATCCAAAAAAAATCAATAGGATTAAATAACAAATGAATATTTATACACACACACACACACACACACACACAAACCATAAAAGAAATCAAAGCAAGACAAAACTAGGTCGCTTACCTGGCTTAAGATCAAGGTGAAGTTGAGTAGAAGTTGGAGAAGCACTGGAGAGGAAGGAAACCCGAGAGATTTGGGTGAAAAATGAGTTTACCTTTACTGTATATATAATATATATAGATGCTTCAAGAAACCAATGAATGAAGCTCAAAAATACTAAACAATGACTGTAGAGGAGACTAAGGTTGGCACAAGAAACCCTTATAAACACAACATGCTTGAGTGAGTTAGCCACATGGAAAAGTATATAACTATATATATATATATATATAATATGAACTCACGTTTGAGTCCATAGGATACAAGTTTTTTTAAAAAAAATAAAAACATGTCGGCTGTGGAAAATGAAGAAAGGAGGTCCACAGATGGGGATGGGAGGAAATCCCGGGTGAGTATAGGTGTAGAGGTAGGGCTAGATACTGGATGGAGAGGATCAGGATGTCGCGAGGAAGAAGACATTGTTGGGGAAGATGGGAGAGAATATCGGATGACCCAGATCATCTGTCAAGGAAACCACGGTATTGGAGATTAAAAGGCTGGGAGGAACAGACAACCGAGATTTCATCCAGCTCGATCAGATAGCTTGGATCACGTTTCTCTTAAAAACTGCATCCCACATCAAAACAGGATGGGTTTTGTGGCTCATTTATAATCCTAGAGCTCCTAAATAATGCTCAGAAATCTAGCTCCCCCACCCTGGTACTGCTCCGTACCGGGTATTTGTGGGCACACTTCTTCACCCACCCCTTCCACCCCACACGGTGGTTCACTACCTAGTTCCTCCATGCATGCGTGAGGCGCGCGCGCACACACACACACACACCCGTGGCTGGCCTGTGCTGAGGCTGAACGGTCTAGGATCGACCGCCAACTCCCGTAGTAGCCTGAGCTGCCTCTTTCAGCCCACTTAGAGGGCTATCCCCTGGGTATATATTTTTTTAACAAACCCATGGAAAATAAGTTCAAAATATTCTACCTATATTAAAGTCACCGTTGTCATAAATTTTTATTCGTCTAAAACATTATATCAACTTTATTTTAAACTTTTTTCCATTAATATACACCATAAAAAATATGCATTATTCTATGTATAACTTTTAGTTATCAAGATCATTTAAAACATAACTTTAAATTTGAATGCATATTTTTTTCCAATATAAACACTCTTCACATTCATTGAAGTAAACCATGTTATTCTCTCCACATTTTCATTAAAACACTATGATATTGATTTCCATATTAATTTCATGTTTTAAAACATTATGTTTTCAAAATATAAAGATAAGTTTAATTAAAACATGTTCAGAGTTGTATCATTTTAAAATATACTAAAAAACATTGAATCATTTAAAATTATTATAAACTTAAAATACTTAAATATTAAAAATACTTAAGATAAATATAATAATAAAAATTCTTAAAAAGAATCCAATGTTTATAGGAATTATGATCGTTGAAAAAACCAACGGTCACTTAAAGACCGTGATAGATTTCAACAGTCACAAAAGGCCTTATAAAAAGATGTTTTAGGGTATTCAAACTTTAGAATCAACTTGGTAAAGATGGTGCTCATCATTCCTCTGATGCTTAGCATGCTTGGTGTGGTTCTGGCTATAATGGTCTTCATTATGAGGGATCCTAAGGACCCCTATGATTTTCTTGGGATTTTTGTTGTATTTTTTGGTCTCCATATGATTTTGATAGGTCTCTTAGTAAGTATATTAGGGTAGTAAGACTCTTTTGGCCTTGATGTAATCATTTTAGTGTTTAATTAAATAAGACATGCCTAGTTCTTATTTTGAAATCATTGTTTAGATAACATGAAAATTAAATGAAGTAAAACCATAGAGTATTATTTTTACACATGAAAAATGTTTAGGGTGTCAAATTATCCCCCCTTCAAAGAATTATGTCCTCAAAATTCTAAAACACTCGTACACATTCACCAAAAAAACCAGACACACATCAATTCCAACATCTCTTCACAAAGTCAGCTAACATGGATGATCTTCTAATCATACTCAGGCGGATCCCAAAATTAGTTTCTAGTAACTTGAATTCTTTGGTCCATATACACCATGAGTAGTTAGGATTACCCCCATGCATAATGCATTCGAGTTTTTAGAGGGAGGCTTGTGCGGTGTGGAGATCAGAGAGTTAAGAGTGAACTAGTTCCCTATAAATCCCGTGAACTACATTGTGCTTGAAAACTTAGAAGTGGTAGAGCATCCCATACATAGTAAAAATTAGGGCTTGGAATAGATAGACCACTCAAAGTTCACCCTCCAATGCAGCTTCTTGAAACTTTTCCAAAGCTAGGTAGTTCTCAGACAAGGTGAAACATAGGAAGAGACCTTTGTGGTACTTCCCTCTCTTCCTATACTCAACTAATTGTGCAGTTTCCATGAGGTGATAAACATAATTGTCTCCCTGATAGGTCAGGATGACATTTGGGCTAAGGGACACTTTATAGAGGCATTTTCAAGACAAGAGGTTTACAAAAGGGTAGTAGTATTCGGAACATGTCTTGATGATTATAGACTCTAGTAATTCAGTAGGAAGTGATATGAGGTTTGTTGGTAAACCTACACATTCCATCTAAAAATTTCAAGGGACATGTTTTACATAGTAAGGAATAACAATATTACAACAAATATGTTATTTGTAAAATCATGTTAAAATACTAAATCATAAAATATAACATTATACATTGAAAATAAATTTCATGAAACATGAATGTACTACATATTTTTCATTTTCCCTCAAAATATCACTAGAACATATTTCCTAGCATCCACCATGGAGTCCCTTTGCAGGTTCCACTAACATCGATGATTTCCCCAGTTCCTGATTAAGCGGATCCCTAAAGCGGTTCCAAACTCTTCGATCTCTTTGGTCCAGATGCTATGCAGGAAAATTGGATCAATCAGGTGTGGTCGTCTAAAGTTCCATGTGAGAAAGTCATGATGTGTATCAAGCTGAGCGATATTGGAATGATCTTGATGTCGATAAAATAGACAGGAAGGCTCGTCCCCAAAAACATCGAAGTCCTTAACTTGACCATTGAGATTGTAGGTCAAGAGTTAACAAAGATATGATGCTCGGAGGTTACCCTCCTGTGCATCCTGTTGGAAGTCCTTTAGGGATGAAACATTACAGGCTAGGGTAAAGCACTTAGACAAACCCTCAAAGTATTTCCCCTTCCATGCATAGAACATGAATTGGGAATTTATCATAAGAAAATAGGTGAAGACTGATCCTCAGTGAAGTTGAAGTACATGAAGAGAATTGGATACACAATAGAGGTGTTTACATGATAGAACAAGGTTTTCAAAGGTCTCATAGCATTCTAAACATGATTTCCCACTATAGTCTCTAATATTTCTAATAGAAGAGACAGGAGGCTTGATTCATTTTCCATCTTAAAATTTATGAAGAATTATTCTTAGTAAGACATAATCAAGTTTTTAATGTTGTTCTAATTTTCCAGGGTTGTCTAAACTGATCCTCTGATACCAACTGTCATGACCCCGACCCCAGAAGCCTGGAGTCAGTACCTAAAACATGGTGTGCAATTTTTTTAGAGACACACGCTTACAAAAAGTAAAAATCTTGTTCCAATACAGAGGATCAATTCAGTTTAGGTTCTTGAAAACCAGATGCTGCTGATACAATTCTTATAAAAACATGACAAAGTGAAGGTTCATATTGATGCCATCACATAAGAGTAATAAAATCACGGAATAATCTATTAAACCCAGTAAAATAAATTGAAAACATACGATGAGCATAAGTATGCCCAATAAGGGGTTTCAAAACAAATTAAAAAATTCCCTTTCTAAAAGAACAATCTTTGAAATAATCATAAAACATTTTCTTAAGAGGAAAAAATTACTTATTGAGGCACGTTATCAATATTTTCAAAGGTTGCTTGAATATTTTTAGAGAAAAACCTTTTACACAAGATTCATATGCGTTTACTTAAAAACTATAGGTAAAACATAAATCAGAGTGCCCATACTTGTACAAGAATGCATGAATGACGCATGATTCATAAATTGATCAAACCAACTCAAAAGTGATATGCCAAATTGTAAATAGAATTAAATAAGTAATCATGTTATGATTCATTATCATTTATGATGAAATTGAAATAAACTTAAATTTAGATACCCCTTCTCTGTATAACATTAAATTTTCATATATAATTATGCCTTATGAATTCATCACCATTATCATAGAAGATTCTTAGCAAAGGGATATTCTATTTGTCGAATAATCCCTTGGTTTATCTTTTACGAATACACAATGAGGGAATGTATAATGTTAGAATTTGTCATGGACTTGAGCCAAGACCATAAAACATAACTTAATACGAGTCAAGGCTAATCGCCAATCCCATTTCCCATAGTAGTACATGTCAAGGCTAATTTCCAAACTTGTTTCCCATAACAACACAAGACAAGGCTAACCACCAAGACTGTCACACATAAAGTCTCATGAGAATCAACTTTACCCAATGCATTTGAACGCTATCTGGGTGCACCCATCTTATCATTTAAGTCTAATATATTCCTCATATGTCTAGTATGGTCTTATATTCATAGTGTTCCATACTACATTGAATACTTACATTCTTATTCCATAACCCTTTTTACATACATATTCATAACTAAAATAGATTATTCCATAAATGTAAAAGAACTAGACTTATTGGTTTCAAATTTAACAGTGATGTGCATGACCTAAAATGACATACTCTTGTACATGAAGTAAGAACTCATAAACATAAAATAATGGGTTGACACAAAAATATGAACTCCTACATTAAACCCTTAAGGATGTGATCCTTTCAAGCCATGTTTACATGTTTTGACTTTGATATACTCATTTAATACATGCAATGTTAATTTTCATATCATAATAGATTAAAACATAAACTTAAATAAACAAAAGCATACATAGTGAAAAATTAATCATGGGTAGAAAACATAATCTGCTTGAATGTAAAAAAATTACTTCATGTGAGATATTGAACGTATAATTGACCAAAAACCCATTACTTGCATGGATAACATAAAAAAGGGTACTTCATACTATTTTAACACAAAGTTATAAATTAAATAGAATTAAAATCAACCAAAAAACTTAATAACATAACCAATACCATTTAAACCTATGAAAATAAGTGTGAAATCTGTATACACATAAAGTGATTATAAAGGTTTGTATTAATAAAACAAATTCTAAATCGATTCTTAAAAACTTTTCACACTTCAAAGTACCTGTTATAAATTTTTATCAACCCTTTGTGAACCCATAATGAACTCATATTAATATCAGGATCAAAGAACACACACACACACATACACACATAACCATATGTAATTAAGGGTTCTCATCAAAATTTAAGAATTCAATATATAATTTATATATAATGAAAACATAATTTAAACCAAAGTTCAACATTTGAAAATAATAATGTAAAACTGAGGGTATTGTTTCATGAATAAATACACACACATATATATATATAATTGTAAGAATACCTATATATTTATAATTTCATCAACATAGAACCCTATCATGATTTGCATGACAAGAACATTTTTAAAACCAAGAATTAATTTTTATAAACCAATACAAAAAAATCAATAGTATTAAAGAACAACCGAATATATATATATATATATATATATATATATTTACAAACTGTAAAAGAAATCAAAGAAAGACAAAACTAGGTCCCTTACCTGGTTTAAGATCAAGGTGAAGTTGAGTAGAAGTTGGAGAAGCACTGGAGTGGAAGGAAACCCAGAAGCTTTGGGTGAAAAACGAGTTTACCTATACAATATATATAAAATATATGAATGCTTCAAGAAACCAATGAATGAAGCTTGAAAATACCAAACAATGTATGCGGAGGAGACTAAGGCTGGTGCAAGCAACCCTTCTAAACACAAAACACTTGAGTGGGTCGACCACATGGAAAAGTATATAACCACATATATATATAATATGAATTCACGTCGGAGTCCATGGGAAACAAGTTTTTTTTAAAAACTAAAAGCATTTTGGCTGTGGAAAATTCAGATAGGAGGTCCGTGGATGGGTATGGGAGGAAATCATGGGTGAGTATAGGTGTAGAGGTAGGGTTAGATATAGGCTGGAGTGGCTCGGGATATCGTGAGGAAGAAGATGTCATCAAGGAAGATGTGGGAGAATATCAGACGACCTATATCGTTTGTGGACTGATCGAAGGCTGCGGTGAAAAGTGGGTTTAAATAATTGATTAAAGGATGATATTAGATATGATTTTGATTGGATGGAATCAAGTGACGTGGTGATTTAAAAAGGAAAGAATGGCTGTGATTGGATCAGAGGTAGATTGGACGGCCCAAGAAAAACATGGGAGAAACCTCGGCGATAGAGATTCAATGATCGGGAGGAATAGACGACTGAGATTTCATCCTGCTCGATCGGATGGCTTGGATCATATTTCACTTAAAAAACTGCATCCCACATCGAAATGGGATGGGTTTTGCAAATCCTTTATATCCCTATATCTCTTGGCTAGCACTCAGAAGTCTCCCTCCCCTCCCCGGTATCACCTCGTATCCAGTCTCTGCATGCACACTTCTTCACCCTCCCCTACTTCTGTGCTGCCCTGCACGGTGGAACGCAACCTGGTTCCTTTATGCATGCTTGAGGCACATGAAAACACACACCCATGGCTGGCCTGTGCTAAGGCTGAAGGGTCTAGGCTCGACCACCTATTCCCGTAGTAGCGTGATCTACCTCCTTCGGTCCAGCTAGAGGGATAGCCCTAGGTTATATATTTTTTAACGAAACCATGAAAAATAAGTTCAAAATATTTTAACTATATTAAAATCACCATTTTTATAAATTTTTATTAGTCTAAAACATTATATCAACTTTATTTTAAACTTTTTTCCATTAATATACTCCATAAAAAATATACATTATTATACGTATAAATTTTAATTATCAAGAATATTTAAAACATAACTTTAAATTTGAATGCGTATTTTTTCCAATATAAACACTCTTCACATTCATTGAAGTAAACATATGTTCTTCTCTTCACATTTTCATTAAGACACTATGATCTTGATTTCCATATTCATTTCAAGTTTTAAAACATTATGTTTTCAAAATATGAAGATAATTTTAATTAAAACATGTTTAGAGTTGTATCATTTTAAAATATACTAAAATACTTAGAATCATTTAAAATTATTATAAACTTAAAATACTTAAATATTAAAAAATACTTAAGATAAATAGAATAATAAAAATTCTTAAAAAGAATCCAACTTTTATAGGATTTTAAGATTGTTGCAAAAATCAACGGTCATTTAAGGACCCTGATAGATTTAAACGGTCACTAAAGGCCTTATAAAAAGATGTTTTAGGGTATTCAAACTTTATAATCAACTTGGTAAATATGGTGCTCATCATTCCTTTGATGCTTAGCACAATTGCTGTGGTTCTAGCTATAATGATCTTCATCGTGATGGATTTGAAGGACCCCCTCTATTTTCTTGGGATTTTTATTGTATTTGGTGGTGTCCCTGTGATTTTTGTTGGCCTCATAGTTGGTATCTGAGGGTAGTAGGGATCTTTTGTCCTTGATGTAATCGTTTCTGTGTTTTATTTAATGAGACATTCCTTGTTTTTATTTTGAAATCATTGTTTGGATAACATGAAAATTAAATGAAGTAAAACCATAAAATATTAGTATTACACATGAAAAAGGTTCAGGGTGTCACATTATCCCCCCTTCATAGAATTGTGTCCTCTCAATTCTAAAACACTCATACACATTCACCAGCAAAACCAGACACACATCACTTCCAACATCCCTTCACAAAGTTAACCAATGTGGAAAATCTGATGATCATCCTCAGGAGGATCCCCGGATTAGTTTCTAGTTTCTCAACTTATTTTTTCCATATACACCATGAGCAGTTAGGATTACCCCTATGCATAAAGCATTCGGGTTTCCAGAGGGAGTCTTGTGCAGTGTGGTGATTGGAGATTTGAGAGTGGAATAGTTTCCTATAAATCCCTCGAACTACATCATTCTTGAAAACTTCGAAGTCATAGAGCATCCCATACATAGTAAAACTTAGGACTTGGAACAAATAGACTTCTCAAAGGTTACCCTCCAATAGAGCTTCTCTAAACTTTCCCAAAGCTAGGTAGTTCTCAGACAAGGTGAAACATAGGAAGAGACCTTCGTTGTACTTCCCACTCTGCCTGTACTCTGCTAATTGTGCAGTTTCCATGTGGAGATAAACATAATGGTCTACCTGATAGGTTCATAGGACATTTGGGATAAGGGACACTTTATAGAGGATTTTTCAAGACAAGAGTAGGTTTTCAAATGGGTAGTAGTATTCTGAACATGTCTTGATGATTATGGACTCTAGTAATTCGGTAGGAAGTGATAAGAGGTTTGTTGGTAAACCTATTTCTTCCATATGAAAATTTCAAGGGATATATTTTACTTAGTAAGGAATAACCATATTACTACAAAGATGTTACTTGTAAAAGCTTGTTAAAATACCAAATCAAAAAATATAACATTATACATTGAAAACAATGTTCATGAAACAGGAATGTACTCCATATTTATTAATTTACTCTCAAAATCTCACTAGTACAAATTTCCTAGCATCCACCATGGAGTCCCTTTGCAGGTTCCACTAACGTCATTGATTTCCCCATTTCCTGATTAAGTGGATCCCTAAACCGGTTCCAAACTTATCGATATCTTTGGTTGAGATGCAGCACGAGCAACTTGGATCAATGGGGTGTGGACATCTAAATTTCCATGTGATAAAGGCATGATATGTATCAAGCTGAGCAATATTGGCATGAGATTTATGTCGATAAAAAAAAAAAGGAAAACACATCCCCAAAAAATTCTAAGTCCCTAATGTGACCATTGAGACCGTAGGTCAAGAGTTGAAAAATATATTCTGCTCAGAGGTCACCTTCTTGTGTAGCATGTTGGAAGTCCTCTAGAGATGAAACATTCCCAGCTAGGGTAAAGCAATTAAACAAAACCTCAAAGTATTTTCCCTTCTATGAATAGAATTATAATTGGTCATTTATCATAAGAAAATAGTCAAAGCCTGATCCTCAGTGAAGTTTAAGTACATGAGGAGAATTGGATAGACAGTACATGTGTTTACACGATAGAAGAAGTTTTTCAAAGGTCTCATAGTCTTTTAAACATGATTTTCCCACTATAGTCTCTAATATTTTCATTAGAAGATACATAAGTCTTGATTTGTCTGCCATCTAAAAATTTAAGAAGAATTTTACTTAGTAATATATAATCAATTTTTTAATGTTGTTATAATTTTCTAGGGTTTTATAAATCAATCCTTTGATACCAACTGTCTTGACCTCGACCCTAGAAGCTTGGAGTTGGTGCCTGAACCATGGTATGGAATATTTTTCATAGACACACACATACAAAAATGACACATCTTGTTCCAATAAAGAGGATCAATTCAGTTTAGGTTCTGGAAAACCAGATGATGCTAATACACTTCTTCTAAAAACTTGACAAATTTAAGTTTCATATTGATACCGTCACATAAGAGTACTCAAATCCTGGAATAATATACTAAACCCTATAAAATAAATTAAAAATATAGGGAGATCATAAGTATTCCCAGTAAGGGGTTTTAAAACAATTTAACAAATTCACCTTTAAAACAACAACCTTTGAAATAATCATAAAACGTTTTCTTAAGATGAAAACATTACTTCTTGAGGCACGTCATCAATATTTTCAAAGGTTCCTTGAAGTTTTTTTTACAGAAATACCTTTTAAACAAGATTGATATGTGTTTACTTAAAAACTACAGGTAAAACATAAATCAGAGTGCACATAATTTTAGAGGAATGCATGAATGATGCATGATTCATAAATTGATCAAACCTACTCAAAAGTGATATTCCAAATTTTAAATAGAATTAAATAAGTAATCATGTCATTATTCATTATCATTTAAGATGAAATTTATATAACCTTAACTTTAGATACCCCTTCCTTGTATAAATTTCCATATGAATACATAATTATGCCTTATGAATTCATCACCATTATCATAGAAGATTCTTAGCCAAGGGATATTGTATTAGTTGAATAATCCCTTGGTTAATCATTTAAGAAAACACAATGAGGGAATGTATAATGACAGACTTTGTCAAGGCCTTGTGCCAGGACCATAAAGAATGACTTATTACGAGTCAAGGATAACTGCCAATCCTATTTCTCATAATAGTACGGGTTAAGGCTAACCGTCAATCCCGTTTCCCATAGCATCACAAGCCAAGGCTAACTTCCAAGACTGTCGCACATAACTTCTCATGAGACTCAACTTTACCCAATGCATTGGAGCACTATCTGGGCGCACCCATCTTATCATTTAAGTCCAATACATTCCTCATATGTCTAGTATGGTATTATATTCATAGTGTTCCATACTATATTTAATACTTACATTCTTATTCCATAACCCTTTTTACATACATGTTAATAACTGGAATGGATTATGCCATAAATTTAAAAAGGACTAGACTTGTTGGTTTTAGATTTAACAGTGATGTGCATGAACTAAAATGACATACTCTTGCAAATGTAATAAGAACTAGTACACATAAAATAATGGTTTGACACAAAAACAGCAACTCCTTCATTAGACCCTTATGGATGTGAACCTTTTCAAGCCAGTTTACATGTTTTGACTTTGAGATACTCATTTAATCCATGCAATGTTAATTGTCATATCATAATAGATTAAAATATAAACTTAAATAAACAAAAGAATACATAGTGAGAAATTCATCATGGGTAGAAAACATAATCAGCTAAAATGTAAAAAAATTACTTAATGTGAGATATTGAAAGCATAATTGACTAAACACCCATTACATACACAGATAAAATGACACAAGGGTACTTACAACTATTTTAACACAAATTTATAAGTTGAAAAGCATGAAAATAACCCGCACAACTTACTAAAATAACAAATACTATTTAAACCTATAAAAATAAATGTGAAATTCATATACACATAATATGATTATAAAGGTTTGTATTACTAAAACAAATTTCAAATTGATTCTTAAGAACTTTTCACACTTCATAGCACTTGTTATAACTTTTTATCAACCCTTTGTGAACCCATATGGCGAAATCATATTAATATCACGATCAAAGCATATATATATATATATATATATATAACTATATGTACTTAAGGGTTCTCATCAAAATTTAAGAACCCAATACATACTTTATGTATAATGAAAACATAATTTAAACCAAAGTTCAATATTTTAAAATCTTAATGTAAAATCGAGGGTATTATTTCATGAATAAATTCACACATATATATAAATGTAAGAATATATATATATTTATAATTTCATCAACATAGAATCCTGTTGTGATTTTCATGATAAGAACATTTTTATAAACCCATCAAAAAAAATCAGTAGGATTAAATAACAACCGAATATATATATATATTTACAAACCGTAAAAGAAATCAAAGCAAGACAAAACTTGGTCCATTACCTGGCTTAAGATCATGGTGAAGTCAAGTAGAAGTTGGAGAACCACTGGAGTGGAAGGAAACCCAGGAGATTTGGGTGAAAAACGACTTTACCTATTTTGTATATATAAAATATACAGATGCTTCAATAAACCAATGAATCAAGCTTGAAAATACCAAACAATGATTTAAGAAGAGACTAAGGATGGCACAAAAAACCCTTCTAAACACAACACTATTGAGTGGGTCAACCACATGGAAAAGTATATAACCATATATATATATATATAATATGAAATCACGTCGGAGTCCACGAGAAACAAGTTTTTTTTAAAAACTAAAAATGTGTAGGCTGTGGAAAATGAGAAAGGGAGGTCCGCGGATGGGGATGAGAGGAAATCCTAAGAGAGTATAGGTGTATAGGTATGGTTAGATATAGGCTGGAGCAGCTTGGGATATCGTGAGTAAGAAGATGTCGTCGGGGAAGATGTGGGAGAAGATCAGACGACCTAGATCATTTGTGGCCTAATCGAACAGCTGCGGTGAAAAGTGGGTTTAAGAAAATGATAAACGACTGAGATTAGATCAAATTTTTATCGGATAGACTCAAGTGAAGTGGTTATTTAAAATGGAAACAATGATCGTGATTATATCAAAGGTAGATCAAACTGCCTAATAAAAACATAGAGGAAACCACGATAATAGTGATTCGAAGACTAGGTGGAATGGATGACTGAGATTTCATCCTGCCCAATCGGATTTCCTAGATCACGTTTCGCATAAAAAGCCACATCCCACATCAAAAGGGGATGAGTTTCGTAGCTCCTTTGTAACCATAGATCTCCCAGATACCACTCATAAATCTCCCTCCCCCTCGCCGGTACCGCCCCGTACCGAGTCTCTATGGGCGCACTTCTGCACCCACCCTACTATAGTGCCACCCCGCATAGTGGTGTGCTACCAGGTTCCTCTATGCGTGCTTGAGGTGTGTGCACACACACACCCGTGGCTGGCCTGTTCTAAGGATGAAGGGTCTAGGCTCAGCCGCCTACTCCCGTAGTAGTGCGAGTGGCCTCCTTCATCCCAGCTAGAGGGCTGGCCCTAGGGTATATATTTTTTTAACAAACCCATGGAAAAGAAGTTCAAAATATTTTAACTATATTAAAATCACCATTTTTCATAAATTTTTATTAGTCTAAAACACTATATCAACTTTATTTTAAACTTTTTCCTTTAATATACACTATCCAAAATATATATTATTCTATGTATAACTTTTAATTATCAAGAAAATTAAAAACATAACTTTAAATTTGAATGAGTATTTTTTGCAATATAAACACTCTTCACATTAATTGAAGTAAATATATGTTCATCACTTAAAAATTTCATTAAAACACTATGATCTTGATATCCATATTCATTTCATGTTTTAAAACATTATGTTTTAAAATCTTAAGATAAGTTTAATTAAAACATGTTTAGAGTTGTAGAATTTTAAAATATACTCAAATACTTAGGATCATTTAAAATCACAATAAACATAAAATAATTAAATATTAAAAAATATTTAAGATAAATAGAATAATCAAAATTATTAAAAACAATCCAATGTTTATTTGATTTTATGATTGTTGCGAAAACCAACGGTCAATTAAGGACCGTGATAGATATCAATGGTCACAAATGGCCTTATAAAAAGATGTTTTTGGGTATTCAAACTTTAGAATCAACTTGGTAAATATGGTTCTAATAATTCCTTTTATGCTTAGCACATTTGGTGTGGTTCTGGCTTTAATGGTCTTCATCGTGGGGGATCCGAAGGATCCCCACTACTTTCTTGGGATTTTTGTTGTATTTAGTGATCTTCCTGTGATTTTTATAGGTCTCTTAGTATGTATCTTAGGGTATTAGGACTCTTTTGGACTTGATGAAATCATTTCAGAATTTAATTAAATAAGACATGCCTTGTTTTTATTTTGAAAGTATTGTTTGGATAACATGATAATTAAACAAATTAAAACCATACAATATTACTATTACACATGAAAAAGTTTTGGGGTGTCACATTTATGATTCTCACCCCTTTTATGTCCCATTTAATTGCCTTTTTCATAAAATATAATACTTTATTCATATTAGTCCATGCTTATTCCCTTACTAGGATTCTAATTTCACTCCTTTATTATATATATCCCCAGGTTATCCCTTGTAGTATTAAGAATGATGGAATACAATGATCATGTTAAGGAAGTTTTCAATAATGGTGATGTACCCCTATTTAAGTTGCTCTGTAATGTACTTAATTACCAATACACTATACTTCTGGATATTTTGGGATGCATTATGTTTAATATTATGTAATAAATCTGGAATGAATGTGTAATAAAGACAAGGGTTTTCATATAGGGTCATGATCTTCAGTAAGAATCATGAGGATAAAGATTTTAGGCTTGTGGAACTTATATATATATATATATTTTAATTTACTCCACCAATAATTTTCATAATGTTATTTCATATTGAAACCTCATAATTTATTAATGTTTATCTTGTGTTGTAATATTTTATTTCAATAAAATTATCATGGTTCATTTTAGTTTTATTTTGCATGTATAACAAGTCATCAAATGTAATATTCATTTAAAGGAGAAATACATATTGAAATATCACAGTGTTACATTTCCCCCCTCTTTAATAAATTTTATCCTCTCAAAATTTTCATGATCTCATTAATCAAGAATTTAACCTTTGAAACTATCTTTGTTGAAAACAAACACGTAAAAAGGGTCAATAAATATTCTTTTTTAAAAGAGTAAAATGGAAATATGAAGGTCATATTGAACAACACGTTTCCAGATTTCCAAAAAGCATAAAATTAGTGGGAAGGGAAAATATGGTCATGGTGGAGGAAATTTAATTCACAAATAGTGATGGGGATTGATAAAGAACATTGATCAAAAGAATGTGAATGATTATAAGAAAGTAAATTCCCATAAAACCATAAACCAATGGTGTGTAAAGGACCATCATTTCCTAAAAAATATTTTAATAAAGTAAAAAATTTTCTTTTAAAATAACGTTTATCTAAAGGTGAGGGATCCTTTTAACATTAACATAGATAAAATGATAAAATATAATTACTTGTTTTTCAAAAAATCTATAAATTTAATTTCATTCTTTGGATGAATGTTTAAAAAAATTTCCACCTCAATATCATCCCATATTCACAAGAGATGAGTATCAATGATGTAACATTCCAATATTTTAAGAAGGATACACTATAATCGATAGTGTACATGATATATTTCATCAAAATGAAATGAACAACTAAATATTACCATTTAAATGTTACTTTCATAATATAGAAGTTAGAATGGTGGATATGAATGTGATTAAATGAATTATTAAAATATGGTTTAGACCTATATATATAATTAAATATTTGGTTCCTTATTAATTATAAATGAAAATAAATCCCTTTTGAAAATAAAAGGAAATCGTTATCTGAAAAAATATTTAAATGAATAGAAGTGTGTTTTATACTAATAAAATAAAAAAATCAATATTTTTTGTTGATATTAATGAAATATATACAAAATATATTAAATATAATTTTTAAAATTCATCTCATGTATTTTATAGACATGATATAAAAATAAATCATATTTTACGCACAAAAAGATGTATTTTTTATAAAGGTAGTTTTCCACCTTTTGGTGGCGCAATTGTTTTAAAACTAAACATTGACACTTTTAATAAATTTTATCCTAAAAATTAAACTTCATTTTTGAAATAGTAATTTCAAAATTATATTAGGGTAAATTTTTGATATTTTTTTGATAAGTTTCATTTTTTTATTAACATTGAAAAAATACTGCATTTTAATTAAAAACAGACTTTTCATCCAAACAATTTATAATATTAAATTATATTTTAAATTTGTTTTAAAGTAAAATTAGATAAATTATAAATATATTAATACAATTTAGGTCATTGAAATATTTTTATATTAAATTTTTATATAAAAACATTTCAAATTTCTGAACATTTTTACTTTAAAAACCCATTTCCTCAACCCGTATGTGTGATTAATTTTAATTTTTTTAGCCAGTTATGTATTTTTAATTTAGATAAATCTATTAAATATTTGGAATAAGAAAGCAAAAATTTATTAAATATTTACCTTTTATTTTTGGATAATGTTAATAGTAAACTTAGTAATTTTTATTACCACAGTTACAAGTATATTAGGTAATTGAGGGTAAAAATAATTACGATAAGGATTAGGAAATTAACCTAAAACTTGTTATAATTGTATTGAATGTGTATGTGTTGAAAAAAATAATAATTAGTCCTAATTTATTACCTTTTAGATCCAATTGGATTACTTCAAGCCCCTTATAGTATTTTATTTTAAGAAAATTCAAACATTTTACACTGATGTTTTTAATAAGTATAACATTTTTAATATGTTGTTATCTAGAAGATAATTTAAATTATAAATAATAATTTTAATTATATAATATTTATCTTCATTTTGGTAATTTATTTTTAATTTTTAGTGAAGGAACAATTACCTTAAATAATTATACAACGATGATGCAGTAATAATTCAATTAACGAAAAAAATAAAATAAAAGATAATAAAACTAATAAAATAAATATAATTTGAGATAATGAATGTCATTAATGAATTTTATCGATGAACATAACATATTTTTGATGTATTAAAATGGGTTTTTTGATTATATATTGTTTTATTGATTTTTTTATAATAGTCAAAGTAATGAATATTGTCAAAATTGATATTAATGATATTTAAAATAAATAATATTTTATTAAATGATATCAAATTATTAAAAATCTAAAATTTTGAAAAGTTATTGGGATAATATTTAATATATCATATGTGATCCATTTATTGGTTGTTTGACATTTTATAGTAACTATATTAAACCTCAAAAACTAAAAAACCATGCTGTCACGGTAATTGTTAAATAGTTTAAATAAGTGTTAAAATAAAAAGACAAGGATTTATAAAATAGTTAAAACTTGTATAATTTTCATTGTATGAAGTTATATTGACATATAATAATTTTATATTCTAAATAAATTAGTTTGTATCCATTTTTAATATAAAATTAATTTATATTAATTTAATATTTTGAGAAATACCAAGAGTACCCCTTCCCTATCATATAAAACTGCACCCCTTATTCTCATTTAAACACACTTAAAATACCTTTTGGTTCAGACAATACCTACCCAAATACCTTCCTAGAATCCCTTCCCATATTATAGAGGTCTTAGTTTAGGCATAAAACCACCCTTAGTGGTCTTATGGTGTTAAGAAATGAAACATTTCCAAATAAGAGGATGATAAAGAATGTACATAACAAGTCGGTCTCAAGGTAAGTGACATTTTAACTAAAAACCTCATTTTAAATGTTTTAAAGATTTTTTATCCTAAATAATTCTCTTTTATGTCCATGTTTTTAAAATGGTTTTATGAATGTATTTATATGGACACGAATGTTTTAAAATGAGAATTTTAAAATTTCTCTCAAATGTTTTCAAAAAGGGGTCTTTTTCAAGTTTTATGTAAGGTAATTTATTTTAATAACACTATTTTAAAGTTACTATTTCAACTATTTTTACAAAAGTCAAAAGGAATTTTTTAAACTTATACAACATGACTGGATTTTACTGCTTCTATGATGCCTTAATTTTTTAAGCTTCCATTACAAGTTTACAATTTTATTTTCAAATAAAATACTTTCATTTATGAGTGCATAATTTTTTAAAAATGAAAAGAGATTTCAAAATGGAAAATTTATTTTACTCAAGAATTTTTCTTTTATAAAATATTTGTATATTATGTTTATGTTATGGTTCTTTGGAATTGTTTATGAGGATGTGTGGTTCCATTATAAACCAATGGTGGGTGATACTATAATTTCTCTCTAATGAATTGGGTAATGGGATGGAGTTAACTAATTATGTTTCTCCTAATAGATTATAAGAATATACTGTAGTGGTTATTACAAATGTAACTATGATGGTTACTCCCTTTATAGTCGATATAGCTATTGTATATATAAGAGTGATATGAAAGTGATTCCATAAGTTATCTTTATGATTTATTCTTTATATATATTTTATTGATTTTATTGGTGTATAAAGTATGTGTTTTTCATGTGAACATGATTTTTTTATTCACTCAAATAATATTAAATAGGTTTTCATGTTTTTCAATGAACAAATGATTTTATTTATTTATGTCCCTTGCTGATCTTTTTGTGCTCATCCTAAGGTTTATTTTTTTTCATAGGCCTTAATGATTAGTAAGGTAAAAGAAGATTTCATGATGAAATTATTAAAGCTGTGTCAAGAAAATAAATCATGTTTTATTTTAAAAGGGTTTCCTTTAGTGGAAAAAGGGTACCAATTATAAGTTTTTAATTATAATGTATAGGTTTTATATGTAAGTATTTTTAAAAATTATCTAAAACTCTAAATCTAAAATATATTTGGTAAATTAAGAAAGTCAGTTCAAGTCTAAAGTCACTAGAATGTGATATTTTTAAGGCCAGGCCTTTACAATTGGTATAAGAGTAGGGTTTATACAACTTTGGAGATTAGGATATCTTCTTAAGATTTATGGATGTCATCACAGGTTTATAATTTTCAGGTTTATCATAGGTTCAATGTATTAGAGACCCCTTTTTAGGATTTATATTATGAAATTTTAAGGAGGCTAACGATATTTTTGGAGACATTCATTTTTGAGGTAATTATGGGTTATTATATTTTGGGATGAAAAATGAAAGGTATGAGATAACCTATGAGGTTAAAAAATATTATGGTTATTTTTTTATGATTTTATCATATTTTTGGAAATTTTATTATAATTATATAGTTTTAGAAAAAGGAAAACTCATAGACTATGCGATAACTCATTGCATCCAACAAGGCCATTGGAATTGAACCCACAACTGAAAGGGGGAAAGGGTGTATTACCTACCACTTGCCTATGTGATGTCTTAGTTAGTATAAATTTTTGTAAGATATATGATTGATAAAGGTTATATTAATTTTGGGAATATATTTTTAGATAACCATGGGTTTGGAAAATGATTTAAGGATTAAGTGATTAATGATATTTCGAAAGAAATTGACTATTTTTAGAACCCTATATGATTAAGGTATATTGGATACTATGTTATTTTATTTGAGGAATAAAATATGAATTATATTTTTGAGTCATATATAATTTTATTGTGGACTTATAGTGATTTAGTTTGTTTATGTAAATGATTGGAATACTTAGATATTAAATGATTAGGGAAATTACATTTTGGTATGAAAATTTAAGATTCATTAATGTTATTTGGTTATAATTTTTAACACTATCTTGGAAGTCTATGTGATCAAATAATTCTGATTTTTGGATTTTAATATTAGTATAGAATATTTTTGAGGAATTTTAAGGATAATTATTTGTTGAATGATCTATGTTGAACTTTGGGTACGATTGTTGAGTTTTGGAAATTAAATTAGTTTTTCACCATATAAAGTTTTATTATATTTTGGGAATCATCTTATCTTATCCTGACCATTTTGATTTTCATTAATTTCTAAAGATATGTGGAATAAATAGTTATACTTTTATGGATTCTATGATTCGTAGATGTTGATTCTTATTCTTCAGATATGAAAAATTCATATTAAATAATCATCATTTGGAGAAAAAATATGAGATTTTGGTTGTCACGAACCAAACAGGAGTGACATCCAACCCAAAACCTAACTCGGTCAGCGGTATGAATCAATGGGAATCCCCAATCATCATGAGCTAGAAACTAGTGCCTGAGCATCAATAAAAAATTTCGGAAATGATTTCACCCATGAATATAAACTTAACTATCCAAATAAATAAGACACCATCACATTACTATTAATCACAACCAAATGAGATAAAATAATTTTCAAATTCAATGTTTTACATCTATAACTTAAACTAGAGTAATACAATGATAAGGAAACAAAAAAACCATCCCAAAAACTCTATGTAACAAGAGGGACATCACCCTAAAGACACCACCATCAACACATCTAATAAGTGTAACACTAGAAAATGGATCCACCATCACCACCATGTAATATCTTACCTTTACATGGGTCATACATAACAAAGTATACCTACACCCAACGGTGTATGTAGGGTGTGAGCTAATTCCCAGTAGGATTACACCCAAAAGAAAGATTCCATGCTATAACATTAGTAGATAAATCAACATGAACATTTATATAAAAACACTTTAAACAACTCCAAGATAACAATTTGAGGAAATTTTTTTTAAAGAAAACATTTCTAAAGTGAACATGTTTAAAGGAAACCTTTTTCTCAAAAGAAGCTTGCATTGAAAAAAAATGTGCACGAGTTCTACCATATAATGAAGACTAGAAAACACATCTCATAATCATAATATCACAAGAGAGAACAATGGGAAGTCCCTATAGGTAACTAGAAAAAGTGGGACACTATGAAAATCATACCTCAGTGATAAAAAGTCCTCTATCTTAAACCAAAAGTGTTCCCATGGACACGACATTAGAGGGGATCCTATCCCAAGGTATAATGGTCACCATATCATAAGAAAAAACCCGTAGTTTCTTAGTATATGGGCCACTAGAGGGGAATTCATCCCCAATTCTAGTGGAATCTGATCATGTTGCATGTTTAGTTAGTGTTTTAGTGTCAATCCTACTAGAATTTACAAGACCTCAGACCCACCGAATCAACTAGCATACTAGTTATAGTTCACCCACCTAGATACCCAAGATTCCCTTTGGGATCAAATTCTCTTTAAAATATTAGATAAATCATCACATTCACATACACATTCCAAGCATCATGAAAACATAAGAAAATCTACACTTTCACAATTCACATTGACCCAATGATCAAGGTTCACATGGAAACAACCATTTCTATAAAAAGAAACTTTCATATTCACACACACATTGAAACCATTTTAAAATACATTTTGAACCACTTGAACAATTCATGACATCCATTTGAAAATAAAAGAATAAGGTCAAACATGAAATATAATCATTTCTATAGGGAAAGCCTTTTTTAAATCCACACAAAAAATGAATCCATTTTAGAACATGCTTCACATCATTTTCTAAATTTAAAAACCGAATTTAAGGTTCACAACATGGGATCTCACATGCTAAAAAACTTATTTAATTTAGAAAACCAAATTTTAGAATATTCACACCTTCAAATCCCTTTGAAAACACATTTCTCACCTTTCAAAAAAAAACATAAAACACTTTCATGGAACACCACAATGAATAACACATGAAACATAACCATTTTCCTTTAGAAAATTATATTTCATCACATATGCATCTCAAAAACATTTTGAAACATATTTTTCAATACAAAAATAATCCATAGAACACATTTATGCAACCAAGAAAGAAATCCAAAATCATCTAATATTGTAAAATCATGTAAGCACCTACCATAAGCTTGAAATCTTCTATAATCTGGTGGAAAACCACAACCACACCTCAAGAAGAAAATATAAAGGCAAGATAGAATAGAAACTATAATGATTTCAACAAAAAGAAAAAAGATTTCTACCTCTTTAGGTCAAATAGACCACTGGAAAAGGAGAACCGAATAAAGAGGGAAGAGAAACCCTAGAATAAGGGAGAAACCGAAGGAGAAATGACATAATTGATGATTTATTGAAGAATCCGGACTAAAAACAGTAAAATATTGATGATAAAGGATCCAAGAATGTTTTTAGGAATCCCCCATGGATGAAAATTCTATAGGGTTGAGAATAATGGTTCTTTAGGGTTAAATTTGAAGAGGGAAAAGGGTAATTTTCCAGTTTTTAATTACTTGGACATGACACATGTTGTCCCACAAAGTTTTAAAAAATGTATAAAAAATTTTCTGTATCCTATACCCAAGAGGAAACCAGACATATGGTTTTCTAGGGAAGGGGGCATGGCCGTGAAACCTGGATAATGCCACTATCCTAGGAGCACAATTTTCTCTGCGCTGGTGCATTTTTTAATAAACCATGTGACAACAGTGTGACACCTTCCTCTGAGCTCAAAATTTCCATTTTCACCAAAAAATCCTAGGAATACTAAGGGACCAAGTTAATATGGATATAAAATAGAGAAATTCCTCAAAAAAAAAATCATATATGTGAAAATTCTCCCCACCATGAAAAATTTCCATCCACAAAAAGTCAACTCGAAGTTTGATCAGAGGAAAAAAACGGATACTCCTTCTCAATCCAAGACTTCCACTCCCATGTCTCATGATCATCACTATTATGCTACCAAATAACTCAAGTTAGTGGTATGAACTTCCCATGAAGCACTTTCTCTTAAGAATCCACAATCCGCACTGTCATCTCAAACACATAAAAATAAGATTCCAAATACAATTTCTCCCAATTTAGCATGTGAGATGTATCTAGATTATAATTTTTTGGATGAGATACATGGAAAAAATCATGGATAGACATTAAATAAGAAGGAAACGATAAATGGTATTCCCCCTTATCAATCCTCTCAGTAATTTCAAATGGTTCGACATACCATGACTTTAGATTCCCTTGCTTTCCCAAAAGATAGTGACCCAGGTGAGGTTCCATTTTCAGGAACACTCGCTCACCCGCATCAAATTTCAAAGCTCGATGACTCTGATTGGAATATTATATATGGATTCTCTTCACTATCAATAAATTCTATCTGATAAAAATAACTTTTTTATATGTTTCCTTCATAAGGATTGATCCCAATAGTGAGGTTTTACCTATATCAACCCAACATAAAGGCGACCGACCAAAAAGAGCATCAAAGTGAGCTATCCAGATCAGTTATTGATAACTATTATTATATAAAAACTTAGCCAATCCCAAATGGATATCAAACCAGCATCTTAAATCTAGCAAACATGCTCAGAACATGTATTCCAAGATCTAATTCATCCGCTCTGTTTGACTATCCATTTTAGGATGGTATGCCATGATCAACTTGACCTACAACCCCATTTCTTTCTAAAGGACTTACCAAAACCATGAGGTAAAATGGGGGCCCATATCTAAAATAATTCTCTACAACACACCATGAATCCTCACAATTTAATAAATATACAACAAACCCAACTCATCCACCTTGGATGAATCCCTGATTCAGAATGAAGTGTTCTGATTTGGTCAGGCGTTCAATCATTACCCAATTGGCTTTCCTCCCCCAGAGTGTATGTGGTAAGGAAAAAATAAAATACATAGTAATATTATCCCATTTATAGGTAGGAATAGGTAGTGGTTGAAGAAAACCAGTGGGTTTTTGGTGCTTTACTTTAACCTACAAGCAATTATAACACCCTGATACAAAGTCAGCTATGTCAAACCTCATACCTGGATACCAAAACTTCTGTCTCACATCATAGAACATCTTGGTGGTACCAGAGTGAACAAAACACTATTATTGGTGTCTATTCAGCATCAACACCATCCTCATTGACAAAAGCACCATGAAATGACCCTTTAAGCACAAAACTCCCTTAGGATACAACATCCACTCTTAAGGCACCTCCCCACCATTTAGAAACTACATAGAAAGCTAGAAAAACTCATGAATTGGATGTTCTTTCCAAATAAACTCCAAAAGGGAAGGATTTAGATGAACACTGGCCAAGAATTCACCTCCACCATGCTACTTGGTCTCCAGGTGCATCTGGTCATAGATCCCCATCAAAGTCCACTCATCCTTGGACTATTTCAATGCATGCACTCGAACTTTTTTAATCAATTATTATGCAACAACATTAACTTTACTTGGGGTATATACTATATAAAAATATAACCCATTAAGGTATTAAATACAATGATGCAACCTTAGATTCAAGTCCTTATGGGAGAAAATTTTGTCTAAGCTCTTATAAACTACAAACTTCTCCCCAAAAATATAATGGCAACACATATTCAAGGCATGAATCACCGATAATAAATCCAAGTCAGGGGCCAGTTAATTATTTTCATTTGGTTGGAGTTAGAATGAACCATAGGCCACCACATGGTCATCATGAATTAGCACACGCCCAAGACCCATTCCTAAGGAATCACAAAAAACCATGTATGCCTTTACAGAATCCGACAATATCAAAATAGGGATTGTGGTCAACTACCACTTGAGATACTCAAATGATGCTTGAAACTCTAGAATCTATTAAAACTTTACCTATTTTTTTGGTAAGTGTGGTCAAGGATGATGCAAGATAAGAGAAATACAGAACAAACAACCTGCAATACCCTAACATGCCCAAAAATATTTTGATTTCAAAAACATTATTCAAATGTTCTCATGAAATCCTAACATTGATCTTCTGAGGGTCCACATAAACCCCCTACTCTGAGATCACATGACCCAGAAACTTCACCTCCCTAATTTAGAAGGAGCACTTGGAAAACATCTCATAGAGATGATGATCCTGAAGAGTTCCCATAACAATCCTTAAGTGCTGCTCATTCTCCTCCTTAGTCTTTGAGTATACTAAGATGTAATCCATGAATACCACAATAAAGGAATTGAGATACTGGTAGAACACCCTATTCACGATAAATATAAATACTGATAGAGCATTTTTCAACCTTAAAGGCATGAAGAAGTACTCAAAATGTCCATAACTGCTTCAAAATGTTGTTTTTGGAACATTACCCTCTCTAACTATGACTTGGTGATACCCATAACTCAAATAAATCTTGAAAAATCACCTTTCCCACTTAATCTGATTAAAAAGGTCATCAATTCAGGGTAAAGGTTACTTATTCTTGATCATCACCTTATTCATCTTCCTATAATCAATACATAACTAGGGAGATCCATTAGCCTTTTTCAAAAATATCCCTGGGAAACCCAAGGTAAGACGCTTAAGAAAATGAATACTTTGGATTAAAAATTGTCCAACTATATCATTAATTACCTCAACTCACTGGGGGCCGTACAATATGTGGGAAGAGATATTATCTATGTTCCCTATTCCAAATCAATGTTAATCCCCACATACCGCTCCTAAAGAAAACCTAAAAATTCATCCAATAATATCTCCAGGAACTCATCCACCACATGAGATAATCAAATATCAAAGCCCATACCATAATCCGACAACATGAGTGACAATATCTAATAATTTTTTTTCCTAATTTTGGGAGTGGGGGTCTATCACGTCTCGACCGAGGATCCCATTCACCTTGAAGAACCTATATACTTTCATCAGGTGCCAAAAAACTCACTCACCTATGATAATAATCAATGTGTGCTAGAAAATGAAACATCCAATACATACTGAGGATCTTGTTAAAGAGGACCATTTCTATAGCTATGAAATCCCATTCTAGGTCGACCCCTGACATGGTTAGTGCACAAGACTGACACTTAAACCCCTGCCCTTGATTCTTACCAAGCAATATCATCAACTCCATTTCATAAGGCATAAGATCATATGAAAATTTCAGATTATCCATAAGATGGGTAGAAATGAAAGAAACGAAGGCACCCATATCAATCATGGAAACAACTAAAGATGATAAAATAATAATGTTACCTTGAATTTTAATAGGACCTACTTAAGATTCCACTGTTACTCATTCTATGAAATGTAGTTTATTGTCTATGCTTGACACTAAACACAACCATTGACCAGCAACTCTACCCTAAATTGATTCTGTCCAGAAGAAGATCCAGCCTTGCTACCATGACTTCGGAATTGGGAACCCACTATCTTTTTATAGTTTTGATCTGGATGAAATCCCTTTAAAAGATATAGACAATGAACTACTCTCATTTGGGTGAACCACCATGAAAAATTATTTCAAGTGTCCCATATCATCGCACTGAAGGCAAGTTTTCAGTGGGGATGAACATATAGATCGCATATACCCTGCCTTCCCACATTGATGGGATATGACTAACCCATCACCTGAAGCTAAAAATGAAGATAGTCAGGGAGAATGTCCTAAACTACCACCACCAATCTTCTCCTACTCATCTCGCTTCCTCTTCTTCTAAGATAAACTACCACTACCCATTGCCGACACTTCCCTAGAGAAACCAGAATTTCCACTATGATCAATTTCTACCATCATGACATGATTGACCACCTCAACATAGGTCTTAATCTTGAGAAATAATACCTAATATTATATTTATAGCTGCATTCCCATATCAAACTTTTGATCCTTTAACTGATCATTGGAAACGACCTCGGGTGCATACCGAACTAACTCTGAAAAGTGATTAGCATACTCCATCATGGTCTGGTCTCACTGGAGAAGATGAAAAAAATACTAGGACTTAGAGATGGACAAAATCTCAGGACAATGCTACTCATTGAATATGACCTTAAAATACTTCCACCCCATATGATCATACTTTCAATCTTACACTATTGAGTCCCAATACTTCCAACTGGGACCTTCCAACATGAATGAAGCACATTTATCATTGACCGCCTTAGAAGTATCAAGAAACTCAAACATACTCTCTATCTTCTCAATCCAATCCTAAACTTTTATAGGATACATTCCACCCCAGATGGAAGGAGACTTGTTGTTTAAGAACTCCCAAGCTTTATCTTTTCCAAGATCGGGTTCTGCTTCTCTAACTTGAGTAGGACCAAAGCCCACTCCTTGTCCCAAAGTTTGGACAACCCAAACCACTAATTACACTATCCTCTGATCAATTGGTGAGGGATAAATCTCTCTAACCTCTTCCCTTGGCTGCATTGGAGGTCTCTAGAGAGGCATTTTTATACACCAATCAACAACAAAAAGGGGAAACCATCAATACCTAATTCTGAAAATTTTTAGCAACAACAAAAAATATCATACACTCACATAGATCAATCCAAACCAAATCTATAACAATAACAATACAAACCAAACCAATCCACCCTTATCTTGTGTCTATATACAGTATACAGCCTGTAAATCTCACCTAGAGGAGAAGTGAAACTAATTACCAACATTCCATGGTGACTCGAGATCTATCACAAGGTGTGTTTTCTAGACACACCAATCACAACTAGAACCTAAAGTCCCAAAAATACTAGATATAATCTTACTAGAATCTTCCCAAAAAATGTGACCCAAGGAAAGGGTAAAAAACATGCTCTGATTCCATTTTTTTCATGAACCAAACCAGAGTTCCATCCAACCGGACACCCAACTCACTCCGTGGCATTACCCAAAGGGAATTACTGATCCCCAGATGCTAGAAACTAGTGCTTAGGAATCATAAAAAACATTTAAGAATGATTTCACCCATGAATAAAACCTTAACCAACCAATGAAATAAGACAACATCACATAAATGATAATCATATTAAATGGAGATACAAAATTTTTCAGATTCAATGTTTTACAACTTTAACCAAAACTAGAATACTACAATGGGAATCAAACAAAAAAACCATCCTAAAACCTCCACGAAACAATAGAGAAGTCACCCTTAATACACCACCACCAACACATACAAGAAGTGGAACACTAGAAACCATATCCACCACTACCACCATAGAACATCATAGAATTACCTGGTTTATACATAAAAAAGTCTACATACACCTAAAGATGTATGCAGAGTGATATCTAAAGCCCAATAGGATTATAAAAAATTAAGGATTCTATGATATGAAATTAGTAGATAAATAAACATGAAAATTTATATAAAAACACTTTAAACAACTAAGAAATAAAAAATTTTGGAAAAAATTTTTTAATAAAAAATTTCTTAATTAAACATATTTAAAGGAAACCTTTTTCTCAAAATAAGATTGATTTGAAAACAACATGGACACAAGGTCTACCATATACTGGCGTCAAGAAAGACATCTCATAAAAATTATATCATAATATAGAACCATGGGAAATTATTATAGGTAACTATCACAAGTGTGATTCTATGAACCTCATACCTCGGTGATAAAAAATCCTCCAACCAAATCCAACAGTGTATCCGTGCACATGCCATTAGAGGGGTTCCCATCCCAAGGTTTAATGGTCTCCATATCATAATCCAAAACCCACAACTTAATTATTCATGATCCACTAAATGGGAACACATCCTATGATCTAGTGTTCTTTGATCATATCACATGTTTAGTTAGTGTTGTAGCGTCAATCCTACTAAAATAAACTGGGCATCTGCCCTACCGAATCAACTAGCATATTATTTCTAGTTAGGCCACCTAGATACCCAGGATTCCCATTGTTCTAAAATTCCATTTCACGTATCACATAAATAATCACTTTCACATACATATTCCAAACATCATGAACACATAAGGAAATCACCACTTTCATAATTCACATTGAACAAATGATCAAGGTTCACATGGAAACCACTATTTTCCCTAAAAAAAACCACTTTCAAATTCATATTCAAAATCACACCAAAACAATTTTAAAATAAATTTTTCATAACTTGAACATATCATAAAATACATTTGAAAATTCAACAATAAGGGTACACATGAAATCCAACCATTTCCATGGGTGAATCCATTTTTAAATCCACACACAAACCAAATCCACTTTAGAACATACTTTACATCATTTTATAAATTCACAAACCACATTTAAGGTTCAAAAAAAGGAAGATCACATGGGACTAAAACCATTTATTTTATAAAACCAAATTTCATCACATTCTCACCTTAAAATACCTTTGAAAACACATTTTTAACCTTTCACACAAAACATAAATCATTTTCAAGAAGAACCATAATGGGGAATAATTGAAACATATACATTTTCCTTTATAAAATAAAATTTCATCACATATACATATAAATTTTTTTGAAACATATTTATCACCAAAAAACAATCCATAGAATACATTTAATCAACCAAGCATTCAATAAAAAATCATCTAATAATGTCAAAGCATGGAACCACCTACCTCAAGATTGGAAACTTATGGAATATGGTGGAAAACAAAAAACTCACCTAAAAAATACCCTATAAAATAAGGATAGAATAACAACCTTCATTATTTCACCCAAAAAACAGAATATCGATCCCTCTTTAGTTCAAAAAACCTTTTGGAAAAGTAGAACATAATAAAGAGGGAAGAAAAACCCAAGAAGAAGGGAGAAACCAAATGAAAAATGACTTACTTGATGATATATTGAAGATATTGGACCAAAACCATCCAAATATTGATGCTAAAAGGCTCCAAGATGGTTTATAGGAAGCTTCCATGGATGAAAATCATGTATGGTATATATTATAGGTACTTTAGGGTTAAATTTTGAGAGAGAAAAATGGAAAATTTTCAGTTTTTAATGACCTGGACAGGCCGCATGGTTAGCCCGCATGGTTTTAAAAAATGTGTGGAAATAGTGAGGTATCATCCATATGAGAGGCAACTGGACAGATGATTTCATGGGGTATGGTGTATGCTCTTACAGCTAGACATGTGACCTAGATAGTTCCACTATTCCAGGACATGGTTTTCTCTAGGCCGACACAAATTTTACCAAACTGCGCGCTAACCATGGACCACATGAAGATGAGCTCAACATTTCCATTTTTCACCAAAAACTCGTGGAAATACTAAGGGAAAAAGTTAATACTAAAATAAAATAGAAAAATATCTTAAAATAAAATCATGGATGTGACATTGGCGTAAATAGATTAAAGGAAGAAACTTTACCTTTCAAGTAAGTAAATTTCATTATATTCTTAGTATAGGAAGTAAAAGAATTTCTCAAATCTATAAAAAATATCTTCAAAAAAATGTTATTTTTTTACATTTCTTACTAAGAAATAAATTACCTTTTAACCCATCACATATTTATGGTTTTGTGATTTTTCACTTTCTCATGAACATGTTCTCTATCATTCTCTATTAGAACTTGATAGTTAGTTTTCTCTTCCATGCATATGTTTTACTATATGGAAACTTAGTATGTGTTATATTAGGTGACCTTCATAATTTCCTTTCTCTATTTTCAAATGGAAGTTTTATTAACCCTTGTTCTGATGTGGGATTTAAATAAAGGTATTTGGAATAGTCAAAACCTGGTGAAAAATCCTGAATTCAAATTTTGAGGAAAAAATTTATTAATGGGGGGAGAATATAACGACCCGGACTTTTATTACATTACTATTACATAATTTTAAATCTAAACAACATAATATTATTAAACATAGAGGATCCAAAGGTTTAGTGTCTTTGGAAAACTAGGACCATACATAGCAAATACAACATCAAGCATAAACATTTATTTAATTTCTTCTTCTCTAGCTTCTTATTGGCACTTGTCCTCTCCTTAGTACATGTTTCCACATGAGGATATACATCAAAAGGGGTAATATAGAATCCCAGTAAGAGGATAGATAATAAAAATATAGCTTTGGGTGAGCATAATCATAACATATCCAAAAGATCATGAACATGAGAGGAGCATAAATAAAAGACTTGAAATGTGGCAATGCATAAAAATGAAACATCATGTATTAGTGGTTAACTACCACACATACTTGTGAACCAAGATATAATCTTTTTCACACATCATTTCACATTTACTCATGAGATTCATCACTTTACCCAATGCATTGGAGTGCTATATAATTCCAGGCACACCCGTCACATTTAGACATTCATATTGTGCTATATAATTCCGGGCACACCCATCACATCATAAAATTATCATTTATCATGAATTCCACAATGAACATATAACATAAATTTACATAACTAACCCATGAAAAGGAATTGGTTTCATCTCATAATAACACATTCATAAACTTTGGGTTCCCAAAAGAAAGAGGGAACAACATACTTGATACAAGAACCATCAACCATGAATGAGAGGTAAACGGTGAGTTCTTAAAAGAAGAGTTATTTTGAAAAACATTTTTATTGACATAAAATTTAGTAGAAAAAATTTATATCCCAGAAAAGGTAAGATAATGATGAATAAATTATTTTTAAGGAGTGACCATACCAAATTTTGAGTGAAAGAGGGAGAACCCGAAGAAATAAAATTGGGTTTGAGATTTCCCCCTTACCTTGTATCCGAATGCTTCCTTCTCTTTAATGTCCTATATAATGACATTATATTCATTAATTAGAAATTATAAAACCTTTTATACATTAATAGGGTTAATTATAGTTTCATTATGTCATTTTATAATCCTTTGGATGACTTATATAATTTAAAAACATTTTTTGGGGATGTTCGTTTTTATGGTTTTTCTTGGGTGGTTCACTTGTATTCATAAATTGAAGTTCGGGTAAAACATGGGTAAACATCCAGAAATGATATTACATGTCACTAATGATATTACAGTACTTTGAATGATCTTATAATTAATCCTTTTATATCCACTTGGATGAATCATTAGATAATAATTAAATGAAGATTGTTTGGGTTAATTTGGGCGGTTTCTCGATCACAATGAACTTTTTTTTAATTTATCACTTAGTAATATGTTCATAAGTCAGTTACAGAACTTTAAATAGGAAATAATACATATAAAATATTCTGTTTCAAACTTAAAAATGGTTTCATGACCATATTTGAAGGTAGAAATGGAAGAAGAAAGCATGTCGTTCTTGAAGGTGATAAATTAACACCTCACGAACAACGCTCTCTTTAATAAAATAAAAGGAAGAGGGAAAGGGGGTTGGATGATATAATATCCCATTAGAATCATAAAATTATAGTATATGTATAATAATGCAGTTAAAATACCATTTTTATGAAGATAGGTGGGGAGAGATCAAGAAATGAACTTGAACTTGAAAGGAAATTAAAGGAGAGGAGGGAGAGAAATTACCTCTTGAATCCTTCTCTTGAGAACCTCTTTAAGGGATTAAGCTTGGTATTCTGATGTGACCAGAAGCTCTTGGACGTGGGGGAAGGGATAGGGAAGGTGTTTGGCCAGAGTTTAGAGGAGTCTTGGATCTTGAGAGGTGTGAGGAAATGAGGGTGTGAAGGGTGGCTTTTATAGTGGAGGGGAGAGGGGTTTCCTTAATATAAAATTCATTACTTTATTAATTTCCCCTAAGACAAGGAATAGTGAGTCTTGAATGACCAAGAATAGTAATTTTATCACGTGATACCGAACCAAGTGGGCTTACATCAGCATAACATCACACATGACTCTATAATTAGCTTATTTAGCTTATTTTTGTGAATTACGGTATTTCACTATTCATCAAAAATTCAAGTATCTCTAAAAATACCAAAAATTTACCCCAACCATTTTTCAACGTGTAGAATCCAAAAATAAAGTCAATTTTTCAAAAATAATTTTCTAATTATTATTAATTTAATATTTAATTAAAATCATAATTTACTTAAAAAAACACTTTTTAAGATTAAAACTGATTTTATAGTGCTTTCAAAAATTACGTAGGGTCTTATAAAATTATCTAGAAACTATAATACATTGATTCATTAATTTATGAATAAATTTTAGGGAAATAAATTTTCTTTTAAATTAACTAATTAATTATAATTAATTATTTATGACTAACAAAATACCAAAACGTTTACCAAGGTCAAATTTTCACTTTCTAAGATGTCAAAATTTTATTTAATTATCCATGGGTATGGTTTCTCTTATGTTGGATGATTTACTATTCATAAGGGTCATATTACTATTCATAATGGAATGTTACCATTCCTATGGGTACATTACTATTCAACAAAAATTATTTTTGTTTCATTAGACTCCAAAAATCATCTTGAACACAACCGTGTATGTCAGATTTTCAAAATTCCCAACATAGGAGTGGAAAACTTATGTTTAAAGGTCACTTATCACTTAGTAGTTCATTATGTTATGTTTTCATGTTATTTTATGACATAAACATAATAAGTTAATTTCTATTTAAAAACATTGGGTCGTTACATTCTTCCCCCCTTAAGAAATTTCGCCCCCGAAATTTCACTTTACATAAAGACGTGAGGGCGTTTCTCCTTCATTACCTCTCCTGATTCCCAAGTTTCTTCCTCAAACTTATGGTTCCTCCACAACACTTTAACAAGATGGGTTGTCTTGTTGCGTAGAACCTTATCTCTTCGATCCGAAATCTTTACTGGCTGCTCCACATAGGAGAGATAATCTTCCAGCTGTACCACCTCTAAGTTTAGTACATGTGAGGGGTTTGGTATGTACTTCCTCAGTAGTGATACATGAAACACATCATGAACTTGATCCATATTTGGTGTAAGTTCAAGACAATAGGCCACGACTCCTTTGCGGTGAAGGATTTCAAAGGGGCCAATATACCTTGGGATTAGATTTCCTTTCTTCCCGAATCGCATGAATCTCTTCCATAGAGATATTCGAAGGAAGACTTTATCTCCAACGTCAAACTAAAAGTCCCTTTGATGGTTATCAGCATAGCTCTTTTGACGACTTTGAGAAGCTTTGATGTGTTTCTGGATGACTTGAACCTTCTCTGTCATCTCTTAAACAAGATTAGGTCCAAGTAGCTTTATTTCTCAAACTTCATCCCAACAGGTTGGAGTTCTATACCGCTTACCATAAAGAGATTCATACGAAGCCATCTAAATAATCAAGTGGAAGCTATTGTTGTATGATAAATTAACCAATGGGAGATGCTTATCTCATCCACCTTTTAATTCTAGAGAGCAAGCTCTTAGCATATCTTCAAGAGTCTGAATAGTCCTTTCAGACTGGCCATCAATTTGGGGGTGATAGGCTGTGATGAAATTTAATTCAGTACTCAAATCATGTTGAAGGATCCTCCAGAATTTAGATGTGAACCTTGGATCACGGTCAGAGACAATTGAGAGTGGAACACCGTGCATTCTCTCCACTTCCTTCACATATATCTTTGCAAGTTGTTCAAGCGAGAGGTATTCTTGAATAGCGATAAAATGGGAAGTCTTGGTGATTCGGTCAACCACAACCCATATCGCATTATTTCCCTTTGATGTATTCGGGAGACCCATGAAAAAGTCCATAGTAACATTTTCCCATTTCCACATGGGTATAGGCAATGGCTGCATCATACCTTTGGACTTTTTTCACTCAGCTTTAACTTACTGACATACTAAGCCCCTTGATATATATTACGAAATCTCCTTCTTCATTTTATCCCACAAAAAGTGTTCCCAGAGATCACAGTACATATTGGTACTCCCATGATGGATAGAGAATTTTGAGCTATGTGCATTGTCTAATAGATCCTTCTTTATCCCGGGTGATGAAGGAACACAAATCCGCGTTCCAAACCGAACCACTCCATCATCGTCGATATGGAAATCTTGAAGCTTCCCTTCCATTAATGCATTCACCCTCTTTTGTATCTCCACATCATCCATTTGTTCTTCCTTAATCTTCTCTTGGATGGATGGTTGTACAATCATTTGGGAAAGGTAGGATTTATCCCCTACCCTTATGATTTCCAAATCCATCCTTTTCATATCTAAGAAGATAGAATCTTTCTCAATCCATAAAATGGATAGAGTAGTGGGTTCTTTTCTGCTTAGAGCATCATCTACCTTGTTCACCTTTCCAGGATGATAGTGAATAGAGAAATCATAATCCTTGATTAACTCTAACCATATCCTTTGACACATGTTAAGATCCTTTTGTGTGAATATATACTTTATTCACTTGTAGTCGGTGTATATGTCACACTTCTCACCATAAAGGTAGTGCCACCGGATTTTCAAGGCAAAAATCACGGCTGCCAGCTCTAGATCATGTGTCGGGTAGTTCTGCTCATGGATCTTCAATTGCCTTGAGGCGTAGGCTATCATATTATCATTTTGCATGAGTACACAACCCAAGACTTTCTTTGAAGCATCACTGTATATCACAAAACTTTCTCCACTTTTTGGTAGTGTGAGTACAGGTGCAGTGATCAGCCTTCTCTTTAGCTCCTTGAAGCTTCCCTCACATTCTTCCATCCAGACATACTTTACCCCTTTCCTTGTTAACTTAGTTAGAGGGCTTGACAATTGTGAGAAGTTTCTCACAAAAAGTTGGCAGTACCCAGATAATCCAAGAAAACTATGGATTTCTGTGACGCTAGAGGTCCTGGGACATTCCTCAATCACCTTTGTCTTTTAAGGATCCACATAAATTCCCTCACTTGTGATAACATGTCCCAAGAACGTGACCTAATTCATCCAAAAGTCACACTTGCTGAACTTGGTGTACAACTTCTCCTTTCTTAATGTCGCCAACACAAGTCTTAGATGTTCTTCATGTTCCTCCTTGCTCTTGGAGTAGATGAGAATATCATTGAAAAAAACTACCACAAATTTGTTGAGGTAATGTCTAAAGACTCTATTCATAAAATCCATGAGGATTTCAGGGGCATTAGTAAGTACAAAGGGAATCACCAAAAACTCATAGTGCCCATAACTTGTACAGAAGGTGGTTTTTTGAATATCTTCCTTCTTCACCTTTACTTGATGATATCCAGACCGAAGATCCACCTTTGAGAAGTATTGAGATCCTATTAACTGGTCGAACAAGTCATCAATCCTTGGGAGAAGATACTTATTCTTTATGGTGATCTTGTTGAGTTCCCGATAATCGATACCCAGCTGCATTGTTCCATCCTTCTTCTTCACAAAGAGCACTGGCTCACCCCAAGTTGATACACTAGGGCGTATGAACCCTTTCTCCAGATGCTCTTGCAGCTGCTTCTTTAACTCCTCCAGTTCGATAGGAGCCATCCTATAGGGACACTTTGAGATAGGAGTAACTCCAGGTATGAGTTCAATTGAGAACTCTACCTCAAAATCCATGGGAATTATAGGTAACTCTTCGTGAAATACATCACCGTACTCCCTCACGATGGTAATTTCCTCAAGGTTGGAACTTTCCTTCAACTAAACCATTTGGTCAAGGTATGCTTCTTCATAGGGAATCAACACCCACACCATTGCAGGATTTTGCAAAGGAGATTCATGATCTTCCTTGAATTTGTAGAGGAGCATGGGATGGTTTAGAATATGAAAAGATATTTTCTTTTCCTGATAGCTGATATGTGCTCTATATAATGAGATCCAATCCATTACCATTGTAGCATCGAATTCCACCAAGGGAAGTATTATGAGATTTTCCAGAAGAATCTTCCCACATACACCAACAAGAGAAGAGTCAAACACTTGGTTTTCAATGATTGCACCACTTGGTGTTTTTACAGATATCTCTACTTCAAGGTTTCGGGGCTTCGATTCTATAGTTCTAGCAAACTTTCAAGATATAAAGGAATGCGTAGAACCAAAATCAAATAAGACTTTTTCCATTATTGAGTGAATAGGAAGTGTACCTTGTATGAATTCATTATCATGCTCCACCTCTGCAGTAGTGATGGAATAAGCCTTCCCTTGTTCCTTTGGATTTGGTGGTTGTTGACGCTGATTACCCTCGAGAACTCGAGGCTTAGTGCACTGGTTTTCATAGTGCCCTAGCTCCCTACAGTTACAACATTGAACCTTGAGTGGTTGTATCCTTTCATTAGAGACATTATCCTTCCTTTTAGTGTCTTTTAGACACTCTTGAGCATGGTGTCCTTCTTTCCCACACTTTAAGCATTTCCCCATCCCTTTGAGGCAGTTCCCATGGTGCAACTTTCCACATTTTTGGCATGTGGGTCGTTGAGTTTTCTTCCCACCTTTATCACTAGATCCAGCGGCTTGAAACTCCATATTTTGTTTCTTATCCCCATAGCCATGAGACCATTCTCCAAACTCCATCTCCACATTGAGATCACACCGAAAAACTTCTTCATAACTCCCAAAGTCTCGAATTGCAATAGCCTTTTTAAGGTGTGGTTTTAATCCACTAAAGAATCTATCAATTTTTCAATCATTGTTGATAAAAAACCCAAAGCGTACCTTGTGAGCCCTATGAAATTCACTTTATAGTTTGTGATATATTTTCCTTCTTTTTTATTGAGCTCAATAAAGTCTCTCTCTATCTTTGTGTGAAGAGTTCGTGGAAAATACTTATTAAGAAACATTATCTTAAAGTCTTCCCATTCCATCTCTTCAATTTCATCCCTTGGATTGGTGTTCTTAATCAAATCCCACCATTGATAGGATTCTCCATCTAGATGATAAATAGCTAGAGTCACCTTCTCCATCTCAGAACAGTTAAGCACAGAGAATATCTTCTCCATGGAGTTTACCCAATGTTTCACCACTAGTGCATCAGAAGATCCACAAAATGTCAGTGGTCGTTGCCGCATAAAACATTCGATAGCCAGTTGCTCCCTCTTTGGTGAAGGAGGCCGTTCCCCATTATTATGGTTATTATTCATAACCTAAGATTATTGGGTAAGCATAACCATGATTTTTTGAACTCCACCTCCCAAATCATTGGGGATGTTGTTCGGGAAATCGTTGCATTGGCCCTCACATGAGTTGTTGGCCTGATTTATCCAGGTTCCCACCATTTTCTAAAATAGAAAATGTTAGAACACAACATAAGTAAACAAGTCATGAATAACTTATTCATTTAAGAAATTTATACCAAAAACATATAATATGGGATCCCTAGGTAAATATTCTTGTGTGCATATTTGTACTTAGTCTCATGCTATAGGTTTCCTCCAGGGTCCACTAATCCTAATTCCCAAGTTAACTAAACCTTTCATCTGATACCAACTATAATGACCCAAACTTTTCTTAAATTAATATTAAATCATTTTAAATATAAACAACACAATAATATTACACATAGAGGATCCAAAGGTTTACTGTCTTGGGAAAACTAGGACCATACATAACAAATACAACATCAAGCATAAACATTTATTTAATTTCTTCTTCTCTAGCTTCTTATTGGCACTTTTCCTCTCCTTAGTACATATAGCCACCTGAGGATATACATCAAAAGGGGTGATCTAGAAGCCTAGTACGAGGATAGATTAGAAAAATATAGCATGGGGTGAGCATAATCATAACATAGGCAAAAGATCATGAACATGAGAGGATCATAAATAAAAGACTTGAAAAGTGGCAATGCATAAAAATAAAACATCATGTCTTAGTGGTTAACTACCACACATACTTGTGAACAAAGCCAGAATCTTGTTCAAAAATCATTTCACATTTACTCATGAGATTCATAACTTTACCCAATGCATTGGAGCACTATATAATTCTGGGCGCACCCGTCACATTTAAACATACATATTGTGCTATATAATTCCGGGCGCACCCATCACATCATAACATTATCATTTATCATGCATGACACAATGAAAATATAACATAAATGAAAATAACTAACCCATGAAAAGGAATGAGTTTCATATCATAAGAACACATTCATAAACTTTTGGTTCGCAAAAGAAAGAGGGAACAACATACTTGATACAAGAACCATCAACCTTGAATGAGAGGTAAAAGGTGAGTTATTAAAAGAAGAGTTCTTTTGGAAAACATTTTTATTAACATAAACTTTATTAGAAAACATGTATTTCCCATAAAAGGTAATATAATTATGAAAAAATGATTTTTAAGGAGTTACCATACCAAATTTGGAGTGAAAGAGGGAGAACCCGAAGAAAGAAAATTGGGTTCGAGATTTTCCCCTTACCTTGTATCCAAATGCTTCATTCTCTTTAATGTCCTGTATAATGAAATTATATTCATTAATTAAAAATTAAAGAACCTTTTATACATTAATAGGGTTCATTCTGGTTTCATTATGTCATTTTATGTTCCTTTTGATGGCTTATAGAGTTTAAAAACATTGATCAGGGATGTTCGTTTTTATTGTTTTTCTTGGGTGGTTCACTTGTATTCATAAATTGAAGTTCGGTTAGAACATGTGTAAACATCCAGAAATTATATTACATTTCACTAATGATATTATAGGAGTTTTAATGATATTATAATGAATCATATTATATCAATGTGGATGAATCATTAGATAATAATTAAATGAAAATTGTTTGGGTTAATTTGGGCGGTTTGTCGATCACAATGAACTTGTTTTAATTTATCGCTTAGTAATATGTTCATAAGTCATTTACAGAACTTTAAATAGGGAATAATACATATAAAATATTCTTTTTCAACCATAAAAATGGTTTCATGACCATATTTGAAGGTAGAAATGGAAGAAGAAAGCATGTCGTTCTTGAAGGTGATAAATTAACACCTCACGAACAACACTCTCTTTAATAAAATAAAAGGAAGAGGGAAAGGGGGTTGGATGATATAATATCCCATTAGAATCATAAAATTATAGTATATTTATAATAATGCAGTTAAAATACCATTTTTATGAAGATAGGTGGGGAGAGATCAAGAAATGAACTTGAACTTGAAAGGAAATTAAAGGAGAGGAGGGAGAGAAATTACCTCTTGAATCCTTCTCTTGAGAACCTCCTTAAGGGATTATGCTTGGTCTTCTGATGCGACCAGAAGCTCTTGGATGTTGGGGAAGGGATAGGGAAGGTGTTTTGGAAGAGTTATGAGGAGGCTTGGAGCTTGAGAGGTGTGAGGAAATGAGGGTGTGAAGGGTGTCTTTTATAGTGGAGGGGAGAGGGGTTTCCTTAATATAAAATTCATTAGTTTATTAATTTCCCCTAAGACAAGGAATAGTGAGTCTTGAATGAAAAAGAATAGAAATTTTATCATGTGATCCCGAACCAAGTGGTCTTACATCAGCATAACATCACACATGACTCTATCATTAGCTTATTTAGCTTATTTTTGTAAATTATGGTATTTCACTATTCATAAAAAATTGAAGTATCTCTAAAAATAAAAAAAATTTCCCCAACCATTTTTCGACGTGTAGAATCCAAAAATAAATTCCATTTTTCAAAAATAATTTTCTAAATATTATTAATATAATATTTAATTAAAATCATAATTTACTTAAAAAAACAGTTTTTAAGATTAAAACTGATTTTATAGTGCTTTCAAAAATTACGTAGGGTCTTATAAAATTATCTAAAAACTATAATAAATTGATTCATTAATTTATAAATACATTTTAGGGAAATAAATTTTCTTTTAAATTAATTAATTAATTATAATTAATTATTTATGACTAACAAAATACCTAAACGTTTACTAAGGTCAAATTATCACTTTCTAAGATGTCAAAATTTTATTTAATTATCCATGGGTAAGGTTTCTCTTATGTTGGACGATTTACTATTCATAAGGTTCATATTACTATTCATAATGGAATGTTACTATTCCTAAGGGTACATTACTATTCACTGAATATTATTTTTCTTTCATTGGACTCCAAAAATCATCTTGAACACAACCGTGTATATCAGATTTTCAAAATTCCAAACACAGGAGTGAAAAACTTATGTTTAAAGGTCACTTATAACTTAGTAGTTCATTATGATGTGTTTTCATGTTATTTTATGACATAAACATAAGAAGGAAATTTCCATTGAAAAACATTTGGTCGTTACAGAGAATGTAACATCCCCAGCTTTTAAGAAGGAAACACTATGTCTGATAGCATATATGATACACCATATCAAGTTTAAATGAACAAATAATAATAATTATTTAAATGTTACCATTATAACCTCGCAATTAGAATAGAGGGTATATAAATTATTAAATATATTATTAAAAAATGCTTTACACATGTATATATAATGAATTATTTGGTGACCTATTAATTATAAATGAAAATAAAACCCTTTTTAAAATAAAAGGAAATGTTTTTCTGAAAATTTATTTAAATGCGATGAAGTGTGTTTAATACCAATAAAATAAAAATATCACTATTATTGTATTATATTAATATATATATATATATATATAATATTCAATTTAGTTTTTAACATTTATACTACTTGTTTTATAGACATGATATAAAAATAAATCCAATTTTACGCATAAAAGCTATATTTTTCTAAAAGTAGTTTTCCACCTTTTGACGATGAACTTATTTTAAAACTAAATATTACCCCTTTTAAAAAATTTATTTGAAAATATATACTTCATTTTATAAATCTTAATGTCAATATTATCTTATGGTGATTTTTTTTTGTATTTTTCTGATAAGTTTCTTTCTTTGATGAATAGTGAAAAAATACTTCATTTTAATTGAAAACTGTATTTTCATCCAAATAATTTATAATGTTAAATTATAATTTAAATTTGTTTTGGAGTAAAATTAAATCAACTATATATCTATTAATAAAATTTATTTTATTTTAATCTTTTTATATTCAATTTTTATGTAAAAACATTTCAAGAATTTGAACAATTTCACTTTAAAAACCTGCTTCCTCACACCATCATGAGACTAATTTTAAATTAATTTTAGTCACTTATGTGATTTGAATTTTGAAAAATAAATTAAAAATTTGGAATCATAATGTAGAATTGTAATGAATCTTATTTTCCCAATTTTATTTTTAGAAATTATTTGGTAAAATTCTGAGACTTGGTGTTAAGATGACGCGCGATTTCAAGGCCCGATGTGCCCAAAACAATTCAACAAAAACTGTAAAGTTTTTAATAGTGAACATAAGTGGTTTTCCTAAAAATTAGAATGACATCTAAATGGATTCCCATATTATAAATCTGAGGTCACCATTTTCTTTAGGATGATGGGTTTACCCAAGGCATGACTTAAATTTAGTTAGCGAGGGTCTGTAGTGAGAAAACACGAGAAGGATATAACTGTAAATAAAATAATTAAATAAAATTATTTTATTTTAAAGTATTAATAACTCATGAATAGTGTATTATATTGTAAATATGAGACCACCTTTGACTTTGAAATGTGACATTTTCCTTAGGCGGGGCCTAACATTGGACAACGTGGGTCGACTGAAAAAGTTAATTTATGGATGTTTTAAGAGACAAATAAAATATACTTAAAAAGTTATTTTATTTTATTTATTAAATGTTACACAATGACTCAGAAACACTACAATGTGCTGAATCAGTGATTTTGTAACGAAGAAACACATTTAAAATGATGAAACGTGTTAACACTTTTCCTTTATTAAACAAAGTCTTGGAACAGTGTTAATTCATAACAATGGTTAATTTTCACTGAAGCCTTGAAGTTTCCCTGAGGCAAGGAGAAGATAGATATCTCACTGGCAACATTGGTTTGGAGATCGGAACTCAGATTAAGCATCGAAGAGTGATGAATGATGATGAACTATGGTTCGAGGATGTTAGTGGATGAATCACCATCAATGATGAATTATATCCTCCGATTGATCCTCTTTCTAGGTAGGGGGTTTATTTTCTTCATGATTCTATTCCCTGTTCTTATTTCCAACAACAAACTCGGGCCAACCCACAAACTGGTTGATCTATAGTTCAATCGTTCTTATGGGATGGTTAAAAATGCATCATTAAAGGGAATTTATATTGTTTGATATTATTTTGTTTCTCCTTTATAACCATGCTGACATGGACAGACCAAGGCTGACACAATGAAGGCCAAGGTACCTTCTAAGTGGTTTTTGTGCTCCTTCCTACCCGATCCTTACGTTATTCACCGATAGACCCCATGGTAGTGCTAGGATTTTCCCAGAGGTTCCGAATATGACCGGACCCCTGGAGTGATGATAAGATGATCTTGATCCCATAAGAATGATGGTGAGGATTGGAGGTGTGCAATGAAATTCCCAGTTCGAAGAACAGACCACCAAGGCGATAGTGATAGACCATAGGAGAGAAGCTTCCAGCGGTGGCGCACGGCGACATGACCACCTAGTAGAAGGTGGATTCTGAATTGACTACCGACAAAAGAGGAGACCGCGGCTGCGGATCCGCAGGTGGCGATGGGAGTCACTGCCTGGGCGGGCTGTGATGGTGCAGACTGGTACCTCGGTAGAGCGCCACATCAAATGGTTGGCACGTAGCCCCACAGACCATGTGTGGGATGTGTGGCCTACCCAATGGTCGACCACATTGAACAAGTAGGATGTGGTAGCTGCCATGTATGGGTGGACCAAATGGTCATGATCAAGCGGGTTGGGATAGAGTGGGTGGGCCGGGTTGGTCCGACTGGGTCAGACCAGACCCGGACCCACTGACCCATTTTTACTTAAAATGCTCATAAATATCAAACCATAAGTCCTTTTGACAATCCATTTTTGGTGTTGGGGCCCTTGAGATGAGGCATACCTTTCTGTATACTCTATGTGACCTTTATTGGAGTTTTTTTGGCCTATTGGCTCGAGGTGTAGGTGATTCCAAAATGAGCATACTAAGAGTAGAATCCTATGACTGACTGTAGTAAGGATTTAGATTTGGTATCCTATGAATATACGGAGTTGGTATCCTATGAAGATTCATAGTTAGACTCCTGCAATGATGAAAAGTTTTTCGCCTATGAAGATGTGGATTTGGTCTCCTACGAAGACGTAGAATTTTTCTCCTTTGAGGGCATAGAGTAGGTCTCCTGCAAGGGCACGAAGTAGGTCTCCTACCGAGATGCAGAGTAGGTCTCCTTTGAAGACTGTAAGTCTCTTTGGATTTCAATATGCCTGTAATTTCTTAGTATATGCATCCTAGTGTGAGCTGACTCTAGTGACTCTCTTGACTTACTTCATAGAGGCTACACTTTGTGTGCCTAACAGGTAGTCTGCCTTGTGTCTTGATTTGTAGTTTGGGGTCCCCACTGAGTATTTTTTTACTCAACCTTACATGGACTCTTCCGGTACACATCGCGTCTTGTGTAGATGATCAAAATATTTAATAGAGTCCTTGGTGGGCCGGAGACAGGTGGTGCTTCAAGGTGACCAGATGGACGTGGTACGCTTTAACGACATTCAGATAACTTATTATACCTAGAATTTAGGTAGGGTTTTCTACAGATGGGATCCTGGAGCTTATACTTTTCTGTTTTAGTTTAGCTTGTATTCTGACCCATTTACTTTCTGTTTTGTAGTATTACTCTCAGTGGTTGTCTTAGTGGGATGCATATCTGTTTACTCAGTGTTTTCAGTTTTAGTACTTTTTCTTGGAGACATGTGCGTGTGTATAGGTACATAGGAAAATTCCCCCCCTTTGTGGTATATGCCTACTCGGTGCTAGTCACCATCCCCTAACCTATGGGAGGTGGGCTTGGGGTAGTCACGACATGGGCTGTGATAGAGTGGTATTAAAGGGAAGGTCAGTTTTACTTTTGTTCTGGGGCAATAGTGTTAAGTGTTTCAAGTTAGGATTTATAGCTGGGGAACCCAGTGTTAGTGAAACTACCAACATATCTATACACTAGGACCTTGAATTCTTATTTCTGACTTGGTATAGAAAAACACCAATTGTTGGGGAAATCAATGGTTCATGCATCATATATGAATTGAGTGTGTTATCACGTCCTTCTTGAGTCAGAGTCAGCTCACTAGGTATACTCTATTGACTATGGTACATCTTGTTCTATTTCAGGATGCTTCCATAAAGGTAGCCATCCAAGATTCTAGGGCATGACGACGAGGATGGTCTGCCGAGCGATGAGGCATCAGTGTATGGATCGTTTCCAGAGATAAAACCTCCCAGTGGTGTACTAGTGACACCACAACATGGATTGCAGTAGTTCCTACCTGTGTTAACGTTATAGGATGAACGCAGGCATAGTTCATTACATGAGTTTCAGATATAGTAAACACCTAGGTTCCGAGGTGATTGGTTTCACCCAAATTTACCCTACTGGTAAAAAGCGGTCGATGTAGTACATGTAGGGGTCGAGTCCACAGGGACCGAAGAAGTAACCTTGAGATTCTATGATTTGGTGAAGGATGGGCTATGAAGTAGCCATCTTTGGTTTTGATTTTGGATGGTTTTAAAGAAAACTAAGAAACCTAAGTGAATTCAATTCAAAGAAAATGGGTTGATCTTAGGAGTATGCTTGGGGTGGATTGAATGAATTTTACTTCTTTAGACAATTTTGGTTTTATTAATTATTGATGAGTCCATTCTTCAAAAAAAACACTACCTTCATCATTTTCTGCTTTGGGGCTTACTAAACACAATTAATAATCCCCTATACACTTAGAGAACCAAATTCATGATCTATCCAAGGTATATGGTCATTTTGTAATTGAATTTAGTTTTCTCAAACATAGTAAAGATGAAGAGTAGAAATAACTGAAGAATGGATGTCTTAAATTAATTATCCAATTAAAAACAATTCATTCATAAAATGACATTCAATCCAGCCTTTGAATCCTCCTAAGATCGAACCATTAAAGGGTTAACCCTACATTGATGGTATACTCTCAATGGTGGGTGGAAGATGGCTTACAAGAATTGGATTGAAGAAATTAAAACCGCGGAAATAACAAGCACTCCTCCGCGTGTGTGAATGAAATTCACACCTATGTGTGAACTAATTCACCAAAACATAGAGATATCACTGTGCTTTGTGAAAATTTAGTTTTAATAAATTAATGGAATATATATAAGAGAAATATGTTGATTAAGAACAAAAAAACTTACATGGAAATTGAAAACATTACAAAGGAACTTTTGCAGCATAACCTTACAATGAAGCAAGCAAGAAAAGATGATAAGAAAAATATGAGATCCTATTCCCTTCACCACCATATCATTATATAGGAATATTAGGAGCCTTAGGTCCATCCCCCAACAATTAATTCACCCCCAACAGTTAAGAGAGTCAAAATAAAGGTGAAGAATCAAAAGGAAATTGACGTTACAAAGTTGACCACAAAACCAGCCAGATTCATCCAGCGTTTTGACATGTGAATTTGTAATTTAATAAAGCCTAATACTGAGGAGTAGTATAAGAGAAATATCATTTTAAATATGTCTTATATGAGCTATAAAAATTTCAGGAAATTTGGCACAGCCGTTTGGATGTTATGGTTGAAATGGTGGGATGACTTTATGTGAATTAATGTCAGGTTCACCATTTAAATCTCAACTTCAGATCCCTTTATCATCATGAAAAATTTAGAGTTAACTCCGGCCACAGTTGAATAAAATGATCCTCATATTTTTATCTTTATACTGTATAAATTTGAGCTTCATTGGGCTTGGTTTATGGGCCCAACATTTGTTTGATTGGCCTTAGGCCCATTATGCTTTTTCCAGTAAATTTTTGCATTCAGGAGAAAAAATATCCATCTTCCCTTGGGATTCATCCATCAGACCTAAAAAATAAAATTTTCCAAAAAAAGTGATAAATAATATCCAAAAATATCAAATTCAAAAAATTAATATAATAAAATCCACAAACAGATGAATGATTAGGCCCAAATTTTCATTTTAAACATGAATTGCATTTAAGATGAGAAATGAAGTTCTATTTATGTAATGTACTAAAAACAATGTTTATGTACTTTGGAAAAATGAATATAAAGATATTAACAATGAATATTAGCCACTTTTAGTGACTAATAACACCCCTAACTTGAGTTTTTCTAGTCCCGAGCAAAATATATTACAAATATGAAATTCAAATCCCCTTTTCCATAAACACTTTAATACACATTGATCACCCAAAGACATCATACCAAAAATTTATGAAACCCATCAAAATAATTTAAAACATGCTAGGTCCATAAGAATATCCCAAGCCCAACCCAATTCCTTTGTTCAAATTCATCGCCAAATTTCATCCAATTTCAATTAAGCATGATAAAGTGTTGTGCATCACAAAAGATATGGGGCCAATTTTATTATTCAAGGGAAAAAAATGGAAGCGCTAGGTGGGAATCATTTTAAAACTTAAGATGAGTAACCAATTTTTTTTGATTTTTTTTGATGTTTTTTTAACCAAAATAGATATGAAAAGACTAAATCTGGGAAAGACAAATATGGAGTCACAATCCCCAAGTGCCGGACGCCACACATATTGTCAATTCCATTCTCTACAATAGAGATATAAAGCCTAACTCTGTGCAAGACAACTATGGAGTCACGATCCACAAGTGCTGGATTCCACGCATTTGGAAAAAAATTGCTCTATGTGGTCATATTTTTTTTTGTTTTTTTGGATACTCTAATTAAACTAAAAGTGACCCCAGAACCCTATGCTATAATGAAAGGGACCCAAGAACTGAAATTTACACCCACGATCCAGTAGACGTGCATTGTGGCATTTTTATTAAGAGGATGAAAATGTAAACTTTGAAAAATCACATCGGACAATCGCACTTTCCAAAAATTATGCTCATGAACTTAAACTTGCATTAAAATCAGAATCATGGAATCCACATTTTTCGATATCCAATTTCATAGTTTGCAATGTGTGTTATCATGTTCAAGGTTAATGGAATTTTTCTTTCCATGCATGTTCTTATTCACAAAAAAAATAATTTTTTATCTCCCCCCAACTTAGAATAACACTATCCTCAGTGTTTAAAGAAAAGAAAAGTTAGAAGGGGGTAGGAGAGGAGTTTAAAGAGGAAATTTGAAAATGATGAACATGGAACAAATTCACCTGGTTTTTGAAGTTGAAGTTCATGATGCTCCAGATTACTCCTTTGATCTCTTGGGGGATGTAGGCACCTCCTTGATTGAACATGTATCACCCAAAATAGTTCCTGAACCATACAAAGAAGAACAAACCAGACAAAACAAACAACACAACAATTTATTTAAAACCAAGTATCAAATTTTTTATGGTTTTACTTGTTTTTTTAAATTTTAAAAATCAAACTGATGATACATTATTTTCTTTATATTTTCTAGGTAAGGTATTACTCAGGGATCACACCGCGTGACACAGATGAATACAGTGCTCCCCTTTCATACCCATCCTTACTCATAATAGAAGAACAGGTCAACAGTCTATCTTTATATTTTTTATTTTTAAAATATCATAATTATTTATTAATCCTATTTGAAAAATAAATATGATTCCTAAGTATTGGAAACATGAAAACACACAAAAACACACATAATGAAATAAAAAAAGGCAGAGGTCGGGTTGCCTCCTGGAGAGCGCTTAATTTAAAGTCTTTAGCTCGACTTGAACCCACCAACTTATCCAATTACAACTTTAAAATTTTTAATGAACCCATCTTTCTCCACTTCAACAAGATTGAGATTGATTATTTGTTTGAAATATGATTCATGTGAAATACTTTGTTCTACAATGAGTGGAAAAATCCATGCAATATCTGAAATGGTTGATTGAATTGAATTTCTAGTATTTCCTAAGACATCAATGACCATTCCAAATTTTTTAGTTTCAAAAGGAGAATGAATTGAAATTTCATTGCATTGGTTATCCACATTGAAGAGTGGGGAAGAAAGGAGAAAAATTTTGAGTTTGGGTTGATAAAAATTTACAAAACAAGAATGGAAATTTGAATAAAAAATAGTTTCTTCTCCATGAAATTTAGAATTAATTGGTTCCTTTTGAAATTTTGATTCCTCCCAAAAATTGTCCAGTTGAATGTCAGGAATGGGTATAGACTCAATGTTTGTGATCTCTCCTAGCGGTTCAATGATTAATGCTTCTGAAAATTTATTAATGGAGTTATATTCAGGAAACTCAATCTATGATGTCAAATTTTCCTCTTTTGAATCCAAAAAATCAATTTCCTTCTGATTTAAAGACCCTTCAAAAAATTCTCGATCCTCTCCAATTATCCCAAATCCTAAGGTTGGTTCTTCAATAAAGGGATGAGGGGTTTTTGTGTTACAAGATTATTCTATCAATATTGAGTAAGAGAAGGTTTTAGTGGGAATGGGGTCCACACAAGTTTTAATGCTTTGTAGTTCTGGTCCAAAACTTGATACCTCTAAATTCATTTTTTCCATTTGTTCACACAATTATTGAAGATTTTTTTAGGTTTAGGATTGATAGATGTTTGGAAATCATGTAATTCCACAATATTTATCTTTTCAATCATTATTGATAGGTATGGAAATTGATCTTTTAAACATTCATCATCCCAAAGATCGTTCATGTTATCAGGTGTGGTGTATTCATTAAAAGTTTGATCAAAGTAATTAAAAAAATTGGTGATTCCCAATGTGGATTTTCTAATTGATTCCATCTGGAGTTTGTGAAGGGATATTGTTGATTATACTCCGTTGGATTAATTTGGAAATTTTGAATCGTGATTTTTGGGAGTTGAAAAAAAATATAAAGGGGAAAAGAGAAGAGAGATGGGGATGAGAAAAGAGAAATGAGGGAGAATAGAAAGATGTTCTAAGGTGACTTGGTCCTCGACAACGGCGCCAAAATTTGGTTTTGTGGGAGATTTTCCATTGTATAAAACTCAACTTCTGAATCTAGAGTATTGAGAATATTTGGATCTAATGGAAAAAGACGTCTATGATTTCTTGACTCCCCATCCCTAGGAGTATCCACCCTAACTATTCTGTTTGAGTTATTGCGGGTGTAGGAGGACATGCTCCAAAAGAGAAAAAAAAGCGAGAAAGGGAAAATATAAGAGAATTGGGATGAGAATAGAATAATGGGGGTAAGAAAAGAAGGTTTTTGGTCTAAGGAACTTACTTGGTCCCCAGAAACGGCGCCAAAATTTGGTTGCACCCAAATTTACCCTACTGGTAAAAAGCGGTCGATGTAGTACATGTAGGGGTCAAGTCTATATGGACCGAAGAAGTAACCTTGAGATGCTATGATTTGGTGAAGGATGGGCTATGAAGTATCCAACTTTGGTTTTGATTTTGGATAGTTTTAAATAACAATAAGAAACCTAATTGAATTCAATTCAAAGAAAATGGGTTGATCTTAGGATTATGCTCGGGGTGGATTGAATGAATTTTACTTCTTTAGACAATTTTGGTTTTATTAATTCTTGATGAATCCATTCTTCAAAAATAACACTACCTTTATCATTTTCTGGTTTGGTGCTTAATAAAAAAAATTACTAATCCCCTATACACTTAGAGAACCAAATTCATGATCTCTCCAAGGTATATGGTCATTTAGTAATTGAATGTAGTTTTCTCAAACACAGTAAAGATAAAGAGTAGAAATAACTAAAGAATGGATGTCTTAAATTAATTATCCAATTAACAACAATTCGTTCATAAAATAACATTCAATCCAACCTTTTAATCCTCCTAAGATCAACCCATGAAAGGTTTAGCCCTCCATTGATGGTATACTCTCAATGGTGGGCGAAAGATGGATTACAAGAATTGGATTGAAGAAATTAAAACTGCGGAAATAACGAGAACTCCTCTGTGTGTGTGAATGAAATTCACACCTATGTATGAACTAATTCACCAAAATGTAGAGATATCAATGTGCTTTGTGAAAATTTAGTTTTAATAAATTAATGAAAAATATATAAGAGAAAGATGTTGATTAAGAACAAAAAAAAACTTACATGGAAATTGAAAACATTACAAAGGAACTTTTGCAGCATAACCTTACAATGAAACAAGCAACAAAAGATGATAAGAAAAATATGAGATCCCATTACATTCACCACTATCTTCTTATATAGCCATATTAGGAGCCTTAGGTCCACCCCCAACAATTAATTCACCCCCCAACAATTAAGAGAGTCAAAAGAAGGGTGAAGAATCAAAAGGAAATTGACGTTACAAAGTTGACCACAAAACCAGCCAGATTCATCCACCATTTTGACGTGTGAATTCTCAATTGAATAAATCCTAATAAGAAGGGGTAGTAGAAGATAAATATCTTCTTCAATATGTCCTATATGATCTGTAAAAAGTTCAGAAAATTTGGCTCATTTGTTTGGAATTTATGGTCGAAATGGTGGGACGACTTTATGTGCATTAATGTCGGGTCCACCATTTAAATCTCAACTTTAGATCCATTTATAATCATGAAAAATTCAGACCTAGCTCTGAAAAAAGTTGAATAAAATGATCCTCATATTTTTATCGTTTTACTGTATAAATTTGAGCTTCATTGGGCATGGTTTGTGGGCCCCAAATGTTTTTGATGGGCCTTAGGCTCATTATGCTTTTTCCAGTAAATTTTTGCATTCAGGAGAAAAAATCTCCATTTCCGTTGGGATTCATCCATCGGACCTAAAAAATAAAATTTTCCAAACAAAGTGACCAATCATATCCCAAAATATAAAATTCAGAAAATTAATATAATGAAATCCACAAACAGATGAATGATTGGGCCCAAATTTTCATTTTAAACATGTATTGCATTTAAGATGAGAAATGAATTTCTATTTATATAATGCACTAAAAACAATGTTTTTGGACTTTGTAACAATGAATATAAATATATTAAAAATGTATATTAGCCACTTTCAGTGAATAATCAGTGATACAGATCCTCAGGTAGTTGAGAATTGGCTGGAGGCGGTTACGCAAGTTTTCTGCCTAGTGAGGACGCCACTTGACCAGATGGATATCCTAGTCGGGAGTCTTCTACAGGGATCAGTGGGGAGATGTTGGAGCTTGAAGATCTAGACGCATAAGGAGGTGAACCTCTACTGGATAGACTTTGATCATCTCTTCAGGGAGGAGTTATTTCCAGCAACGTTATGCTCTGTGAGTATACAGGAGCTCCTGCGTCTGAAGCAGGGTAGCCAGACAGTGGTAGGGTACTCATCGAGATTCATAGATCTTTTTCACTACTTTACAGACATGGTACAAGACCCATTATTTAGGTCCCATACCTTCTAGAAGGGACTACACTAGGAGATAAGGGTGTCTATGATATCCCTTATCATTCCTACACATACTGGGGTGCCAGAGCGAGCTATACTGCTAGAGAGATTTCTTTTGAAGTAGGCACCGACGATGGGAGCTACCACCGGGTGTCAGGTAATCGGGTCTTCAGTAATATATAGCTGATAGCTGGAGTAGGGGTCCAAGAGGACCATAAAGTCTAGGGGATGACCCCAAGACACGAGATCAGTGGTGTAGGTATTCCAGTTCAGAGTTGGTCAGCCGAAAGAGGGGTTGTGCTACACATGCGACAGTCGGGGATATATGTATAGATACTATCTAACCAACCATGCGACCGACTAGGATATGGTTAAGGGACGATCGAGGAAGTGGAAGTGGCAGGAACATGGTTATATGCCAGGCAGAGGATGTGGTAGAGGAGCGAGACAAGTGGTAGGAGGCTGACTGAGGTTTTTTGAAACTACCACCACCACCCCAAGGTGGTCCACCACAAGATTAGGGAGATGATGGACAGGGGCGAGGACATATCTAGGTGATGGAGGCTTACTATCCTGAGACTCTTGGTATGATTAGAGCTATAATATGTGTCTTTTCCACCCTAGCTATAGTTTTGATAGACATGAGTACCAATCACTCTTTTCTCACCATGACCCTTGTTCAGGACAAGGATATTCAAGTGGAACCGTTGACTCGATCCCTATGCTTAGATACTCCTACGGGAGGAGATTCTATGATCACACACTGGTGATGAAAATGCGCCCTTACTCTTGGAGGTGAGAGTTTCAGTTGGGATCTCTTGGTGGCAGTGTCGAGGCCTTACGACGTCATTCTAAGTATGGAATGGTTATCCATAGTTAATGCTCATATCAACTATTTTAGGCACATAGTACAGTGTGTCCATGGATATGGAACCATTTTTTCTTTTTCTTTTTTTGGTGAAATAGAAATACAAGTAGCATAGGATAGGATCACATGTAAGAGGGTGCTACCGATCACATATCAGTTGTTTAACATGATGCTCGGTGCAATGGATGATATGGGTCCTCAATTTCCTATAGTGGTGGATGAGTATGTGGAAATATTTTCAGAAAATGTTCCAGGTCTACCTCATTATAGGGAGGTGGACTTCTATATTAACCTGTACCATGGGATGATACCGATATCTACACCAGCATATCGGATGACCCTTATAGAGCTTTGTGAGATGAGGGTATAGTTGGAAGAATTTTGTAAGAAATGTTTTGTGATACCCAATGTTTCACCGTGGGAAGCCCCCATCTTGTTTTCTAAGAAGGTATATGGGAGATTGAGGTTATGTGTGGACTTTTGATGCCTAAATTTGGTGATTGTGATGAATAAGTATCCACTATTGAGGATTGATGACCTCTTCAATCTGCTAAAGGGAATGAGATGGTTCTCAAAGATAGACCTCAGATCAGGATATCACCAGCTTCGAGTGTGGGATGAGGACATTCCGAAGATGGATTTTAGATGTCTCTATGGCCACTACAAGTACTTAGTGATGCCATTTAGAATGATGAACACCCCCACATTGTTCATGAAACTCATGAACAATATCTTTCAACCTTACATAGACCAGTTTGTAGTGGTCTATATAGATGAAATCCTGGTGTACTTGGCGTCTTAGGAGGAGAATGTGATACACTTGAGGATGGTCAAGGACATACTTAAAGAGAACCAGATTTATGGGAAGCTCTCAAAGTGTCATTTTGGATACTATTGGTCCAGTTTATAGGACATGTCATTTCGAAGGATGGAGTTGCAGTAGATCCAACGAAGATAGAGGTGGTGTTTTCTTGGGAGCCACCGAAGAACGTTACCAAAGTGTGGAGTTTCCTTGGGATGGATGGGTACTATCAGAGGTTCGTTCCTGAATTTTATAGAGTAGGAGCATCCATGATATCCTTGACATTAAATATGAAACCTTTCTTATGGATAGAGAAGTTCTAGGAGAGTTTTCATCAGCTGAGGCAGAGTTTGAAGAGCGCTCCCATCCTAATATTTCTAAAGGAGGGTGTCGAGTATGTTTTGTTTTGTGATGCATCATGTAATGGGCTTGGTTGTGTCTTGATGCAGGGGAAAGTGGTGATTGACTATGGTTATGAAAGTTGAGACCACATGAGTAGAACTATGTGACCCATGATCTAGAGTTGGTGGTGATAGTCTTTTCATTGAAGATGTGGTAACACAACCTTATGGTTAAACAGTTTATGCTCTACTCATACCAAAAAAGTCTCAATTATATCTTCTCTCAGAGGATCTGAACTTGATATAAAGGTGTTTCCTATAGTTTTTCTAGGACTTTGACTTAGAGATAGTCTATACTCTTGGGAAGTGTAATGTGGTGGCAGATGCTCTCAGTAGGAGATCTAGTTAAAAACTACTAAACAAGGACTTAAGGTAGTCGACCTTAATTTAGATAAAATTCAAGGATAGGTATAGAGAATCTTATCTCAATTCGATGGTAGTTACCCCTCCACTCTTACAGTGAGTCAGGGAGGCATATCTTGGAGAAACCAGCTATGAGACTACACGTTCTTAGATGTCCACAGGGCATTCCCCTGATGTATATTCAAAAGGTTGGGAGCATTCCGTTATTTTTAGAGGATGAACAGTTGTACCAGTAATGTTATAGGAGGAGGTGTTGAGTGAGTTCCATACATCCCCTTTAGCGGTACATATAGGTGTAGAAAAGATGTATTAGGACCTACGAAATTAGTTTTAGTGGTAGGGGATAAAGAAGACAGTGGCAGAGTTTGTCTCTAGATGCCTCACTTTTCAACAAGTGAAGGCCGATCACCAGGTGCTAGAAGGTTTGCCTCAACCCATTGAGGTGTTATAGTGGAAGTGGGATGGAATATAAATGGACTTAGTGATGGGTTTAACATATACATCCATGGGGCATGATACTGTATGGGTGATCATTGATAAACTCACCAAGTTGGCCCAATTCATAGCAATTTAGGAATAGGGTTCAATATAGATCTTGGGATACTTCTATATACATGATATATTTCGACTCCATGGAGTCCCATCGATGATAGTCTCATATCGTGATGCTTGATTCACATACCAATTGTGGAAGGGATTGTTGGAGGCATTTGGGAATCAACTGCGCTTGAGAAAATCTTTCCACCTATAGATAGATGGTAAGATGGAGTAGACCATTCAGGTCCTAGAGGACATGCTATATGCTTTTATCCTCTATTTTGGCCACAGTTGGGAGGATCAACTTCCCCTGGTGGAGTTTGCATACAAAAAATAACTACCACTCCACCATCGGTATGGTGCCATTCAAGGCCTTGTACGGGTGACCCTGTAGGTCACCACTTTGCTGGATTGACCCCATAGAGTCAGCACTCATGGGCCTAGAGTTATCAAAAACTACTATAGAGAAGGTGCAGGTCATCCAGGAGTGGATAAAGACTGCACAAAGTTGTTACAAGTCATATGCTGATAGGTGATGGAGAACCTTAGAGTTCGAGGAGAGGGACCATGTGTTCCTTTGGGTCTCTCCTTGACGGTGTGGGATACAAATATTTTTCTAGGAAGATAAGTTATCTTTGAGGTTTATCAGACTTTTTTTGATACTACGTAGTGCGAGCGAGGTGACGTACCACTTGTCTCTACCTCTGCAGTTAGAGCGAGTGCATGACAACTTCCATGTATAATAGATGAGAAGATACACACATGACCTATCACATGTCATTGACTTGGGAATGATGAAAGTTTATGATGGGGTGACTTTTTCAGAGTTACCAGTAGAGATTGGGGATTGATAGGAGAGGACCCTCTATGGGTGATCGATTCCCCTAGTGCAGATTCAGTGGCAGCATGGGAATCTATAGGAGAGAACATGGGAGCGGGAGGCTCAGATTCATGATTAGTATCCCCATTTGTTTGTTTATCTCTTATTTTGTATAATGAGGATGTAAAACCCTAAGGTTGGGAGAATGTAATGACTCTGATTTTCTTTATTTTTTTTTAGAAATTGTTTGGGAAAATTTCAAGACTAGGAATTGAAACAACGCATGATTCCAAGTCTTAGTGTCCCCTGAAAAGTTTGATGAATACTTTTACATTTTTAATAGCGTGAGTAATTTGTTTTCCTAAAAAAGTGAAATAACTTCTAAACATGTGCTTGAATTAGAAATCTGAGGGCACCATTGTGGTCAGGATGGTGGGATTACCCTAAGCGTGAAATAAATTTAGTTTGCGTGGGTCTCTAGTGAGAAAACCCAAAAAGGATGTAAAAATAAATAAAATAATTAAATAAAATTATTTTATTTTAAAATCTTAATAACTCATGAAAAATGACTAAAATTGGAAATTCGAGACCACCATTGAGTTTGTAATGTGACGTTTTCCTTATACGGGTCCCAACATCAGCCAACCCTGGTCGGCCCCAAAAGTTAATTTATGGATGTTTTAAGAGAAAAATAAAATATACTTAAAAATTTATCTTATTTTATTTCTTCAACACTATGTAGTGACTCAGAATCACTGCGATACAGTGACTTAGCGATGCAGTAATGCAACATCGTGGAAATGATAAAACACGTTTAAAATGATGAAATGCGTTAATGTCTTTCTTCCATTAAACAAAGGCAAGGACCAATGTTAGTTCATAATGCTGGAGAATTTTCCCTCGATCCTTAAAGTCTCCCTTAGGTAAGTAGAAGGAAACCATCTCATAGGCGACGAGAATTTATTGATCGGAACTCAGATTAAGAATCAACGAATGATGAACACTGATGAAAGAAGGTTTGATGATATTCATGGATGAATCACCATAAATGAAGAATTATCTCCTCCAATTGATACTATTTCGAAGTAGGGTGTTTATTTTTTTGTGATTCCTTTTCCCTTTATTTTTTCCAATGATGAATGCAGGCCAACCCATGAATAGGTTGATCCGCGATTCGATCATTCTTATGTGATGGTTAAAAATGAGGGATTAAATGGGATGAATCTTGTTAAATATTATTTTGTTTCTCATTTATAATCCTACTGACATGAATGAACCAAGGATTACATGAATGAGGCCAAGGTCCGTTATAAAGGTGTTCTTTTTCGCTTTCCTATCTCCATCCTTGTGTTCTTCACTGACGGACCCACGTGGTTGTGTTGGGATTTTATAGGAGGTTCCAAATGTGACCGGACCCCTGTTGTGATAGGAATTTGATCTTGAGACCATGTCATTGATGGTGAAGACCGAAGGTTAGCAATGCTATTCATGGTTCAAATAATGGACCACCACGACGATGGTGGTGGCCCGTAGAAGAGGACCTACCGGTAGCGCGTTGTGGAATGACCACATGGGAGTAGGTTTTAACCAGCTCGAAAACCGACGTTGGAGGATCCCGTAGCAGCGTTTCCATTGGTGGAGATAGGATCTATGGACTGGGTGGACCGTGGTAGTGAAGACCAGCGATGTGGCAGAGCACCACGTCGACCGACTGGCATGCGGTCCTGCGAACTATGTGCAGGAAGAGCAGATAGTTAGACGACTGGCCATGTTGACTAGGTGGGATGTAGCTGGACCCGACGAGTTGGGTCGAACCTAGTGGGTCAGGTTGGACCCGGCGGGTCAGGTTGGACCCGGCGGGTCAGGTTGGGTCAACAGGCCCTGGGTTGATCTGACTTAGTCGGGCAGGACCCGGACCCCACTGAATGCTTTTTACTTAAATGCCCATGACTCTAAAACTATAAGTCCATTTGACGAGCCATTTGTGGTGTTCGGTCCCTCACAATGAGGTAGTACTTTTGGAATAATATATGTGACCTTTCATGGAGGTTAGTGTATGACCTATTGGTTTGAGGTGTAGGTGCTTTCAAAATGAGTGTGCTAAGAGGGGAATCCTGGGACTAGCTATGGTAGAGATGTAGACTTGGTCTCTTGTGAAGACGCAAAGTTAGTCTCTTGTGAAGAAGCAGAGTTGGTCTCATATGAAGATGTAGAGTTAGTCTCATGTGAAAATGGGGAGTTGGTATCCATTGAGGGTGAGGAGTGGGTCTCTTGCGAGGGCGTGGAGTAGGTGTCTTGCGGAGATGAATAGTAGGTGTCCTGTAAAGACTATATGTCTCGTTGGATTTAGATATGCCTTGACTTTATTAGTATATGTATCCTGGTGTGAGATAACTCTAGTAACTCTCTTTACTATAATTATTAGAGGATACACTTTGTGTAGATCTATGGTAGTCTTCCTTGTGTCTTGCTTTGTGGTTTTTGGTCCCTACTAAGTACTGTTTTACTCACCCCTAAATGGGCTTCACCTGCACGTGTTGTGTCTTGTGAAAAATATCGATAGATTTGATAGAGTCCTTGGTGGGCCATAGATTGGTGGTGCTTTAGGGTGACCCAACAGATGTGTTATGCTTCATCGACATTTATAAAAATTACTTTACCTACCCTTCAGGTAGGGTTTTCTACGGACGAGATCCAAGAGCTTGTACTTTTCTGTTTTAGTTGGAATTGTATTCTGGACCATTTACTTTCTATATTGTATTGTTACTCTTAGTGGTTGTATTAGTTGGATGATTACCTTTTTACTCAGTATTTTTAGTTTCAATACTTTTTCTTGGAGACATGTGCATGTGTACAGGTACGTTGGAAAATGCCTCCCCTTTGTGGCATATGCCTACTCGGTGCTAGTCACCAGACCCAGGCTTATGGGAGTCAGGCTTGGGGTAGTCACATCACGGGCCCCAGGGGATGGTTTGTAACACAAAATTTATTAAATAGGTTCCTTTTTTTGGATAATATTTATTGTAAACTTAGTAACTTTTATTACCATGGTTAAGTGTAAATCGTGTGATTAAGGGTAAAAATAATTATGATAAGAATTATAAAATTATCCTAACACTTTTCCTAATTTTATTTTATGATTTATTTTTGACAAATATCATCCTTAGACTGAGTTTATGACCTCTTGGACCCACTTGTAAAACTTTAATCCCCTTATAGTATTTTATTTTAAGTAAAGCCAAACTTGTCACAGTAATGTTTTTAATAAGTATAACATTTTTAATATGTGGTTATCCCAGAGATAATTTCAACTATAGATATTAATTTTAAATCTAATATATTTCTATTCATCTTGGTAATTTATTTTTAATTTTTATTCAAGAATAATAACCTTAAATAATTATACAATGATGATGCATTAATTGTTCAATTAATGGAAAAATCAAATAAATGAAATTAAAACTATTAAAATATGTATAATTTAAGATAATTAATGTCATACATGAATTTTTTAGATGACCTTAACAAAGTGGGGACGTATTAAAAGAGTTTTTTAAATATATATTTTTTTATTTAGTTTTTTATGTAAAAGTCAAAGTAATGAATAATATCAAAATTGACATTAATGATATTTAAAATAAATATTGTTTATTAAATGATATAAAATTCTTACACATCCAAAAATTGGAAAATTGATTGGGATAAGGTTTAAAAAGTTATACATGATCCATTAATGGGTCTTTTTTTTCATTTTATAGTAACTGTATTAAACCTTAAAAAGTAAAAAACTATGTTGTCACAATAAGAGTTAAAAGTGTTAAATAAGGGTTAAAACAAAAAATAATGATTTAAAAATAGTCAAAACATGTCTAATTTTCATTTGATAAAGGTATTTAGACCCATTATCATCCTATCTTTGAAATAAATCAGTTTGGATCCAATTTTAATGGAAACTTAATTTATATTAATTTAATATTTTGAGAAATTCCAAGAGTGCCCCTCTCTTATAAAAGGGATCCCATTCTTCTAATTTCGACACACCTCAATACCTACCCAAATCTCTTCCTATAACCCCTACCAGAATTCTAAAGGGGTTTTTTAGGCATAACACCAACCTTAGTGGTCTTAAGGTGTTATGAAACCTAGGATTTCTAAAGAAGAGGAAGATAAAGAACGTACATGATGAGTTCGACTCAACATATGAGACTTTTTATCTAAAAATATCATTTTAAATGTTTTAAATATTTATTATCCTAAATATTTCTATTTCATGTCCATGTTTTCAAAATGGTTCATATGAATTTATTTATATAGGAATGAATGTTTTAAATTGGGAATTTTTAAATTTCTCTCAATTTTTTTCAAAAGGGGTCTTTTTTAGGTTTTATGCAAGGTAATTTCTTTTAAAAACACAATTTTAAATTTACTCTTTCAACTATTGTTATAAATGTAAAAATTAATGTTTTTTTAAACTTATAAGGCATTAATTTATTTTACCTCTTTCATAAAACCTTAATGTTTTGAAGTTTCCTCTATAAATTTACAATTTAATTTTCAAATAAAATGGTTTTATTTATGTGTTCATGAATTTTTTAAAATGAAAAGTGATTTTAAAATGGAAAATTTATTTTCCTCAAGAATGTTTCTTTTATGAATGATTTATGTTTTATTCATATTTTATGGTTTTTGGGCATTTTTTATAAGGATGGGTGGTTTTGTTATAAATGGAGGGTGGGTGATCCCATTATATATCTCCAACGCATTGGTTAATAGAAAAAGTTAATCAATTAGGTTTATCCTTAGATATTATAGAAATATAGAGTGGTGGTTATTCCAAATGTAACTATGATGGTTACTCCCTATGTAGTCGAGATATCTACATTATATGTAATATTGATATGAAAATTATTTCACAATTTACCTTTACGATTTATAATTTCTATGTACTTTAATGATTTTATTTGAGAAGAAAGCGTGTGTGTTTTTCTTGTGAAAATGATTTGTTTTATTTGATCGAATAACATTAAAAGGGTTTTCATGTTTTCATTGGACTAACTATTTTATTTATTTATGTCCCTTATTGACCTCTTTGTGCTCATACCAAGATTTAAAATGTTTTTCAATGGTATTAATGATTGGTAAAAAAAGAAAATTCCATGATGAAAGTATTGAATACATTTCATGAAAATAAATCTTGTTTTATATTAAAAGGGTTTCCTTTGGTGAAAAAATGGATACTAAGTATAAGTTTCCACTTGTAATGTATGGGTTTACTATGTAAGTGTTTTTCTAAATTCTCTAAAATTATAAACCTGAAATATCATTGGGAATGAAAGAATGTCAATTCAAGTTTAATGTCACTAGAATATGAGATGTTTTTGGTCAGGTAATTACACATGATAAATATTTCTTATACATAAATAATCTAATTTTAATAGGTCATAATACCAATACAAGGTTAAAATTATAATACTACTATATTTAATAAATAAAAAACGGTTATGAAAAGGTAAGATAATTCCCCAAATGGTTAAACCTTCATATGAATAAATAATACATTTAACTCCAAAATTTACACAATAATAGAAAAGGTTTAACTTAGATCATTCCATAAATATATAACCATATGTCCCAATTTACCTAAATAACCTCAATATTAATGAATTTTTAACCATAAAGGTTATATCATACATATAATTTTACAAACCTAAAAAATTTAAAAGAACTATAAAAAATAACCCTTCACATTTAGAATATGGGTAAAATATAACTCAAATCAATAACACGTATCCCAAAATATCATTAATCACCTTAAAATTCTAACAGTTGAAAGCTAAAAATGTGTTTCTATGAATTTGAGCTTTTGATCAACCTTAAAATTATAAACCCATAGTGGTATCCATAAATATTAATTTTAACTCATATGAGAACATCCTAATCTTTAAAGTTTTTTAAACCCTTTATCTGATACCAACTATAATAGCCTTGAACCTGCACTTCTGGGCCCACTGCTAAAAACATAATATTTAGTTTTTTTTTGATTTTATAGTGATAAATGTGACCCAATTTTAGTCATCCAAAAGACAAAAAATCAAATTGAAATACTGGATCACATACTCACAGACCATTTATGTTTATATTTTTATAGAATTTTGAAAAAAATATTACATAACTGTACCCATGTATTTAAGTGAATATTTTCCCCACTATACCCATATTTTCTAATTCCGTATTAAGTCTTTTTTATCACCGACATGTAACCCTTTTATACAAATATCACTTAGTATATTTATTTATAACTAGTGGAAAATAAAAATAAGAATAGTGAACTCAAGTGATCAGTAAGTGTAAATATATGAATTAATAATTTAATACCATGAAAGATCACAACATGAGAATAATTTCATGAGAACATATTCAAAGTGCATGATTATTATGTAATAAAATTCATACCCATAAAAATATAGATTACTAAACTAGTGAGATGGATTAAATATATAACAAAGGCAAGAGTCATAAGAATCAATAATTATGAGCCATATGATGTTAAAATTGATTAAAGGGACCATTGAAATAGATAGAAAGAATAGAGAAAGAATGTTGGTATATTGGAACATTATCTTTAACACCCATGTTCACTCATGTAATAAATAATTGGATTCCAATTAAATTTGTAGGTGTAAACTCCCCATTTAACTCTTTCATTCTTTCCTTTAAATAGAAGGAACATTACCCAATGCATTGGAGTTCCATACCAGGCTCTCCCATAATATGAATTATATTGGAATCACTCTTCATTATGAGATATATCAATATCACCTATCATCATCAATATTTTTTAATTACTATAAATTAATATAACACTCATAGGATTTCATTTTCATCATCAAACTTTTTAAAACAACTTGCATTCCTTTATAATTTGATTTATTCATGAAAATAAATGGATTTCATGGTAATATCTTCAAATTGATTATCATAATCAATCCATTGACATAAAATGGATGGTATTATTAGATAATATTCCCAATAAAGGAGATAAACCATTAAAGGATGTTGATATAGATGAAAATAGATTTAAAAGAAAATTTAAAAAACTTCTTTGAAAATATGAGAATGTACCCTTTTCATTTGGTACCTTTATAAACTAAAAAATAAAAAAATATTTAGAAAATTATTTTATTTGAAAATAACCATGAAAAATTATAAAGGAAGCTTCAAATCAAAGAATAGTTATGATATAAGGAAAATCCACTCTTGTAGTATATCTTAAAACAAAGATTCCGTCGACACCTTTGTTAAAAAGGACCTCATTTGGAAAATGACTAGAATATTACTTTTAAAACTTTTTATAGAAATAAAACATTGGTAAAAATTAATTTAATTAATCATTGTATAATAGTAAAAAAATTATTGATTTTTTTTTACAAAATATATGGACATGGAATAAATAGTACATTAACCAAAGGGTAAATACAATCTATTTTTCTAAAAAAAATTTCATGGTCATTTTAAGTACCAAAGAGAGGAAATTGAAAGGAAATACCATAAATGTTAAAAATAACCAAAATAAAAGAATAAATATGTAGAGACTCTATTTTTACCTTGTAAGACTTTGAAATATATCAAAGAATATTTTCAGATCCAAGCTTTGAGATGATGCACAATTCCGAGACCCATTAAGCCCAAAATTAATTTTATAAAAATATTGGATATATTTTATATCACACAGGTTCAGTTTTTCAGAAATAACTAGATATATCCTAAATAATGTCTCAAATAAAAAAATATAAGGTCACTTTTGAATTTATAGAGAAAGGTTTATCCTAGATGTGCCCTAAAATTGGTTGATTTGGGACATCCGATAGAGGTAGGTATTGAATTTCACATTTAATTAAAATCAGTAATTGAATTATTTATTTTATATTAAATGACCTAAACCGTTTTTCCTCTATAAGTAATCTATTATGAAGAATCTCTAGGGTTTTCTGCATAACCTTGGGATTTTAGAGAGAAGGATTCCACCATTAATTATTTGCAGATTGAGATCAGATGACGACCAATGACCAGATCAAGGTGAATTGAGGTGCATCGAATGAAATAGGTCCTCTTCATCATTGGGAACAATGTTATTCACTAATTATAAATCCTAATAGAGGAAGGGCTTGTCGATTTCGGTTTATATATTGATTAAAATATTGACCCTGATCAAATTTTGTTATTTATTGATCTTTGTGTAAATTAATCCTTTGCATAAGCCCATGTATCAAAATAAGTTATTCTTTTGATTTATTTATTTGATCATACACAATAATCACCCATGTAAATCTAGTATTCTATGACTATTGGACAATAAATCTTGGTCAATGATGATATCATTTTTTTATTATGCCCTTTCCCCTCCTGTTATTATTATTCTTCATCATTAGACCATGGGGTCATGATTCAACTATTTTCGGGTGGTTTCAAGCATGATCAGAACACAAGATACATGGTGGATGTTCATACAATGACTATATTAGAGTTTTAAGGATTAATGAGAGATTATTTGGGGGTAGTGGTGATTTATTCATGGATCTGATATCAGAAGTGGAGAAGGCAGTGACACGAGAGGCCCACAAGGCATGTGGTGGCTTTAAGAGGAGAATAGAAAATCTCATTCCCATCCAACCGATGGCTATAATCAAGGTAAGTAAGTATTTTACACCAATTATGGGTAGTAAATAGATGTATTTGTGCTAGAGAGTTTATATCTAGCATAAGCATGAAGAAATTGGAGTTTCTGTAAAAAAAGGTGACTACATGGAATTTAGTCAGATGAACACATTCTGTGTAGTCTGATTTTCTATGGATGATAGGGTGTTAGGATGGAATTAAATATCATGAATTGTGCGGAGGGACTAGATGCCTTGTTACCCCTAACTATCCAACTCAGTGTTTATAAAGGGTACAAGACTAGAATCTCATGTGTTCCCACCTTTCATGTATGAAATAGAACATGTTGTGTACTAGAACATGGCTAGTGTACATGGTCATGGGTTTGGATTACAAGAGAATGACTAGGATCACATGGGTAGGCCCCGAGTGGTTGAGACATGCCATTTGATATAACTACATGTCATGTACCGCAACATTGCCAGAAAGTCGTGTGATGTCGAGGACATGACTTGGAGGATTGGTGTGGATACATGTTTTGTGGACCCTCTTACACACAGTATATTTATTGAAAAGTATTCTACATCTCGTATATCCTTTTTTTTGACTCAGATTTTGGCCTACAAGTAGCATATCCTATGTTTTTTCCATGTAGAACATGACGGTGGACTTCGTAGTGGATTTTAGGATATGATGCGAGATGTTCTGAATGTGATGATTTTTTTGGTGTTTCTTGAGGATGGTAGATATTAGGCAAGATAATCAGAGAGAGTCCAGGGTTGAAAAAACTCCTCTATCTACTAAGTGGTACCCACTAGAATACCATGGAATGGGTACTATATCTACTAATTGGTACCCCCTAAAAGACTAGAAAAGGTCCTCTATCTACTGATTAGTACCCCCTTGATAGACCAGAGAACAAGTTCTCTATATATTGAGTGGTATCCCCTTGAAATACTAGGGAATAAGTCTTCAATCTACTAAGTGGTAACCCCCTGACAGACAAGGGATTGGGTCCTCTACTTAGATATTGTGCCTAATCAACTATGAATCATAGTGGTGATGTGTGGGTCCTCCACACATTTACTTCTTTAGATAGACACTTGAGATGCTGGGCATCGATGATGGACTCTTTAAACTATTGGCATGCTCATTGTCTTGGGATGATATGTGTGATAGAGATCCCCTTTATCTCTCATATAGTTTTATTTTATGAGTAGATATGTATATCTGAGTATTTTATTTCATTCATATCTTGTAATGGGTTGAGATGTCTACTTCTATCATTTCTTATACTACCACCATTTGTTTTTTAGGGCATCCTAATAGGTATGTATATACTCTCCACTACATGGTATTTTCTCTGGGTGTTATGTATTATGCAGATGAAGAACAAGTCAATAGTGATTTTAGAGAATCATATGTATACCTAGGTGAATTTGACCACGTATAGTGGTCAGTCTTGTAAATTTGGAGCTAGAATCTCTCAACATTTAATTTTCTAGTTATTTTCAATATGAGACATCTTTTATGGATGGAAAAGTATTTCCCCCTTTACTTTTCATATTATGTTGTCATACTCTTTGTATTTCCTATAGGTTATTACATGCATGGTTCTTACTCAAGAAGTTATTGCCTTTTTTATTCCTTTACAATTCTGCATGGATATGGTTGGGTGCGTTCATATAGGCATTTTAGTAAAAGGCCTCCCATTTTAATTATGATATTCAATGCTTGGAGCTGACCTTTTGCCTATAGAGGCAAGCATGGGGTAGTTGCGTCTTGACCTTCTTTCGGTTAGGCGGGCCTCAGTTGTTGTGGTCGTGATAGATTAGTATTAAAGGTGGTTTGACCTGAGGATGGTGTTTGGTGTTTTTTACCCTTATGAGGTTTGATTAAAAACTTATTGAAATGGTATCAAAGTGTCTTGAGTGCATTTTTCAAGCTAGGGAACCTAGTGATGGTGATGAGACTGACGTATCCATTCACTAGGACTCTAAAAACCTCCTTGTTGACTCAAAATATTGAGACATTGTTTATAGGGAACATTGGTACATGAATCATATGAGATTGATTCCTTTGACTATTCTTCTTGTGTCAGATCCTCATATATATATATGATCATCTGACCATGATATTTCTTGATTAAATTTTTAGGATGCCTCTACGAATACTTCCATATAGGTCATCAATTTTGGATCTTGATGATGATCTAATGAGTGATGAGGCCTCATTTCAGGTTACATCGCATGAGATCTTTCATCTAGGAAGATAAGTAGTTTCACCCCCGACATTAGATCAATAAATTATACCTGTTTAATAGGACAAGGATGCACACAGGATTAGAAAACTTCATGAGTTCTAGTGCCTGTGGCTACTGAGGTTCCATGGTGAGCCAGATCCCCAGGTAAAAGAGGATTGAATTGAGTGAGTGATCCAAGTTTTTAGGCTTGTGAGGACCTAGACAGATCAGATGGTTGTGCTGGTAGACAACCTTTTACAGGGAGTATTTGGATTCTAGTGGTGCCTAGTCATGAGGATTCATGATGAGTCAAAACTATCATGGTCTAAAATCCTATAGCTATTTAGTGAGGAGTACATCCCTCTTACTAGCTCTCAGTTTGGATTCAGGATCTTTAGATATGCAGCAAGGAGGGATGAAAATTTCTAATTATGTTGTGAGGTTCACTGAATTTACATGGTACTCCCACTACAAGATTCATGATGGTTATATCCTTGAGTGGATGTTTGGGAAGGGCCTCCGTAGAGACATATATTCCAGTGTGGTACCCCTGTGCATTCCCACACACGCTACAGTGTTTGAATGGGCATTGGTGATGGAGAGATTCCTACCCAAGGGACTCCTTGCAGATAAAGCTGGCAGTGTGTGTCATGGGTATAAGTTATCTGTAGCAGCCAGCTGGCACCATTCTACATAGTCTTGGCATAGGATACCTCCTAATCAATAGATTTATTAATGAGATCATGTTGAATAGGTACCATGAAAAGTGCCAGATAATCCTAAAGAGGGAATGTGTTATGCATGTGAAATATAAAGTCACATGGAATGTGATTTCCAAACCCAACGTGTAGAGGAGTGCAAATAGGCAACAGATAGACCACCATAGCAGAGAAAAAACCATAATCATAGCTCTTCTAGTGATGACTAGGATGACACCTATGTAGGTAGATCTACGAGAGGAGAATGTTGGGCTCTTGCAGGAGGAGGTTCTGATGGTCGATGATATTATGAGCTCTTTTCACCACCACCACAAGGAGGCCCACACCAAGAATTGGGAGCTGGAGGTTGGGGCTATAGTAAGATGTAGGCTATAGAGTCTTATTACCCAACGACTAACGATATGATTAGAGGTATGATCTATGTTTCTTGTAATCTTTATTTAGTACTAGTATACATAGGTCCAAGTCATTCCTTATTCTCCTTACTCATGGTAAGATAGTTTGAACTCCCATTAGAGACTTTAACCCAACATCTTTTCCTTGAGTTTCCTATAATAAATGATTCTTCGATATCAGTTTTCCGATGATAGTGAAATATATCACTTGGTGGAGAGAGCTTCTCATGGAACCTCTTGGTTATCATGATGAGGCCTTATAATATCATCCATGGTATGGACTGGTTGTCCATGGTCTGAGCCTAGATTTAATGTCACTATATATGATTCAGATTACTTTAGATAAATGGAACAAGATTCTCCTTTATGGGTGAGAGAGATCTCATGGCAGAGCACGTTGGTCTTGCGATTTATAAGCTGTAACCCATCACCCCTTAATTGGTGACTTTATCACTTGGTGTAATAGGCTCTTCAAGCATATGGATTCCTTCAGTTGTGGAGGATTATATGGAAGTATTCCCTGAGGATGTTCTATAACTACCTTCAATGATAGTGATGGAGTCTTTTATCCACTTACACTATGGTACAACTTTTATATCTTCTACATCATATCAGATGGTGCCAACTGAGCTCTGTGAGTTGAGGGTACAGTTGGAGAACCTTTAAGAGAATGGATTTATTATACCCAGTGCCCCCCTAGGAAGCTCTAGTTTTGTTCATGAAAAAGGAGAATAGGATCTTATGACTTTTTATTGATTATAATCACTTAAACTAGGACATGATAAAGAAAAATTACCACTTTCCAAAGATTCATGGGTTCTTTGATCAGTTACAAGAAATTGGATGATTCTCAAAGATTGATATCAGGCCCGACTACCACCTGATGAGAGTTTGTGAGGATGATATTCCTAAGCTAGAATTATTATATTTGTATAAAATTTATGAGTTTTTGGTGATTCCTTTCAGTCTAAAAAATTCCCCCACTTTATTTATGGCTCTGATGAGCCATATTTTTCATCCATACTTGGACCAATTTGTTATTATCTTCATTAATAACATAATCATCTACTCTACACCAGAGGGGAAGCATGAAGAGAACTTGAGGATGGTCCTAAAATTTCTTTGGGAGAACAATATTTATTATAATCTCTTAGTGTTCCTATTATTTATCCACATGGTTCACTTTTTGGGGTATGTCATTTCTGAGCATGGATTAGATGTGGACCCAATGAAGATTGATGTAGTGATTTCTTAGGAGTCACCCAAGGTCATATTAGATGTAAATTTTTTTGATGGATTAGAAGATTACTATATAAGGTTTGTGATAAAATTATCTATGATTGCATTCCCTTTGACTACCCTGATGCAGAAAGGGAATTTGTTTACCTGGACTGATTAGTTCCAGAGGGCCTTTGAGGAGTTGAGGCTGAGGTTGATGAGTGATCCTATTCTGAGACTACTAGAGGAGGGAATGGAGTATATAGTATATTATGATGCCTCTGGAGATAGGATAATCTCTATGTTGATGTAGAGGTATGAATTTATTACATACAGGTTGAGGCAGTTGAGACCCCATGAGCATAACTACATGACTCACAACATGGAGTTGGCAGCGATAGTCTCCACTCTGAGGATGTGGAGACACTATATTCTAGGAGAGAATTTTATTACTTAATTAGAACATCAATGTATTAGGTATTTATTGATGTAGATATAATTGAACCTGATGCATAGGTACTAGTTTGAGTTCATGTAGGACTATGACTTTGAGATATTATATAATCATAGGAAGGGAAATGGGGTGATAAATTCACTTAGTAGGAAGTCCTGCTCTCAAATGGTAGAGGAGGTGTTTGAGGAGTTTTCTTACTTGAAGCTGAACATGGTAAAAGAGTACAGTTCATATTTTCTTTAGTCAAATATATTTAAACCTCTTATTCTCCAACATGTGAGGTAGGTTTAGTTGGGATACATCGACTCCGAGGTTTTACATGACAATATTTTCTTATAAGATTCACCAAATTTATTCTATGAAGGAGGGGATCATTTTATCCTATTCTAGGGATGCCAAATGGTTCTGGTCATGATGTGAGAGGTGGTGATGAGGGAGTTTCACACTTCTTATTTGGATATACATACCAATGTAGGGAATATATATATTGACCTTCAGTAGTAGTTTTTGTGTTTTGGTGTGAGGTGGAGAATGGATGAGTTCATCTATTAGTGACTCACATGTCAGTAGGTGAAGGATGAGCACCGGGTTATAGCAGGTTTATTTCACAATCTTCATATCCTAGAGTGAAAATGAGACAAAATATCCATATACTTTGTGATATGGATTCCATGTATAGAAAGAATCCATGATGTCATCTAGGTGATAGTTGATTGACTTACGAAGTTAGTGCACTTCCTTGATACCTAGGAGAAAAGTTCGGTGTAGAGTTTGGGATAGTTTTACATGTAAGAGATCATATGCCTTCATGGGGTTCCCTCAATGACTGTATTTGACTAGGATTCAAGGTTTACATAAAAGGTGTAGATAGGCCTACAGGAGGCATCCAAGACCTGACTGGGGATGAGTACAAATTTCCACCCTAAGATAGATAGACAAACTGAGAACATTATCATGTGTTAGAGTATATATTGACAAATTTCATGTTAGACTTCATTCATGGATAGGAGGATCACATAATATTGGTAGATCTTGCTTATAATTATATTTATCACTCTATTATTAACATATAACCTTTCAAGGCCCTATACAAGAGACCCCGTAGGTCACCCTTATGCTGGAATGAGATCAACGAGGCATCTCTTATCAAGAAAGATATGATATAGGTGATGAAAGAGAAGGTATAGGTGATATATGATAGATGAGGGAAACCAAGAGTAGAAAAAAATATTATGAAGATCCACTTTATAGGACCTTTGTAAAGACCCCGATTTTTCCATGTAATTTTTTTAATTATATGGGAATATTTTGAGACCATGAAATGTGACGGTGTGTGATTGTAAGGCTTGGAGTGCCCGGAATGAACCGTCGAAGTTTTGTTAAGCTTCAATTAGCACATGTAAGAAGTTTTCCTGAAAAAGCAGAATAACTCTTAAACGGTTACTCAGATCAGAAATATGAGGGCACCTTTGCACTGAGGATGGTGGGTTTACCCTAGGAGCGACTTAAGTTTATTCGACATGAGCCTCCTATGAGAAAACCCAAAAATGGTATAACCATAAATAAAATAAATAAATAAAGTTATTTTATTTGTCAAATGATTATAACTCCCAAATGGTAACTCAGATTAAAAATCCGAGACCACCACTGAACTCGTGAGGGTATGCTTTCTTTAGGCAGATACTAACATTGGTCGGCGCGGGCCACCAGTGAAAGTTAGTTTTTGGCCATAAATAAAATAATAAAGTGACAATTATTTTATTGTAAAATCTATAAATTTTAAATGATAACTCAGATTGGAAATCCAAGAGTACCATTGGGTTCTTTGGGGTATGTTTCACTTACGTAGAGCCAAGCCTCAACCGGTGCGGGTCGAGGGTGACTATTAATAATTTTCTGAATTTTTTTTCAGGTACCTTATGTAAATGTACGAGTATCATTTTATAACTTTTGAACCTTTTCTCGGATTAAAAATATGAGGTTACTATTGAATCCGTAGCACCAGGATTCGTTTAAGGGAGGCTTCACTTCGACCGCAGTAGGTCTGGAGAAAAAGTTAGATTGTGAGACTTTTTAAGGAATAATAAAAATAACTTAGTTAATTTTTATTTTCATTCTTTTCCTCCAATAGAAAAGAATAAATGTGGGACTGGCGATGAGTCAAGAAAATCAATGGCTTGAACTTTCATTCTAAGTAATTGCACCATTGGGGAATTAGGAAGGTTCCTAATTAATGGGCCTCCATTAATTCCACGAACGTTGCACAACCTCCCTCTATCCTATTTATTTGGAGCTTGGGGAGAGGTGTCAGCATTGCTTTTCCAAGAAACGAAGTGCTGAAAATGTGCCATGAAACTGAAACCCCGACTCGAGATCGACGAATAAGGAACTAACCTTGGATAATCTTGGAGGAGTGACGAACACCGGCGTCAATCTTCAAAAACTTCATCTTCTTCCTCGCACCACCTCCAACGGAAAATCGAGGTAGGGTTTTTTAATATGATTGAATTTAATTTATTGATCCTTCATATTCTGAATTCATGATGATGATACCCAAACAAACATGTCCATCATCTCTTATTTAAACCGTGCCTCTTCCCTTTTGATTCACCACGCGTTCTTCGTGCGTTCTTCAAATACAAATTTTTATTGATGCTAGAAACACAATATTTTGTTTGAGCGTGAAATATGGACATGGAGACCTCGACCTGAGGATCAAGAATATGAGATCGTTTAATTTTTTGAGCTTGGAATGAAACCGCAATGGCTCACGGAAGAAGGCGGCAACCCTCACCCAGACGGTCGCATGAAGGAAGGTCGACATGCGTCTGTGCCCCCGGATGCGCAGGAGTCCGCTGCGAAGCAAGAGGTGGTGGCCGACACATTGTCTGGTTGCATAGTGGAGTGGCAGCGCACGTCTATGCTGCCAGTGGAGCAGGAGGCCGCGACCGGTTAGCTGTAGTAGAGGTCGTAGGGTGACCGCCATCTAGCCGGCCACAGTGGAGCAGCGGCGCGTGACCGCGCTGCTGAGAAGAAGTTTAGCCGACCTTCTACCAGGCCACGCCACATTGGGTAGGACCCCTCCTGTGGGTCCCATGTTCCAGCAGAAAAACGGTCCACATAACATTTGGGAAGACCAGAGGGTGCCTCCCCTCGGGTGTCTATTTGGGAAGACCTGCCACGGCGGACCACCAGCTGAGCAGGCCGCGCCGCAGCGGGCCGCACCGCCATGGGCCGCACCCAACGGGCTGGGCTGGGCCTTCCCCTATGTGAGATGGGTCCTCCAAGGTCAGGCCATCCGGGCCGGACCCAGGTCAGTCCGAGTTGTGCCGAGTCGGTCCGATTGTGCAGGATCAGACCCAGGCCCATCTGAACCCAGTTTCTCCATTTGGCCGTAAGTTGAGAACCGAGCGTTCGTTTGACGAACCATCTACGACATTGGAATCCTTGTATTGAGAAGGTACTTTTGGTATAATCAACTCGAGTTTTGGATAAATTTGGGGTATGGTCGGGTTGGATCGAACCCCGAATCCAACCGGGCCCTCGGAGCGGAAACACTAATTACTTACAGACCGGGTGTCTGATTGACGCACCATCTATTGCATTGGTCCCATTATGATGTGATAGACCTTTGGGATACTTATTCATGGGACTTTAGGATTGTTGATGTATGACCGTTTTCTTTGGGATAGGTTCTCCCAAGTGCACTACATACGGAACCCTACGACTGGCTGAGACTTGACGACTGCTGACCATTACGACTCGAAGTGACTCGACATGCCTAGTGAGGAGAGCCTCTGTGTAATGTGGCAAAACCACAGTGGGGAGAACCTCTGTGTGATGTGGAAGACCCAGGGTACTCGAAAGAAGGAGTACCTCAGCAAGCCATGAGGGGGAGCGCCTCTATGTGACGTGGCAGACCCATGGTGGGGAGCGCCTCTGTGTGATGCAACAGACCCACGGTACTCAATAAGAGGAGTTCCTTAGCAGTCCAAAGTTAGTGGGAAGCACTTTTGTGTGATGCGGAATTCCCACTGTACTCGATAGAGGAGGAGTTATCCAGTAGCCGAGGCGTTTGACATTGTGACTGGGGATGTTACTTGTTAGTATCTCTAGAATAAATCCTGGTGTGAGCAGTCTTTATCTTGTGTTTGTGATTGAGATTATGCTATGTGGTACTTTACCTGTGTGGTAATATAACTTTATGGAGTTACCCTGTGGTTTTTATTTGTGGAAATCTTGGAGACCTTCGGGGTCTCTGGGTCCCTACTGAGTATCATTATAATTACCCCTGCATGGGCTAGGCCCGCACCATGTTGTGTCTTATGCAGACGACGAGCAGCTGGGCTGAGGTTTGAGGGAGCCAGGACTAGGGGGTATACATAGGAGACAGGCGGACGTGGAGTGCCGAGGAGGAAATCTGTACCTACCCTTTAGGTAGGAATCTCAGAGGAAAACCCAATAGCTGTTTTGATTTTTCTTTCAGTTGTATTGTATTTTCAGTTGTACTTGTACCTTTATAGTTGGTCCTGTATTCCAACCACTTTTACTTTCAGTACTCTTTTACTATGGAAGTTTACTTCACAGTTTCTTCTTTCCATGTTCATGGAATGTGTGTTTGTACAGGATTAATGGAAATGACTTCCCGTTTTAGGGAGCATGCCTTTCATTGCTAGTCGCTAGCCCCTAGCCTATGGAAGGTAGAATTGGGGTAGTCATGGAATGGGTTGTGAAAAATTGGTATTAGAGGAGTTAGGTTCTTATGAAGAACTAGGACTCTGATATTTTCTATGAATCAATAGTGTTAAGTGTTATGAGTGTGATTTTCAGTTTAGTGAGTCTAGTGTTGGTGCGAAGGCTGACGTATCCTTACACTAGGACCCTGACTTCTGATTTCCGACTAAGTGCATGAAAACACTGATTGTGTATGTGTTTTTGAAAAGTTTTCTATGTGATCCCTTGAGTCAGCTCACCAGGTATAAACTTAATGACCGTGGTGCACCTGTTTCTTTTTAGGATGCCTCCAACCAGCCAACCAGCCTAGATTAAAGTTAGAGTACATGATGACAGCCCACTGAGCGACGAGGCTTCAGTGCAGGGCCCAATTATGGCAGTTGCACCATCGGGTGGTGTACCGGCAACACCACTACCCGTTGGGTAGTCGGTGCCACTAGCCCCAGCATCAGAGGGTGTAATCCACTTGAGCATGTTTCACGAGTTCCAGCGCTAGAGGCCACCGAGGTTCCAGGGCGAGACAGATCCTCAGGCAGCTGAGGATTGGATGGAGGTCGTGGTTAGAGTGTTCCAACGGGTAGGGACACCATCTAATCTCATGGTGATCCTCACCACCAGTCTTCTTCAGGCAGCAGCGAGAAGATGGTGGAGCTTGATTCTCCTGGTTCACGATGAGGTGAATCTCATCTGGGTGGACTTCGAGAGCCTTTTTAGGGCATATTTCATCCCAGTTACCTTATGCTCGGTGCATATACAAGAGCTTCTCCACTTTTAGCAGGGTAGCATAACTGTAGCTCAGTATTCGATGAGGTTAACCGACCTATCACGCTAATCCATAGATATGGTGGAGGAACCTTTCTTCAGGGCCCGAACCTTTAAGTAGGGTATGAGACAAGAGATTAGATCTTCAATGGTTTCTATCAGCATCCTGACGTAGGCGGGGGTGTTAGAGTGAGAAATCTTAGTGGAGATATTCCTTGCTGAGCAGAAACTGACAGCGAGACCCACCATCGAACAACACGTCGCAGAGTCATAGGCAGCTGGCAGAAAATAGATGACGTGAAGGTCTAAGAGGACCAAACCTACAGGTGTATGACCACATGATAAAGGGTTGGTGGTGCGGGGATCTTGAGGCAGAGCTGGAAATGCGAGGATCAGGCAGTGTTACTCGTGCGATGGGCAGGGTCACATGGCTTGTGACTGCCCGACCCGCCGTATAGATGACCAAGATATGGTCGAGGGACTGCAGAGGCAGAGGAAAAGTTTTGATCGAGGATATCCGTAAGCAAGAGGAAGATGTGGCAGTGGAGTAGGCCGTGCAGCAGGTGGTGGGCGGTGATTCGAGGTTCTACCGCCACCGCCTCCAGGTGGTCCACCATGACCACAGAGAGCATGTGGTCATGGACGAGCTCAGATCTAGGTAGTTGAGGCCTACGACCATGGAGATCTGGAGATGATATGAGTTATGATATGTGTCTACTCCACCCTTGATGTATTACTTATAGAAAAAGGTGCCAATCACTCTTTTATTTCCATGTCCCTCATTTAGAGCTCGAAGATTCTGATGGAGCCGTTGACTCTATCCTTATGGATAGAGACTCCTACGGGAGAAGATTCTATGATTACAAACTAGTGATGGCAGTGTGAGCTTACTATAGGAGGCAAGATCTTCGACTAGGATCTTCTAGTAGCAGCTTCGAGGCCTTACAACGTCATCTTGGGAATGGACTGGTTATCCAAAGTCCTTGATTAGATCGATTGTATTAGGTGCAAAGTGTGGTGTGTCTACACGGATGGGACCAGGTTTTCCTTCACCAATGAGAAGGGAACCTTTGCAGCGCATGATGGACTTACCCAAAGGAGGGTGCAACCAATCACAAATCAGTTGGCTAGCCTTACCCTCAGAGCAGTTGATGTTGAGAGTCCGAGCTATCCTTTATTGGTGGACTAGTATGAAGATGTTTTTCCTGATGATGTTTCGGGTCTACCTCATCGTAGTGAGGTGGAATTTTACATCGACTTGTACCCCAAGATAGCACTGATATCTACACCAACATATCTGATGGCTCTCACGGAGCTTCAAGAGATGCGGGTACAACTAGGGGACTTGTAGAGCAAGGGGTTCATTAGGCCCAATGTTTCTCCTTGGGCAGCCCCAATTTTGTTCGCCAAGAAGGCGTATGGGAGTTTGAGACTCTGTGTGGACTATCGGTGCCTAAACCAAGTGACCGTGAAGAACAAGTACCCACTCTTGAGGATTGACGATCTCTTTGATTAGATGAAGGGATCACGATGGTTTTCAACCATAGACCTCAGATCAGGCTATCACTAGCTCAGGGTACGAGACAAGGATGTGAAGAAGACGACCTTCAGGTTTTGGTATGGACATTATGAGTTCTTGGTGATTCCTTTAGGCATGACCAACTCCCCAACAGTGTTCATGGGACTCATGAACAAGATCTTCTATCCATACCTCAATCGCTTTGTGGTAGTCTTCATTGATGACATCCTGATATACTCAGCGATGGAGGAGGAGCATGCCTATCATCCGCAGATAGTTTTAGACACACTCCATGAGCACCGTCTTTAGGGTAGGCTCTCAAAGTGCCAGTTTTGGATACAAGAGGTCCAATTTCTAGGACATTTTATCTCTGAGGCTGGAGTTGTGGTGGATCCAGTGAACATTGAGGTTGTGCTAGATTGGGATACACCCAGGAGTGTGATAGAGGTGTGGAGTTTTCTTGGTTTGGCCAGTTACTACCAGAGGTTTTTGCCTGACTTTTCCAGAGTTGAGGCACCCTTATCATCATTGAAGAAGAATGGGAAACCCTTTTTGTGGTTAGAGGGGTGCTTGCAGAGTTTCCAGGAGTTGAGGCAGAGACTGACGAGTGCCCCCATCTTGAGGCTACCATAGGAGGGAATTGGATACGTAGTTTACTGTGATGCATCAAGGACCGAGCTCAGATGTGTCTTGATGTAGGAGTGAGCAGTGATCACGTATGGTTCTCAATAGCTGAAACAACATGATCAGAACTACACTACCCATGAATTAGAGTTAGTAGTAGTGGTCTTCACCTTGAATATGTGGAGACATTACTTGATGGGTGAAACATTTTATAGTCTACTCTGATGACAAGAGTCTCTGGTATATATTCTCTCAGAAGGACTTGAACACGAAACATCGACATTGGCTTGAGTTTCTCTAGGATGACTTCAAGATAGTATATACTCCTGGTAAGGGGAATGTAGTAGCAGATGCACTCAGTAGAAGATATGGTATACAATTGATGTGTGAGGCGAGGGAGAAGCTAGCCGCTTTGTGGATATCCTACGTGGATCGAGGTGGAGCATCTTATATTCAGTCTCTAAAAGTCACTCCCCCACTCTTTCAGCAAGTTAGGGAGGCGTAGCTTGGGGGCGTTGACTGCGAGGCTCGATATGATCAGATATAAATATCCATAGGACATGCACCTGATGTATTTTTTGAAGGTGGGGAGAACATAATTCTTTTCAGAGGGCGTACTGTGGTACCAGTGGTGCTTAGGGAGGAAGTGTTGAGGGAGTTCCATATGTACCCTATAGTGGTATATCCAAAAGTGGTGAAGATGTGCTAGGACCTCCGACATCATCACTAATGGCTGGGAATGAAGAAGGTAGTGGTAGAGTTTGTCTCTTGGTGCCTCACTTGTCAGCAAGTGAAGGCAAAGCATCAGGTTCCAACTGGCTTAGTTCAGCCATTAGAAGTGCTAGAGTAGAAGTGGGATGGAATTTACATGGACTTCATGATTTGACTTCCATACACATCCAGGAGTCATGATTCTATCTGGGTGATCATGGAATGAATCACCAAGTCAACCCACTTCCCAACTATCAGAGAGCAGGGATCAATAGAGATCTTGGGGCGCCTCTATGTATAGAAGATTTTACGGATTCATGGAGTGCCATCTATGATCATCTCTGATCATGATGCATGTTTCACTTCCCGGCTATGGAAGGGGTTGTAGGAGGCGTTCAGGACACAGCTTCGGTTGAGCACCTCCTTCCATCCTCAGATAGATGGTCTGACAGAGTGGACCATTTAGACCCTCAAGGACACACTACATGCTTGCGTCCTTGATTTTGGCCTCAACTAGGAGGATCACTTGCCTTTGGTGGAGTTCATGTTCAACAAAAACTATCACTTCACTATCGGTATGGCACCATTCGAGGCGTTGTACAAGTAACCTTGCAGATCACCACTGCGCTGGACTAACCCAGGGGAGTCAGCACTCGTGGGACCAGATATGGTATGTGATACCACATAATAGTTGTAGATCATCCATGAGTGGATGAAGATTTTATAGAGGAGGAATAATTCCTATACGGACAGGAGGCATAAACCTCTTTATTTCGAGGATATTGACCATGTATTTCTACGGGTCTCACCTCAACGAGGTTTTCATAGATTTGGTGTGGGAGACAAGTTATCTCTGAGGTTCATCAGACTCTTAAAGGTCCTCAACAGAGTTGGCGAGATGGATTACCAATTAGCTCTTCCACCTCAGTTGCACCTGGTGCATGACATGTTCCACGTATCCTAGCCGAGGAGATACGTGCACGACCCTTCACACATCATTGAATGGGGTGAGCTGGACATCGACGATGGGGTGACGTTTTTAGAGGTTCCAGTAGAGATTGAGGATCGAATGGAGTGGGTCCTTAATGGGTGGTCGATAGCTCTGGTGCACATTTTTTGGTAGCACAAGAACCTCTAGGAGAGAACATTGGAGTGGGAGGCTCATATTCGTGCTCAGTACCCCCACTTATTTCCCTAGTTTGTGTTGTGGATTTCGGGGATGCAAATCCCTAAGGTAGGGAGAATGTAAAGACCCAGATTTTTCCATGCAATTTTTTTAAATTATATGGAAATATTTCGAGACCACGAAATCTTACAGTGCGCGATTATGAGGCTTAGAGTGCATGAAATGAACCGTCAAACTTTTTTAAGCTTCAATTAGCGTGCATAAGCAGTTTTACTAAAAAAGTGGAATAAATCTTTAACAGTTAATCATATTAGAAATCTAAGGGAACCATTATACTCAAGATAGCGGGTTTACTCTAGGCGCGACTTAAGTTTAGTCGGCGTGGGTCTCCTGTGAGAAAACCCGAAAATGGCATAATTGTAAATAAAATAATTAAATAAAGTTATTTTATTTTTCAAGTGCTTATAACTCACAAACGGTAACTCGGATTAAAAATCTGAGACCACCAATGAACTCGTGAGGGTATTCTATATTTATGGAGATACTAACATTGACCGGAGCGCGCCACCAGTGAATGTTACTTTTTGGCTGTAAATAAAATAATAAAGTGAAAATTATTTTATTGTAAAATCCATAACTTTTAAACGGTAACTCAGATAAGAAATACGAGAGTACTGTTGGGTTCATTGGGGTGTGTTTCACTATGGAAGAGCCTAACCTTGATTATTACAGGTCGAGGGTGACTATTAATAATGTTCCAATTTTTTTTGGGTACGTTCAGTAAATGTGCGAGAAACGTTTTCTAAATTTTGAACCAGTGTTCAGATTAAAAATCCAAGGGCACCGTTGAATCTGCAGCCCTAGGATTCTCTTAAGGGAGGCTTCACTTTGACCGTAGTAGGCCCAGAGAAAAAGTTATATTTTGAGACTTTTTAAAGAATAATAAAAATAACTTAGTTAATTTTTTTTCTTTGTTTTCCTCTAATGGACAAGAAGCAACATGGAACTGGTGACGAGACAAGACAATCAATGGCTTGACCTTTCGTTCTAAGTAACTGCACCGTTGGGGAATTAGGAATGTAACATCCCAAGTAAGTAAAGAATTATGGATTTTCATATATATATCTATTTATGAATTAGATAGTGTTTTAAGAGGCTTAAAATGATAATAAATCCAATCTTAAGCATATAATTCTCTAATATTTTTAAAAGATTGTTTTACAGCCTTTTGATGGCGAACCATTTTTAAAGCTTTCTTTTGACAATTTTATAAGCTATATTGGTCAAAATAAACTTATTCTTTAATATTGGGACTGTAGATTCCGAAAAAGGTCCATAACTCCTAGAGGAGGTTTCGAAATGGAAAAGCAAAGTCATATTCGGAATCAGAGGCCCAGTCCGGAGGCCTGGGAAGTGGTGCGCGAAATAAAGGAGGACTTGCGTGAAATAAAATAGTTTCTGTGAAGTATCCCCGAGATGCGTGAAATCGAGTCGGTGAGGCGTGCAATTTTTGCGTGCCCTAGTTCCTCACGACGAGGTTTTGCGTGCCGACTGTTCTCGGCGCGGAAGATTTCGTGCGCCGCCTGGATTCCAGGCCTCTCGAGGCCTATAAATAGACGGAGACCCCAAACGGTTTGGGGGTTGTAGAATTCGGATCGGCTCTCGTGTGCACAATTAGACTCCCCTTGCGCGTAATATGACTTCCAGGTAATTCCCCTTTTCACGCAACCTTGCCCCGGGGTTCGCCTTTGTGCAAAAATCCACTTGCTTAAGTGAATTTTCCCCCTCCTCCGGGTTCCTTCCTTGCGCGCAATCTATGTCCCGTGAGCACAATCCCCTTCTATGCACGCAATAACTTGCGCACAATTCCATATACGCACGCAATCCCCTCACTCCAATTGCACACCATCCCGGTGTTTTGCGCGCAAACCTTCTCTTTGCGCGTAAAACCCAGGACCCTCCACCTTGACACCCCTTGGCTGCCTCTCTGCGCCAGCACCTGATGTCTCCCCTGCCGGGCATGTGCTTAATGCGTTGTTTTCCCGTACGACCTTCCAGGCTCGTACGAGGTAACCTCAAGGTCCCATGGGTGGTGTTTCCCATTTCTTTGCTCTGCCTTATGCTTCTCCACATAGGCACGCTAACAGCTATTGCTTTTTCGCATAGCCATGCTAACGTGGACCCCTCAATGGTTCGCCCTGCGACCCCCCTTCACTACAGCCTTGCCGGTGCCTTCCCTCCCACAAGGGGTAGAGGGAATTGGGCATGTAAGCCCTAGGGGTGTGGAGCGAACCCACCTCTTCCAAGCTACAGGACATTAAACTGCTAAGCACCTCGTCCTTAACACATGACGTTAAACTGTGGTCCGACCCCGTGCTTCGCACGCTGGGTCCCCCTGGATTAGGAATTCTTTACGCCCACTCGTCTCCACGGGAATAGACTCTTCCTCACATGGAATGAGATCCTCCTTGTCGGAGTGGTGTTTGTCCACGGGGGAAGGGCTGCTTCAGATCGTAAGCCCCTAGACTCTCTTGCGGAAGGTTGCACCCGTGCATCTCCGTACTTACCCCTTCCAAGGCCAGTGGAGTCCCTTTCCCACTGTGCTTTGTCGCACCGCAGGCCTCCACCCTGGAGTAAGCCCCGGCACCAAGGGCCGCTAACCACGCGTAAGCCCCTGTTTCCTCTTTGGGCTACTCAACGCGTAAGCCCCTTTCCACTTCTCACGGACGCACCCTTTGCGACGTGATCATCTGGTCCCTGCTGCCTCTTGTTTCTCACATCGATCATGACTCATGTGGGCTTAGAGTGTGCATCGACCATGACATCCTCTATGGGTTGCCTCAAAGCATAAGCCCCATCCCAGCGAACTACGCGGACTTTGATTCCCGGACATGGGGATACGTAGGAAGCCTCCATGAGGTTCAAGACCACCGCCCGGTCATTCTGACCTCTCCACGTCGGTTCCTCGACCACTCTAGTCCGCCTCAGAGCTTAATCACCAAATCCCCTCGTCCCGCATGACATTAAACTGTATCTCATCCTGCATGACGTTAAACTGTATCTCGTCCCGCATGACGTTAAACCGTATTCCCCCTCTTGGTCCGTCTCAGAGCGTAAGCCCCATGCCTCACACCCACGTCTCATCCTGACTTCCCCCTTAAGCCCACGTGCCTTGGGAAGCTCATTCCCTAGCTTGGGGGTCTTACTTCCTCCAGGCTCCAATTCATGCGTTCATTCTCACGGGTCATCTCTTCAGGTGTCCCACCGTACCACCGAACTACGAGGACTTTGATTCCCCGCCATAGGGATACATAGGAAGCCTCCACGAGGTTCAATCCCATCACTCCACCATCCATCCTGATCCTTACCCGGGCCGCCACATCCCGGTGAGATCATGCCACCCCATTCCACTCCATGGTATCAGGGAAGCCGCCCACGTGCTGGCCCCCACATCAGTGTTCCCCTAGGGGGTCCTTTAATCTGATCCACTCTCAGTGTTTCGATCAGTCTGATCCATCTCCGCAAGATGTTAAACTCGCGGCATACCCCGTGTTAAACATGGGAAGCTGAGGAAAACCTCAGATGGTACACAATCCCTGCGTTCGATGTGGGATGCCTCGGGCTTCCGCGCCCTCGAGAAGCCCTGTAATAAGGGACAGAAGAAAAAAATGCTGATCCCCAGCATCAAGACATGCCAACGAAATGCCAACGTGACCATTCTCCTCACCGAAGGTTGCTGCCCCGACAAGACCCCTTGGAGAGTCTCGACAGAAGCATCGTAACTAACTGGCATCCATGTAGATATGGAACAAGGAACGAGCTTCACGAACCCGTCTTAAGTCTATGAGGGAGACCCGAACTAGGTGACGAGCTCCAAGGAGAAATCCACGAAAGGAAGAACTGACATCCCATCATCCCGGTTTCGATCAAGGAGCAGACATCCATGAACAAGGAATGGATGCCTCCCACCTTCGGAAAGCGGGAATGCGGGGCAACAAGCCGCGCGTCCTCGTAATGTGTGACGAACATGCGCACACGCCCCGGCGAAAGTTTCGGAAACAGAAAATGGTGAACCCGACGTGAAGCTGTTCTCCTCAATACGGAGAATGGTTGTGGTCAGGGTGTCGGAAGATTAGCATGTCACCAGGTCCAGGTACCCACCACCGGGACGTGAAACCCGCCAGGGGTCGAGGCCGTCAGGACGTTGAGCACTCCGTTCTGCGGTGTCGTCAGCGTGGATCCCTCTCGCCAACCAAGGAATACGGAATGATTCTGGGCTATTGGTTGTCTATTTATTTTCTTGTTATTACTAATGGGTTCATCTCCCTGCTTCCAGGAATCAGATCACTGCATCTGGAGCTCGATCGCCACGTGCCCACCGGCGCAGAGGCAGGGGCAGTACCGACGCGGCTACACTGCGCGGTCTCACCTTTTCCACAGTCACCTCATCTCCGATTTCCATGAATGTCGGGAGCTCACGCCCCCTCTCCCCGTCAGAAATCATCCAGCGAAGGGTGATCAACGACTTGGTTCGTAGGTACGACGAGGAAGGGATCATCCCCACCAGGGGCATGGCCCATTTGGATCTAGAGGTGGCTGCACCTCACTATCATCGCCGCTCCCGAGGGCCGCACAGGGATCCACCGCTCCCCACTTCGACGTTCAACCGCTTCGGGAGCCTATCCCCGGAGCGCCATGACACATCCCTCCCCTACGCCAATGAGGTGGGGGATGTCCGGGTCCGCCCGATCGGAGACCCGTCCCAGGGGATAACGGTAAGAACCCCTGCCAGGCTGCATCGACGCCGCCGCCCGACTCCCTAGGCCGAGGAGAAGGCAATCTTTTTACCCGTACCATCGGCTCTGACCCATCTGACCCGATTCCAGCGTCGGGCGCGAGCTGAAGAGAATGCCCGTCCCGGGGCACCAACACCAGCAACCACTGTGGCTCGAGTCACTGTTGACTCCTATTACCAGACCTCCGCACACGTTGATTAGGGGAAGTCACATGCCCAACTAGGATCGATGCCCCGACCACCCTGCAGGCGGGTTGGGTCGACTCTCCCGGTCACGGGCACAGGCAATGGCCACCGCAGACCAATCCGCGGTAGTGCCACCCACTATGAAGGCTTATTCCGTGACACTGATCTGGAAAGCCGAAGGCTTCTTCACGACGGCTATGCTCCAGGTATGACTCTTTCCAGTGCCCACTTCACCGGGTATGAGGTCACTCCCCCTACTGCTGGCCGCGAGTATGGAGTCGTTGCGTATCCGGTCGCTCACTCACATGGAGGTCCTCCCCATGTCCCTTTCGACATCTGTCCCGGTGCTTCCCACACCTCGACCTTCAGTCCCCTCTGCCCCAGCTCTATTGCGACCAGGGGACTCCTTGAAGGAAATCATCCTTACCCTGAGGAGCCACCCAGGGGTAGGAAGGCGGGGCATCGTCGCCGTAAGAGGAATGTCAGGGGAGTCCGAACGGAAAGTAGACCAGTCCGTTTCTCAGACTCTGAGGCAGAATACGACTCGACGACAGAACCTCCCCCCAACCCTTTGAGCCGAGGGCAGGGATGGGGACACGGCGCGTCAGTCTCGTACTCCCCGAATGTGAGATCCGTATGATCCCCTCCTCCCTCCGATGATATATTCAGGAGGACGAGGACTTGGCGTACCCCCAGGGGTCAAACCCACAGTTGTCACTGGCCTCCCCGGAAGCACCTTCCACCTCAGTCAGGGAGTGTGGGGAACTTTTTTGGGGACCGATGGAAGAGTCTTAAGGTGACGCACCCTCGGCAAGCACCAAAGCTATGATAGGAGGCCCATTTTCCGGCCCATCCTATCACGACATGGAAGCCAGGGCACTATAACCCCTGGAGGATGACTCAGGGATCGGCAGCCAATCAGCCTGTTCGCCGTATTCCCCGCCGGCCAGCCCACCGACCTGGTGGCCTGCCTCGGTGCCATTGCCAGTTCCCCGACTATTCTCGGTTGACGAGCAGGGGCAGCAAGGTCTGGACCCCGAACCGGAGTCATGGAGCTTCTGGACCGTTTCACAGCGGGCCACTTTCCCGAGAAGTTTTGGCCGGTCGCAAGATCAGATTTTGATATGCCAGAGTCACTCACCCTGGGAGAGTTTGAATGCTTCCTCCAGACTCTTCAGGTGACTCAATCCTGTCTTCGCCATCAGCTAGCGCCTTATCCCGGGAGCCAAGCACATCTCGAGGATATCTGTGAACAGTGCCGTCGGGTCGACCTGGCAGCGCTCCCTGCGGTTCGGCACCCCGAGTCACTAGGCCACCACGGGGCCCTCCAGCAACAATGCGTCCAGAGTTTTCAATTACTCCGCAAAGTTATTGAGGAAGCCACCCCCCACGCGCACGTCTGTGGATGGGGGCAGTATGCTTCCCTTCTTTTCTGTGCGATCCGCCGACAACCCGATTCACTGGGCGACCCTGAGGGAACGTCACCAAGGGCAGTGGAAGTCAACATGGATGACCTTTCAGATGAGGGAAACGGTGTGGAGACCCTCGACGGGGACTCACCCCCTGAGGACAAGCTGCTACTGGACCCATCTGGGAAGATTACTCACCAAAAAAGGAGCCTCCTAGGTCTCCCTGTACCCATGGAGGCACTAACACTGAGCCAAAACATCAGCAAGGGTAAAGAGCCCGTCAGGTCTATCAAACTCGCCAAACCATCTGCCTCGGTGCAGAAGGAAGAGGAAGATCCCGAGAAGGCCACTCTACGCCGACAACTTGTTGAGAAAAAGAGGCTGGTTGATGAGCTCTTGGCCAAACGCATTGCAGAGCGGCAACCTGACTGTGGTAATCCTAGACCAGGACAGTAGGGGAAGGAGCACCCAACCCTTGCCGAGATTCCCCCGGGAAACCACAACCATGTTGTGTTCACTGACAGGGGAGAGGCTGGAGCCCATGGCAAGAGGGAGTGATATGCTTCGCCGAACCCTCCCGAGCAGCGGGATCACCTGGGGGACCCTGGTCGGTTTCATCCCGCCGCCCCGAGAGTCGCTCCACCAGCCGCCCCATGAGATGCTGAGCTTGAATATTGTATTGAAGATCCTGGAAACACACTTGTGGTTAGAGATCCCCTTCAGGACAGGAATCCGCATCCGGATGATCTGATGGAAGTACTCATCGCCCGCTTGGAGGCCTTGGAAACTCGGCAGGTGGAAATCCCACCGGACGGAAAGCCATACCCAGCACGGGTGGATGATATGCCGACCCCGCCGGGATTTGGGAACCCCACTTTTTCCCCCTTTAACGGGATCAGAGACCCGCCACAAAACCTGGCCCACTTCAACTCAAGGTGAGGGCCTATGTTAGGGACTCCGGTGCAGCAGGAGGCTGCCAAGCTTCGTTGCTTCATTTAGACACTGGAAGGACTAGCATTCGTCTGGTACAGCCAGCTCCCTGTTGGATATGTGACTAGCTGGGAGGACCTTCACTGGAAATTCCTCTACCAGTTCAATTCCACAACCCGGAAGACGAACATTGCAGACCTCTTCAGGTGCAAGCAAAGGCCCGACGAGCGGGTCGTGGACTTCGTCGCTCGGTGGAAGGGGCTCACGTACTCCCTTGACATTCCACTAACTCATGAGAAATTACTGACAATGTGTTTAGGGAATGTCAAGGCAGAGCTGGTTTCTTCTCTGATCACTCAGAATTACCCCGGAGGGTTCCAGGACTTCTCAGACAAGGCTCAGCGCCTTGAAGAATCCCTACAACAGGCCAGTCAGGCACGCCCGCTACCTCCTGTAATCTCTGCAAGGAGAGCCGCCAGAGCCGAGCCCACTGCTGTAGCCCAGATAGAGGCCCCCAGATAGCTAGAGTTTCTATAAGTAAGGCCATATCAGCAGCCTCATAGGGGTCCAGCCCCATGGGCACAGCCTCCGGCCCAGCAGCGACCGCCTCAAAATCGGCAGGCACCTCCGCGTAACGCACCACCACCACCTAGGTGAGATATTCAGGCTCTGCCTCCTCGGCCTACTCCTTCGGCCCCTGGTCATGGTCAGCCTCCGAGATCCCCCCTTTCGGACCTAAGGAATCAGACTTACTCGTTTGGCGAGGCCCAGGTCCCTGGTTATTTCCGTAGCACCTTGGAGCAGAGGATCGTGCGGCTGCCTGAGTGCCGGAAGCCAGAAGAGGTGTGTCTCATTGACCAACCTAACTACTTCCCTTATCACAGGATCCTGGGACACACCATCCAGCGATGCTATGTGTTCAAAGACTGGCTCCAAGAACAGATTGACAACAACATAGTCAGGTTGGGCCCAGCCCCGGCACAGGTGGCAGGTGTCTTCGTGAGATCAGATGGAAACAGTGACAACAGGGATAAGTGGGAATAGGTTTCCAACCGTGGGTCCCGTAAATATAACGACTGGATGGCCCGCAAGATGGTCGCCCGTTCCCATGGAATCATCCATGCCCGCCTGAGTCATCCAGAGCCCTCAGAGTCCGCGAGTTCCACTTTGGTATCGTCGTCCCAGCCTGCCTCTTCCCAGAAGAGCAAGCGGCGGCTCAAGAAGAAAGAACGCACCCTGCCAGTGCCGTCATCTCCCCACACGCTTAGCGATTTTATGCCCCCAGAGATGGGGATCCCTCCAAGACTCCGTCCGATAGTGGATGACTCCTCGAGTGAAAGCCCGGGGTATGCTTCGGTTAACACCGTAGAGTTGGTAAATCCATTTTTGACTCCCGATGATGAGGAACGCCAGGTGGACCTCCCCAATGTCCCCAGCCGTCGCCAACGTCGGCGGAGCCATGCCTACGTGGATAGTCAGGGCACAACAGTCGTCACCTCCAGTCAGGCCGTGCACGCTACCGAGACTAGGTAGTAGGCTCGATACAGGGAGCAGCACACGCGGCTCCCTCACCCGGTGTCAACAGGTTCACCTCTACCACCGTTTGTGTTGCTGGATCAGGCGGAACCACCTCATCCGAGTCGCAACCAGCCCTGCCCTACCACTGGCAGACTATAACCTTTCGGTCCTAACACGATAGCCACCTCCTGGGCTTTGGCTAGTGAACAACGAGACGTGCCTAGTACCAGTCAGTCACCGGTCCCACCGGTAGGGCCCGTCATGCCTCCAATCGCAGAGCGGCTTCCTATAAGCAGAAGCTCGCATTTGGATCGAAAGTATGATGTTCTGAAGCCCTGGCCGGCATTCCGGAAAGGCTTTCTGTCCTTGAGGCCCTTTTCCTGTCGTCTGAAATGCGTGAGGCACTCGCCGAGGCTCTAAGGATCCCCCTACAGTTTGAAACGGAGGTAGCGGCCACAGAAGCCTTCCACACCGAGGTGATTGAGGACGCCGAATGTCAGGTGGTTATCTCATTTTCCGGTTAAGATGAAGGCCTTCCCATACAGGGGAACATCTGCCCACTGTACACCACCGGCCAGTTCAATGGCATGGAAGTCCGCCACTGTCTTGTCGACACGGGTTCCTGGATTAACCTAATACCAACTCAGACACTGCGGAAAATGGGGTTGTTTGAGGATGATTTAACTCCCTCCAACCTCAGGATCCAGGGGTATGACAGGACCGAGCAAACTCCACTCAGAAAGATTTGTCTGAAGACCCTGTTTGGCGGCCTAATTTCCAATACCGAATTCATGGTTGTCTCTCAGGACACCGCCTACAACGTGTTGATGGGTAGGTCGTGGCTCCACCTTCACACAACGGTCCCCTCATCGTATCACCAGTGCCTAAAATACTCCCTTAAGGGTCGACTGGGTGTGATCCAAGGAGATGTATCTCTATTTTCCTCTTCTGAAGCCCATTACCTGGACGCTGACAATTACAAGAGCAAGGACAAGCAGATCCTGGCAGGTGAGGTCGAGCCCGCCACTGTCACGAGTGATCCCTGGGCAGGTTTGGATGACACATATGTCTTCCCAATCCATCGGTTGGAGGCCACGACCCTGGACGTAGCTTTGTTGTCTCAGGTACCATAGGAAGGCATATTTCTAGGTCTAAGTGATGGTGGGAAATCACCTCGTACTCTTACACCAACCAGGCTCAGGTGATCCCTGAGCCTCCTACCCCTGTACGATATCGGGACGTTGGGCTCATGGCAACGACAGTACGTCATACTTGTCTGTTTCGCAGGGCCAGAATCGACCGGCTCAAGCCAACACGCCACTACTGCTTTGATATCCTAAAGCATGGCCCGTTGGGCCGAAGGACAGATGGTACTGGATCAACCGCCTTTATCGCCATGGTCTCTGCGGTGCATGAGTCTCCTGACGTGACGACCTCTGCCGCCCAAGCCAGCGCCAGCTTCCCATCAAGGTCTGTCAGCCCCGAAACGGCTCCCCCTGTGGGTGATACCTCCACAAGTGGAGAGGAGGACATGGAAGATGCTCCCCCTGCCTTTGAGGAGGGCGTCTCCACCACGGTCAACGAGTTAGTGCTGGTGAACCTCGGTAGCGAGGCAGACCCAAGACCCACATTGTTCAGCACCGCTATGCCCCCCGAGGATTGGAAACAGTACATAGACTTCCTCATACAGCACTGTGATGTGTTTTCTTGGAGTTATGATGAGATGCCAGGACTAGATCCCCAGGTAGCCGTCCACCACCTTGGCCTCCCAGCAGACCATCACGGGTTCAAGCAGCCTCCCAGAAAGATGCACCCCTCTCATGGTTCCATGGTTGAGGCCGAAGTTGATAAGTTCATCAAGGCCAACTTCATCAAGGATGTCGAGTACCCCAGGTGGCTATCCAACATTGTGCCAGTTTGGAAGAAGAATGGGCAGATCAGGGTCTGCATCGACTTCCACGATCTCAATTGCCACTGTCCGAAGGATGATTTTCCCCTTCCTGTGACAGAGTTGCTGATCAATGCCACGACTGGATTCCAAGACCACTCCTTCATGGATGGGTACTCTGGGTACAACCAGATCCGGATGTCCCCTGAGGATGAAGATTTCACTGCCTTCAGGGCCCCCCAGGGTACTTTCTGCTACCAGGTTATGCCCTTCATCCTGAAGAATGCAGGTGCCACCTATCAACGGGCCATGCACCGCATATTCAAGCTGATTCTCAGGACACTGGTGGAGTGTTACGTGGATGACCTGGTGGTTAAATCTCGTCAGTTCCAGGACCACCTCAAAGACCTTGAGAAATTGTTTGGCTTCCTCTATTCTCGCCACTTGAAGATGAACCCGTTGAAGTGTGCCTTCGGGGTCACCTTCGGAAAGTTTCTTGGATTCATTGTTAGGTATTGAGGCATCGAGATCGACTCAGAGAAGATCAAGGCCATCAGTCAGATGCCTCCCCCGAATAATATTCGGGAGCTTCGAGGCCTCCAAGGCCACTTAGCCTATATACACCGATTCATTGCGAATCTGGACGGAAAGTGTAAGCCCTTTTCTCGGCTCATTAAGAAAGGCGCCGCCTATGGATGGAACGAAGAGTGTCAGATCACTTTTGAGGAAATCAAGCAGTATCTGCTTCAACCTCCGGTCCTGATGCCACCCGTTACTGGAAAGCCACTAGTCCTTTACGTGATCGCCCTGGAGCGATCCCTTGGCGCACTTCTCACCCATAAGAAAAACGAGGGAAAATAGAATAGACTCTACTACCTCAGCCACATGCTCCTCGATGCGGAAATTAGATATTCTCCCATTGAGAAGAGATTCCTGGCGCTCATATTTTCCGTGCAGAAATTGCGGCACTACTTACAGTACCACGAGGTATAGCTGGTCTCTCGGGTAGACCTGTTGAAATACATCCTGAACCGACCTATGTTGACCGGCCGATTGGTGCGCTGGGCGGTGATCCTCCCACAGTTAGACATCAGGTTCGTACCTCATAAATCCGTCAAAGGACAGGCGTTGGCAGACTTCTTAGCTGCCCACCCAACCACCGCGGACCAGCCACTGGATCAAGGATTTCCTAATGAGGCAATCCTCTCAGTTGATCATGCCATCCCATGCTGGAAGATGTACTTTGACGGTGCCTCCCAGAGCCCCACCGGTAGAAGACTCAACGATCCTAGGCTTAACAGAGTGGGCCTAGGTATCATCTTCATCACCCTGGAGCAAGCCATTCTGCCATATTCATTCCTGTTGTCAGAAGGCTACACCAAAAATGAGGCAGAATATCATGCCTTCATCACTGGCCTCGAGTTGGCTCTCGAGGTTGACGTGCCCCATCTGTATGTAAAATGGGACTCTGAGCTAGTCATCAAGCAGGTCAATGGTGACTATGATATTAGAAATCCAGAACTCGTGCCATTGCTGAAGTACACCCTCCATCTAATGGATAAGTTCCCCTCTCAGATAGAGGTCGTTCACATTCCCCGGTCGCAGAACAGTGGAGCAGATGCTTTGGCCAGCCTGGCCGCATCACTTCCAGAGCCCGAACATGATGACCTAATCATCCACGTGGTGCACCGGAGAGTCATTGCTCCTGTTATTCTGGAGGGTGATCGTGGCCTGTGAGTGAACCATCTCACAGCTGGCGCCCCTACGTCAGGATCCTCGGGGGCTTCAGGCATGGTGATCGAGACAGTTCTTGACTGGAGGATGCCCTTGGTTGAATATCTATAGCACGACAATCTTTCGCTGGACCGAACCAAGTGAGAATGAATCCGACGCCACGCGCCGCAGTTCACCCTTCAAAGCGGTCCCAGCCTTGAGCAACTCCTTTATAGGCACAAGTTTGATGGTGTTCTCCTCCGTTGTCTTCAAGGAGTCGAGATTCCATAGGTTATGCAAGAAGTGCACGCTGGTTCCTATGGCGCCCACCAGGCCGGGTCGCAGTTGTCTCACCAGATTCGAAGGTTGGGATACTTCTAGCCCTCCATAATCTACGAATTCATCGAGTATGCCAAGAGGTGTCATGTGTTACAAGTTCATGCTAACTTTGTACATCGGCCACCGGAGCCTCTCCATAATACCAAGTATTCTTGGCCCTTTGGAGTCTGGGGGTTGGATGTCGTAGGGCCTTACCCGCCGGCGACGACCCACCAGTGCCGGTTCATCTTAACCGCTACAGATTTCTTCTCGAAGTGGGAAGAGGCAATCCCGCTCAGGGAAGTCAAGGCCTGTTCTATCGCTGACTTCGTGAGCTCCAATATCATCTATTGGTTTGGAGTACCTCATGCTATCCTCATGGATAACGGGACCAACTTCTGAGCAGCCGAGCTGAAGAAATTGTACGCTAAGTAAAACATTCACTCTAACCACACCTCCCGCTACCATGCGCAGGCGAATGGACAGATTGAGGTGTTCAACAAAACCCTCTCTAACATTCTGCAAAAGATGGTTGGTCAGAAAAAGAAAAGTTGGTCGGACAATCTCCTCAACGCCCTCTGGGCTTATAGGATGACGACCATAACTCCACCCAGGTGACTCCGTATTCCCTGGTATACGGATCCGAGTCCGTCCTGCCCATCGAGATCTAGTTTCCCTCATTGCGCGCGGCGGTCTACGACCAGCAAGTGCCAGATAGAGTTTCCGAAATCCGTCTAGCCGAATTGGAAGTGCTGGACGGAAGTAGGCTTCGCGCTTTACATAACATGGAAAGGCATCAGAGTAGTATGGCTCGATCTTTCAATAAGAAGGTTCGCCTCCGCTCCTTCCTGAAAGGTGACCTGGTGCTGGCTCTCAGAGCGCCAATGATTCCCGGCAGGAAAACACCCAAGTTGGAGCCCAAATGGGAGGGGCCTTTTATTGTCCATAAGGTCTATCCCAATGGCGCGTACTCCCTGGTAACTATGGATGGTGAGCACATAACTCCTCCCACCAATGCCAGGTTCTTCAAGAAGTACTTTGCCTAAGCCTCCTGTTGGTCCTGCATGACCTTAAACTGTGCAGTCCCACATGACCTTAAACTGTGCCCAGTCCCGCACGACCTTAAACTGCACCAGGGTCCGAGCTCTAAGACCTAAAACTAAGATCCTCCTGTTGGTCCTGCATGACCTTAAACTGTGCGGTCCCGCATGACCTTAAACTGCACCCGGTCCCGCACGACCTTAAACTGCACCAGGGTCTGAGCTCTAAGACCTAAAACTAAGATCCTCTTACGGTCCTGCATGACCTTAAACTGCACCCAGTCCAGCATGACCTTAAACTACATTTTTCCCTACATCTGGGTTCCTTGGTCCGTGTTCTAAGACCTAAAACTAAGATCCTTATTTCATCCTACATGACGTTAAACTGTTCTTTTAGAACTACGTGCGACTTGATTCCCATCCTTATGGGATACGTAGGACCACCTGAACACCTAGATGTTAGGTCCATCCCCATCTCTCAGGAGATCCCACGATCTCCTATTTTCTAGGGTGTTTGGCATTACGCCCCCCTTTTTCCGGGGATTCTCCATCTTTTGGTCGATCTCAGACTGAGTCCTTTGACCCTTTCCAGTGGTCTGCTAATGTGTTCAGAGTACTATGGTCTAGGACATGGAGTTTCAGATTCGACTTAGGCAAGTTCCATCCACTTTCCAAGCTTCATGTTCCCCTTCATTCGGGCCCCCATCATCCTTCACACCCAGAGGGACCCCCAAGAACGGTCTGGATACAACGCCTAAGGGCTATCCTACCATCATGGGCCAACACCCCCAAGGGTTTCAGACAACAAATTGATACAAATCCCGCGTTTCGAATATGGTCAGTGGTTGATGCTCATTTTTTGTCCCCATGGCTAACACGACAGGATGCTGTGTTGCGAACGTGGTCAGCAGTAATCCTCAGTCGTCACGCTAGCTTCCCCAGGCCCTGAATGTTGGTTGCATGATTCATATTATGTTCCTCCCCACCATGTCAAGGTGGAATCTTGACACTCCTTGTACTAACCCTCGGTACACCCCACACGTCAGACAGACTAAGCTGCATAATGGTGTCTCTTGGGGCTCCCGCAATCTGAGCGCTAGAGTATGTGCTTGGGTTTCTTCTTTAAAAGTTGCGTGCAGCTTGACCCTCATCCCCATGGGAAACAAGGAGTCGCCCAGACATTGCGTTTTGGGCCCAGCACAGCTAGGATCTAGCATCTCCTGTCCCCCTCCTGATGGTTGGACCCTCGCCAACCCCTTCGCCCGAGGCTCCTCTCTCGGAATCGTGCGCAGTAATGGTATGGGATTACGCGCTCACCCGCATCAGGTACGCTTTATCGCATTGTGCGTGTTCCCTCATGTCCAAGCCATACGACCTTAAAATATGCTTCTAGGTCCAAGCCATACGACCTTAAACTGTGCTACTAGGTCCAAGCCATACGACCTTAAACTTTGCTGCTAGGTCCAAGCCATACCACCTTAAACTGTGCTGCTAGGTCCAAGCCATACGACCTTAAACTGTGCTGTCGGTCCAAGCCATACGACCTTAAACTGTGCTGTCGGTCCAAGCCATATGACCTTAAACTGTGCTATTGGTCCAAACCATATGACCTTAAACTGTGTTGTTGGTCCTACCATGAGACCTTAAACTGTGATGATATCGTCCTGGCCGCACGACGAAAAATGGCACTGCATTGTGATGACCTCCCCATGGGGGACATCACGCCAGGTATTGGTCGATTACCATGCCACTTTTCAATGCCTGTTATGGATTGATTATTGTAGAGACGCCAAGAATTTCTACCCTATTCCAGTCACCCCACAAAATAAAAACCATTTACCTTCAAGAAAAAACAAGATATATCAAATGCCGCTTCTTTTGGTGCGAGTGCTAGACCCGCACGACTCCTTCATCCTTTGCGTAAGCGCCACATCGCGCCATGATGCCTTTCAAGAACTACATATGGCTTTATTTTCATCCTTATGAGATACGTAGGAGCGCCTGGGAACTTCCCCATAGGCCCAACCTAACTTTTCGCGCTTGGTCTCTTGGCCTAAATGCGTCCCTGGGAGCACATAGTAAGCAGGGCTTTGCCCCGTTCACGTTGGGTTTTGCAATTGCTTTACCGTGTGTCTCCCATTCCCCTTCTCCTTTGGTCTGAGTTCTAAGACCTAAAACTAAGATCCTTTCTTTGGATTTCTATGAAACTCTCTCTCTTGTGGTATTGTATGGTGTGGTGTGGGATTATGTCCTCATTCATGTCAGGTTACTCGCCGTGCCGTGCCTATCCCCAGATGAGATGTGTCCCTCGTCCCGCATGAAGTTAAACTGTATTTCATCAAACATGACATTAAACTGTGCTTCTAGAAATACGTATGGCTTGATTCTCATCCTTATGAGATACGTAGGAACGCCCTGACATTTCGTTTTGGGTCCAGCCCCAGGGATTACCAAACCCCATCCCTCCTTATTGTCGGCCTCTCGGTCTGACTTCTTGGGGAGTGGTGTAATCGGGAAATCTACCCTGAATAAGTTTAGGATTCCCCATGGTAATAATGGGAAGCAGAAGTTCTCTCACCAAATAGGTCCGGCCTGAAGGTTGGGACGATCCGTGATCAGTTCGGTACATCGGCCTAATGCGCCTCTGCCACGGTGGTGCAATTTCGGGAGTGTTGGACTCTGTTCGAACAAACCACCGCTCCAAATTCCACGCTTTGTGTTCCCCTTTATTCGGAGCCTCATTATCTTTCATGTTCGATGGGACCCCCTAACAGTATGGTCCGCCTACTGTCCTGGGCCAACGTTCCGGAGGACTGGTCATGTTTGACGGGACCCCCTAACAGTATGGATGATAGACTTTGGTCCTCCTGCTGCCACAATATGGATGATAGACCTTTGGTCCGCCTATTGTAGCAATATGGATGATAGACCTATGGTCCGCCTGCTGTCCTGGGCCAATGTTCCGGAAAACTGACCGACGATATTTGAGTTAGGCCCCGTGTTGCGAACATGGTCAGCGGTCAACCCTCATTTATTATCCCCATTCCAGGCCAACACGATATGGATGCTATGTTTCCGCCATGGTTAACAGTTATCCTACATCATCGCGCCCCATAGTGTTCCGAATTTGGGCATTGTGATTCACATTTCCTCTCCATATCCCTATGTTCGGATGGATTTCAATTCCCCCGGCATTGCCCCGCTCGTGTGTCAGAGCACATTAAGAATGCGATATATCAATCGGTCTGAGGTCTCCTCAGAAATCCATGACCAATTTCGGATGCCTGAAGCTTAGTCAATGCCCCACAGTTGGACGAAATGATAGCACGAGTATCCTTTTCTTCTTGCGTTGGGTGTAACCCACATGAGCTTAGGGATGAGTTGTTATTCGTTTTGGAATTATTGTTGAGCATATTAAACCAAGGTTACAGATGAATGGATTTGGCCATGTATTAGATTGAGATGATGAGCAGTACAAGTAAGAAGTTCATGAGATGGCCAAAACAAAGCCCTTGGGGATCAGCGTGCTGAATCGATCTTTCCAGCGCTGCTACCCTTTGGCTGGTAGCCTCGAGGACCGCTTCTCACTCCTTGAAGACTCTCTCCTCATCAGCCACCATAGAGCACAGTTCGCCAACCCTAGCTTGTGCCTGAGCCCGCTCGGTTTGAAGTACGGTCATCAGGTGATTCAACTCCATCAGTTGTTCCTACGCGTCAGCCAGTAGGGCCATCAGTTGCTCCACAAGCTCAGATCATGTTGCAATGAAGGCCTCCTTATCTGCCGCCTGCCCTTCAAGGTTCCGGACTTCCTGCTCCGCCCTCAGCAATGCTTGGACACTCGCTGATCTTTCCCGACACTGGGCAACGTCAGTGCGCCAGCTGCTCTCGCGTATCTTCTCGGCCATGTAATCAAAGACCGTCAGATGAAGGTGCTGAGCGTCAGCCCCTCTTGCGCACAGGAATCCCAACTGGGTCTGGAGTGATCCCATCTACCTCAGCCAATCCTACTGGGGCTGTCTGAGAAAGTACTGGATACACTTCCACCCTTTGCGCCGTGTCATTCCGGCTCTCCTCAGCTGCCTCTGAGTCTGAGTCATCTATCTCCTCAGGGTCAGCGGGTCGGTACATAGGTAAGGCAGCTAGAAGATCGGCAGCAGGATTTTCCCCAGGGATGCCTTCGTGAGGAATGGGATCCTCGACGTCTGGGCGACCTTCCTCTCTCGCCCCAGCAGCGAAGATTCCTCCATTATCTTCCGACCTCGCCTCAAGAACAACACTGCTGATGTCCGCTGCCCCCTGCTCACCAATTTACGGGGCCGACTCAATGTAGGGAGCATGTTCTGAATGAGGTGGTATGTCTGCCACTGGTCCACTCACGGATAGCCCGGGCTCCGCGGCCTGACGAGCCTCCAATGTTGAGATCACTACGCAAGGAATACACTGATTAGTTGGGATCTTTTGATTCCAAGCACTAGTAGTGAAGCGTGAGACTTAGAGGAGTCCAAATCATCAGTCTCCAGTGTTCCGACTGCTGCAGGAGCTGCCGTAATGGGAGACCCCTATGCGCTTGTTAATTCAATGATGGGTGTCAGATCCCCATCAGATCCCACTGGTTCCTCTCCTACCTCCTCTAGTGGGGATTCCCGTCCAACACTCAGCCGCTCCTGAGTGAGGCAGAGAGATGGTTGGGAAATTGGAAAGGATAATGGATGAAGAAGGAAAATTAATAAAGATAGAGGCAGACCTCGAGTATCTCGGTTATGTCGAGATCAGAGCCGACAATCTCACCGATCTCTCGGAGAATACCTTGGTAGGTCACCCCTTGAGACCCCTCATCTTTGGGTTCTCATTCTTCTTCATCTTCTCCTTTTCCTTCGTCTTCTCCAGTCTCCCCCCCTCCGACTCCTCATCACTGTCACCTTCTCCCGGTGACATCACTCTCGGATCATGCTCCTGGTCAAGCATCACCTTCACTAGGAAAGGTGGCTTCGCACGCCGACCCCTTTGGTGCACGTATGTGTCCATGGACATCAGATAAGCATACCTCCGGTGGAAGTTCACCCGTTCGGTAACTCGAATGAGCCCGACCTCTGGCAGTTGGATCCCGTTTTGCATGATCTTCTGCCAGACGACTTCAATGCTCAGCGATTACCGCATGGTCATCCAGGCCGACCACAGTGCCGGGAAAATTGTATCTTGGGAAGGTTCGAGCATGTATCTTATCTGCTTCCCAGGAAGTTCCCTGGACACCTCATGTGACCCCCCCACGGGCAACGAGGTCGCGGCAGTGCTATGTGGTGTTCCTGCTGCTCAAGCCCCGACCTGCGCAAGCCTCGCTGTCTGATGCACCCTTGGTTCCCCCCTTCCTAAAGCACCTTTCCTTCTTTCCCGTCGCCCGGTTTCCGCACGAGTAACCTTGATTTGTCGTAATAGCTTGAGTAAAATCCCCTTAGGGTACGCGATGGTCCAGTTTTCGGCATACTCGGTTTCTAGGACAACATCAACCCCGGCAGGAGGAAGAGTAACAACATCGCCAGAGCCAAAGGTGGTAAACATGAAACACATCTGGCGCAGAATGTAGGGATTCTTCTCCTGCTAGATAGCCGTGAATACCTTCTTTGGCATTCGTTGGAGGCACTCGAACTTCCTGGAGAATCGGGATGGAACGTAAGGCTCACAGATCACCTTCCCGTCGATCTGAGCCACGAGCACCCCGCCCCGAATGATCTAGAAATACTCCTGCTGTTCCAGAGAGCCTCGCCCGTTGTCCACCATATGGCCGATCGGGGTGGGGAACAGGCTGAAGTGGAATTTTTTGTGGTTGCCAATGCAGATTCTCACACCCTCCCCATTGAGCGTCATCAGCGCCACCCTTACGATGTTCAGCAAGGACGGTCACATGCCATTTCCCGGAGGATAGATGGAGTTTGGGAAAGTGTACCCGCCAAGGTGAGCTTCCACCCAGTCGTGGAAGATCTAGAAGGGGCCACATACTCTCCGAGGCAACCCCCCTCGTGAGATGCGTCCCAGGATGGCGTACAGCTTGGCCAATACGGGGATGCCCAAGTTTAATCGTTTGTTGACAGCCATGGTACCCGCCATCACCAGTGTTGCTGGACGGACGCCCATCCTCGCATCCCGTACCGGAAGGAGCCACCTGCTCAGGAAGGTGGCAAGGAACCCGGCATACCGGAAGTTCGGGTCCCGGGCCTCAATGACGTGATAACCCCATGATTGATATTGCCCTGCCTCCAGGGTCCTCCAGTATGACCCATCGCTGCTCCTCTGAGCTGCGGTTGGGCACCGTTTACCCCGTCCCAGCATCTTGACGGACGAATCCTTCTCAAGGAACAGGCTGAACCAGCCCTTGTAGGAAATTTCCTTCAGGAAGTCCTTGACCCCCAGCCTCTCTTTGGACAGCTCCGTCAGGTGCCACATCAGCATAGGCGTCCGTGACCTGTCTTCCCAAGTGTTCTTTGGAGGAACGAACTCGTCGTATTGGTAGCCCTCCAGTGGGATACCTCCGATGCAGTGAACATCCCAGAGACTGATGCCAACTTCCCCATGATGAAGGTGGAATTTATTGGTATCAGGAGACCACCGGGTGAATAGATCCGGCCCGAGCTCAGGTTGACGGTGGAAGTGGAACTGATATGTCCATACCGCCTCGAACTGGCCGATATACCACAGTTCATCCCCGAACTGGTCGCAGGTATGGCGAACCCAGAATGCCTAGGCCCACTCGCTGGTGAAGTTTCCCCCGGACCGTAGGTCCCAATCCTTCAGCCAGCCCTTCGTGTCATCCGTGACGCTCTGACGGAACGTACTCGCGTAGAGGGCCGAAGAATTCTCTGTGACTGGATTTTCCCTGGTAATGGTCCTGGTCTTCAGGTTCAGGACATATACATCCATATGTCTGGTTTCCCTAGTAGGACGACCGTTGTTGGTGATGTTGTAGCGAGGAAGATCGTCCTCCCGGGTCACCCATGACCGCGGCGTGTCCACCTCGAAGCCCGACAGGGGCACCTCCTCCAGGATGCCAAAGTTCTAGAGCGGGAGGTTTTCAGACAGGGGACACGTCTTCTGGGCCGGAGTCAGCAGATTGAACAAGGTCAGGTTGTTGGAGACGATCACCTTGGTGCCATAAACCTCCTCGTTCGCTGCCATTTCTGTCCTACGAGCGGCGGATTCCCCCTCATCAAATCGGTTTGCAGCCATCTTGAATATCTTGGGATTTGCACAAAATCAGGATGTTGTGCGCGAAATCGGTGAGTACGACGTGAAATCTGAAGTGGCAGTGCAAAATCCAGGAGATGGGTGCGCAATCGGCACGCTAAGCGCGGAATATCCTGAGCATGCGCACAAAGACGGCCAAAATTTTGAAGGAATTCCGCGCTGCCAGAGCGTTTTTACACGCAGCCGCGGGAGCAATTTCGCGCACGAAAGAGATAATCCTATCACGCGGAAAAAGCTGAAGTACGGATTTGGGACCCAGTGCCCCTTTTTATATGCGATGCCATGGCTCCGCGCCACGCGGAAGGTAAATTCCGCTCCGACCCGTCATTTTGCGCGCCGTATGGGTTGCTTGCACGCTAAGTGCCCGTGAGTGACCTCGCTTCGGCGTTTCGGCCTTTCCCTCGAAATCCAACCATTGCGACCTCTTAACGATCCAATTCTGAGGTGGGGCATTTGTAGAAGCCGAAACAGGTCCGTAACTCCTAGAGGAGGTTTTGAAATGGAAAAGCGAAGTCATACTCGGAATCAGAGGCCCGGTCCGGTGTCCCGGGAAGTGGTGCGAGAAATAAAGGAGGACTTGCATGAAATAAAATCATTCACGCGAAGTATCCTCGGGATGCGCGGAATCGAGCCGGTGAGGCACACAATTTTTGCGCACCCCGATTCCTTGCGACAAGGTTTTGCGCGCCGACGGTTCTCGGCACGGAAGATTTCACGCGCCACCTGGATTCTGCGCCTCTCGAGGCCTATAAATAGAAGGCGACCCCAAACGATATGGGGGTTTCGGAATTCGGATCAGCTCTCATGTGCGCAATTCGACTCCCCCCACATGCAATATGACTTCCAGGTAATTTCCCTTTTCGCGCAACCTTTCCCCGGGGTTCGCCTTTGCGTGCAACTCCACTGGCTTAAGTGAATTTGCCCCCTCCTCCGGGTTCCTTCATTGCTCGCAATCCGAGTCCCGTGCGCGCAATACCCTTCCGTGCGCGCAATACCGTGCGCACAATTCCCTATCCGCGTGCAATCCCTTGGATCCAATTGCGCGCCATCCTGGTGTTTTGCGTGCAAAACTTCTCTTTGCGCGCAAAACCCAGGACCCTTCACCTTGAAACCCCCTGGCTGCCTCTCTGCGCCGACACCTGATGTCTCCCCTGCCGGGCATGTGCGCCATGCGTTGTTTTCCCGTACGTCCTTCCAGGCTCGTACGAGGTAACCTCAAGGTCCCTTGGGAGGTGTTTCCCGTTGCGTTGCTATGCCTTATGCTTCTCCGCATAGGCACACTAACGACTATTGCTTCTTCGCATAGCCACACTAACGTGGACCCCTCAATGGTTCACCCTACAACCCCCCTTCACTACGACCTTGCCGATGCCTTCCCTCCCACAAGGGGCGGAGGACATTGGGTATGTAAGCCCTAGGGGTGTGGAGCGAACCCACCTCGTCCAAGCTGCAGGACGTTAAACTGCTAAGCACCTCATCCTTAACACATGACGTTAAACTGTGGTCCAACCCCATGCTTCACACGCAGGGTCCCCCCGGATCGGGCATTCTTTATGCCCACTCGTCTCCACGGGAATGGACTCTTCCTCACATGGAATGAGATCCTCCTTGTTGGAGTGGCGTTTGTCCATGGGGGAAGTGCTGCTTCAGAGCGTAAGCCCCTAGCCTCTCTTGCGGAAGGTTGCACCCATGCATCTCCGTACTTCCCCCTTCCAAGGCCAGTGGAGTCCCTTTCCCACTGTGCTTTGTCGCACCATGGGCCTCCACCCTGGAGTAAGCCCCAACACCAAGAGCTGCTAACCACGCGTAAGCCCCTGTTTCATCTTTGGGCCACTCAACATGTAAGCCCCTTTCCGCTTCTCACGGACGTACCCTTTGCGACGTGATCATCTGGTCCCTGCTGCCTCTTGTTTCTCACATCGAGCATGAATCACGTGGGCTTAGAGTGCACATCGACCTTGACTTCCTCTATGGGATGCCTCAGAGTGTAAGCCCCATCCCAGTGAACTACACAGACTTTGATTCCCGGCCATGGGGATACGTAGGAAGCCTCTACAAGGTTAAAGCCCACTGCCCGGTCATTCTGACCTCTCCACGTCGGTTCCTCGACCACTCTGGACTGCCTCCGAGCGTAATCCCCAAAGGCCCTCGTCCCGCATGACGTTAAACTGTATCTCATCCCGCATGATGTTAAACTGTATCTCGTCTTGCATGATGTTAAACTGTATTCCCCTTCTTGGGCCGTCTCAGAGCGTAAGCCTTATGCCTCACACCCACGTCTCATCCTGACTTCCCCCTTGAGCCCACGTTCCTTGGGAATCTCATGCCCTAGCCCAGGGGTCTTACTTCCTCCAGGATCTAATTCATGCGTTCATTATCACGGGTCGTCTCTTCAGGTGTCCCACCGTACCACCGAACTACGCGGACTTTGATTCCCTGCCATAGGGATACATAGGAAGCCTTCACAAGGTTCAAGCCCATCACTCCACCATCTATCCTGATCCTTACCTGGGCCGCCACATCCCAGTGAGATCATGCCACCCCATTCCACTCCATGGTATCAGGGAAGCCGCCCACGTGCTGGCCCCAACATCGGTGTTCCCCATAGGGGGTCCTTTAATATGATCCACTCTCAGTGTTTCGATCAGTCCGATCCATCTCCACAAGATGTTAAACTCGCGGCACACCCCGTGTTAAACATGGGAAGTTGAGGAAAACCTCAGATGGTACACAATCTCCGCATTCGATGTTGGATGCCTCGGGCTTCTGCGCCCTCGAGAAGCCCTGTGATAAGGGACAGAAGGAAGAAATGCTGATCCCCAGCATCAAGACATGTCAACGACACCCCAACGTGACCATTCTCCTTCCCGAAGGTTGCTACCCCGACAAGACCCCTTGGAGCGTCTCGACAGAAGCATCGTAATTAACTGGCGTCCATGTAGATATGGTGCCGAGAACAAGCTTCACAAACCCATCTTAAATCTATGAGGGAGACCCGTACTAGGTGACGAGCTCTGAGGAGGAATCCACGGAAGGAAGAACCGACATACCATCATCCCGATTTCGATCAAGGAGGAGACGTCGCTAAACAAGGAACAGATGCCGCCCGCCTTTGGAAAGAAGGAATGCAGGGCAACAAGCCACACATCCTCCCAATGTGTGACGGACATTCGCGCGTGCCCCGACGAAAGCATCGGAAACAGAGACTTTTAAATTTACTTTGGATAAATTTTTGGTATTTTTCTGACAATGTTCATTTTTTTATGAATAGTGAAAAAATACAGCATTTTACTTCAAAACCGCCTTTTCATCTAATTTAATTATATAGATATATTGTCCTTTTAATTGGTTTTAAAGTTTAATTAGAATATATTTTTACCATTTAATCCAATGGTGGTCATTATAATTGATTTCACTTTTGAATTGGGCATAAACAAGTGCAAAACTTTTCATAGATATTCTTTAAAAAAATCCGCTATTTGTTTTGACAACGGGAATAATTTTTAAATTAATTACTGTAATTTTTGTGTTTGTAATTTGGTAAAATTGATTCCATATTTGGAATCAAAAGGTCCAAATTATGTAATTAAGAATCTTTTGTTTTTGGACATTATGAATAGTAACGACGCTAATTGTCTTTAATTATCGTGACTAATTAATAATCGAGTAGTTAAGGGTAATAAAACAATATAATAATAATAACAAATGATCCCAAAATATATCCTAATACTATTGGTTGTGTCATGTCCAACCATTGGATGCCTTGTTCCAAACTTAGGAACCCCATGGAATCACTTTTGGGTGATAGTGACACTTTATCATTTTATTTTTAAAGAAAGGATAATATCACAAAAGTATGTAACACCTAAGTAAAACAATTTTAATTTTTCCTACATAAATTATATCTTGGACTATAAATATTCATTGTAAATCTAAAACAATTTCCTACATCATATTATTTTTTATATATTTTTTAGACATTAAATAAATTAATTTTTTTATGACACCATGATGATGTAGCGATTATCTCATTAATGAATGATTTAAATAAAATGAAACTATAATGTAAAATCTAAGACTTAAACTTGTCAAAAACCTATTGGATGAGTATATTTCTAACCCTTATCACCTTATCATAGAAATATATCAATTTGAGACCTTTTAAATTTGAAACTCATTTTAATATAAAGTAACATTTCTTGACTTTCCAAGAGTGCCCCTCCTCCCTCTTATAAAAGGCCCCCAAATCTATCTCTTTACCCACACCTCTCAAGACATTGGATCGGCCAAGATATTCTCATTTTATCTCTACACATCCATATCTTCATTATAGAAGCCTTACCTTAGGCAGAAAGCTCTTCAATAAACCCTTTTGGTTCAAACCAAGAGGAGTTACCCGATTTAAAGGTAATGTCTTCACTCGTGTTCTTTTGTTTTATTTTGTTTCTCCAACACCATAAAATATTTTTATTCCTTTATTTTGTAACAACACCAGTATATTAAATATACTAGGACGTTTTTATGAGAATTAATAGAGCTAAACTTACACACACCTCCATCTAATGGTTAAAGTACATACTGTTTTTGTGGATGGTGAATTTCTGCCTCACAAAATGATGATTGTTCAATATTCTTTTGACACCTTTCATGGTGGAAATTAAGATGTAAATATATTTATATATGATATATATTATGTTTATGTTTTCATTATGCTTATATATTTTTCATTTATGACATACCTTTATGGTTTCCATTATGGGTAAACACGATATCTTTATTTTAGGAAGTTCGGACTACCGCCCCCTCAAAGTGATTTGATTCATTAATGACATATGTAGGACATATAAAGGATGGAGTTAATGATATTATATATGATATTATACTGGAATTATAATATACCTTTATATCATTATGAATTCATTCCATTAAATACGAAATATAAATGAAAGTCGCGTTCATGCGTACGTACGTCTTACCGTCTCCATGAACGGTGCATTTAATTTCATACCTCTAAATGTTATGTAATATTATAAATGAATGTATATTATAGATATATATGATATATATTATATCTACATCATGAATATAATTCTGGATATAATGGATATTTTACAACATGAACAACTTGTAATTATAAGGAGTTTATTTTTGACTCAAGTACCAATGATCGACAAAACGACCATTATTAACTTAAATAATTACATAGTGTTCATAACAAGGTAATAAGTGATATAAAAGGAATAATTAACTTGAAAAAGGCTATTAATCAGTTAGAAATTAACTCAACTTTATTATTCAGGAGATTAAAGAACGATCGAGTCAAGTTGGACATGAGGTAAGGGACTTCGTCTCAATCTCCTTTCATTGAGGCATATTTTGTTTTATACACAACTTTATTTTATACGGTGTACAAAAACCCTTTTAATTTTACATTTATTCAAAAGGAATCTTTTTTATATGAAGTGTTTTACTAAACTAAAAAAGGGAATGTTTTTGTCGTACGTATGTGGCGACAACGACTTCTCCACCGCCGTGACCATTATTTGAGTTTCGGCTTCCTCTACAAGCCATAATTTTTTTTAAATGAAAAATAAATGCCATGTTTTACTTTTCATTTTTTTGGGTATTGAAAATGGTTTTGATAATGTTTTTATTATATCAATGTGTTATGGATATCATGTGATTGAAATGTGGAAATTTTATGTTTCCTTTATGCATGTTTTATGTGATACGATTATGTTATGGTTGTTGAGGATTGTTTATGAAGATGGGTGGTTCCGTGATAAACTAAGGGCGGGTGAGCTTGATATAGCTCTTCAATTCATTGGGTAATGTGAAGGGGTTAAACGCTAAGGTTTCTCCGAAGAGATTTAGGGAATATACTGTGATGAGTATTCCAAACTTAACCATGAGGGTTACTCCCTATATAAGAATGTTCTGAATGCCTCAAGTTACTTTTATGTCTTATGATTTCTATGATTTATTCATGATTTTATGAGGTATGTTAAAGTGCTTATGTTTTATGAGTAAAGTATTATTTCATTAATTCTTATGTATACATGGACTAATGTTTTCATTTCGTACTTTTATATCCCTTACTGAGCTTTTTATGCTCATCCCAAGTTTTTGAAATTTTTTTTACTAGTCAAGGGAAAAGTACATGATGTGATGATAGTGTCGAGGAAGTTTCAAGAAATAATCCATGTTTTATTTTAAATATGTCTCCTTTGATGGGAAAAATGAATACTGTCTTTTATGTAACCGCCTTGTTTAAATGTGGAATTTAATGCATGATTTATGATATAATTCTCTAAAACTCTAAAACTGAAAAGATACTCAATGTGTAATCTTGTAATAACTCAAGATTAAGTAAGGTTTAAGGCTGGGGACTTATAGTTGGGATCATAGGTCGGTTTAGATAACTTTAGGAGTTATAATTATAATAAATGATTATCCAAAAATAATATTTTACTGTCAAGTTGAAATGATATAGCATTTGAAGATTACCATGTTGCTTCATCTAATACATGTTTGTTCAAAATGGTTTTTCGCAGTGGAAACATGGAAGCCATGCTAGGCAGGCATACAGAAGGAAATGACCTTCCGAATCAGCATCCTAAGATGGCCGGAATTGGAACTGAGAAGTTTGTTGTAGTAATTGCATAGTTGACTCAAACGATAAATGGTGGTGGTATCCATGCACGAGATCAACCATATCAACCGTATAGTAACATGTCAGTGGTTGAACATTTCATGAGGCAAGATCCCCCATCATTCAGAGGATCATCTGACCCTGTGCTAGCTGAAGGGTGGATTAAAGAACTGGAGAAGATTTTCAATGCCATGGGGTGTTCAGAAAGTCAAAAGGATAGTCTTGCAATTTACCGTCTGTAGGGTGAAGCAGATCAGTGGTGGTCGATGGTTAAATATATCCGGAATACTGATGAGATTGATGCTCTCGAATGGGATGAATTCAATGGTATGTTTCTTGAGAAGTATTTTCCTAAGGCTGTTCGACTTAGGATGGAAAAACAATTCTTGGAATTGAGGTAATAGGACAACTCAATGGCTGCTTATGAAGAGAGGTTCACTCTATTGGCAAGGTATGCTCCAAATTTTATCCAAGACCTTGATAGTAAAATCAATCGTTTTTACTCAGGATTAAAGACAAAATATTGAAGGGATTTAGCTTCTCGCAAGTTCAAGAGTTATGAAAAGCTTTTTCGATGTGATGAGAAGGTGGAAATGGAGTTTTCCGATGATCAATTGTTCTATAACAACCAATAGAAGAAGAGATGGAAGTGGCAGGAGAAAGAGAAGAATTCTTCAAAAAGGTCTGATGGTAAGAAAAATAAGATTCTAGTTTGTGATAAATGTGGTAAAAGGCATTCTAGGGAATGTATTCTAAATTCTGGAATGTGCTACTGATGTGGTAAGATGGGACATAAGGCTCGTGATTGCACTAAAAAAGATCAGGGTGATGGTAAGACCAAATTTGATTTACAGTTAGTGAAATGTTTCAAGTGCAATGAGATGGATCATTATGAAAATGAGTGTTCTAAAAAGAGCTCAAATGATGGGAAGTAGTCAGACTACAAGCAAAAAGGAGTGGTGAAATCTTTTTTAACTACTTCAGCAGATGTTGGGCCAGCAAATGAAGTGGTATCAAGTACTTTGTTTGTTTTATCAGATTATGCTAATGTTTTTTTGATTCGGGGTATACACATTCTTTCATCTCTGAAAACTTTTCTAGTAAATTGGGAATTACATCTCAAGAAATGACTCCTGAACTTGTGGTAAAAACACCTGGGGGAAATGTTGAGGCAAAAAGAATTTATAAGAGTCTTCTTATCCTTATCTGTTGAAAGAACCTACTTGAAAACCTTATCGTTTTACCTCTAGTAGAGTTTGATGTTATCCTGGTTATGGATTGGCTCTCTGTTTACCATGCTCAGATTGATTGTAGAGCTAAAGAAGTTTCTTTTAAGAAAGACTTTTAGTTTGTGTACAAGAATAAACCCTTACTGTTGATAACATATCAAGAGGCTGAGAAACTTATAAAATATAGAAATGAATGTTACCTTGCACATATTGTTGAAAATAAAGGAATCGTTCATATTAATGATGTTCCAGTGGTAAATGAGTATCCTGATGTTTTTCCTGATGAATTTCCTGGAATAATACCAGATCGATAAGTTGAATTTACTTTTGACTTAGTTCCTGATGCTAAGCCAATTTGAAAACCCCCTTATCGAATGGCTCAAATTGAAATTTTAGAGTTGAAGGATCAATTTCAAGATTTATTAGAGAAAGGTTTCGTTCGACCTAGAACATCACCATGGGGTGCTCCTGTCTTATTTGTTAAAAAGAAAGATGGTTCAATGAGGCTTTTCATTGATTATAGAGCCTTGAATAACATCACTGTTAAGAACAAATATCCTTTTCCTCATATCGATGATTTGTTTGATTAGCTCCAGGGAGCTCAGTATTTTTCAAATATTTACCTGAGATCGGGGTACTGTTAGTTGAAGGAATATGAAGCAAATATTCCAAAGACCGCATTTTGTACAAGATATGGCCATTATGAATTTTTATTAATGCCTTTTGGGCTAACCAATGCTCCTCCTATATTCATGGACCTTATGAATAGCATTTTCCATGAGTTCTTGGATAAGTTTATGGTTGTTTTCATTGATGATATTTTGGTGTCTTCTAAAAGTAAATAGGACCATGGAAGTCATTTAAGGGTTATTTTGAAAACCTTAAAAGAAAATAAATTGTATGCGAAATTCAGCAAGTGTGAGTTTTGGTTGCAACAAATTTCTTTCCTTGGTCATATTGTTTCTAAAGATGTAATAACTGTTGATCCTGCAAAAACAAAGGTTTTTGAAGAATGGACAAGACCCACAAATTTAATTGAGATTTGCAGTTTTCTTGGTTTGGTAGGCTATTACCAAAGGTTTGTTAGATATTTTTCACTGTTATCTAGTCCAATGACTAAGCTAACTCGGAAGGGTGTTAAGTTTATCTGGACAAAAGAATGTGTTGATTGTTTTTAGGATTTGAAAAGAATATTGGTGAATGCTCTAGTTTTGGCACTACTTTCCAGGAATGGTGAGTTTGTTATCTACAGTGATGCTTCATTGAAAGGACTTGGTTGCGTTCTAATGCAGAATGATCATGTAATTTCTTATGCTTCACGACAGTTGAAAACTAATGAGGTAAATTACCCTACACATGATTTGGAATTAGCTGCTGTTGTTTTCACTTTAAAAATTTGGAGGCATCATTTTTATAGTGTAAAGTGTGAAATATATACTGATTACAAAAGTTTAAAGTATATATTCACTTAGAAATAATTGAACATGAGATAGAGGAGATGGATGGAATTAATCAAGGATTATGATTGTACAATTCATTACCATCTTGGAAAAGAAAATAAAGTGGCTGATGATTTGAGTCAAAAAAGTAATGATTCATTAAGAATGTTTCATTTGGAACGTGATCATTTGATTAAGGATTTGATAAACATTGGCATAGAAGTTGTTGGTGCAGGATGTTATTCTGTTTTGTTTCAGGTATCATTGAAATCTTCTCTATTAGAGAGAATTGAGCAAGCACAAAAGCAAGACAGTGAGTTGCAGAAAAAGGTAGAGCTGGTTCAGAAGGGTAATTTTCCTAAATTCAACATTGATAATGATTGTGTTTTGAGATTTAGGAAGAGATTGTGTGTGCCATGTGATTCACAGTTGAAGAGAGAGTTGTTATGTGAAGCTCATAGTTCTCCGTTTTCAGTTCATCCAGGCAGTACTAAGATATATAGAGATCTTTGGGAGTACTACTGGTGGGATGGAATGAAAAGAGATATTGCTGATTTTACTGTGAAGTGTTTGATTTGTCAATAGGTTAAAGCAGATCAGAAGTTACTAAAAGGGATGCTTAAACCTTTACTAGTACCAGAGTGGAAATGGGAGAATATATCTATGGACTTCATTGTTGGATTGCTGAAGAAACCTTGAGGTAATAATGCAATCTGGGTTATTGTTGATCGCTTGACTAAATCTGCTCATTTCCTTTCTATACGAGATACTTTTTCTCTAGATCAAATTTCTCGTTTGTATCTTAAAGAGATAGTCAGGTTACATGGATTTCCCCTCTCCATTGTATCTGATCGTGATCCCAGGTTTACTTATGACTTTTGGAAAGGCCTTCAGAAGTCGTTGGGTACTGAATTAAATTTTAGTACAACTTTTCATCCTCAATCAGATGGGCAGTCAGAACGAACAATTCAGACTTTGGAGGATATGCTAAGTGCTTGTTCGATGGATTATCAGGGAAGTTGGGAGCAACATCTTTCTATGGTTGAGTTTTCATTCCAGTATACAGACGGAACCATTTGAGGCATTATATGGGAAGTAGTGTCGAACTCCAGCTTTTTGGGATGAAGTGGGTGAAAGGAAGTTGATGGGACCAGAATTGGTAGAAGAGTTGGATGAAAAAGTTCAGCTGATACAAAGACACAAGAGAACAGATCAGACCAGGCAGAAAAGTTATGCGGACAACAGGAGGAAGGATCTCTCTTTTGAGGTAGGTGATCATGTCTTCCTCAAAGTTTCACCATGGAAAAGTGTGATGTGATTTGGTAAGAAAGGAAATATGAGTCCAAGGTTCATTGGACCATATGAAATTCTGGAGAGAGTTGGATCAGTTGCATACCGAGTGGCTTTACCTCCGAGTTTATCTCAGGTACACAATGTTTTTCACGTTTCAATGTTAAGGAAGTACATTCCAGATCCATCTCATGTTTTGAGTCCAGAGGTAGTTCAGTTGGAAGAGAACCTATCTTATGAGGAACAACCTATCCAGATTCTTGACCACAGGGAGCAGGTGTTACAGAATAAGGTGATTCATCAAGTAAAGGTTTTTTGAAAAAACCACATGGTTTAAGAGGCAACATGGGAATTTGAAAATACAATGAGGGATAAATAACCCCACTTATTCAATAAGTAAATAAATTGCGGGGACACAATTTTCAAAAGGGGGGAAGGATGTAACATCCCAAGTAAGTAAATAATTATGTATTTTCATATCTATGTCTATTTCTGAATTAGATAGTGTTATAAGAGGCTTAAAATGAGAATAAATCCAATCTTAAGCATAGAATTCTCTATATTTTTAAAAGATTGTTTTACCGCCTTTTGATGGAGAACCATTTTTAAATCTCTTTTTTGACAATTTTATAATCTCTATTTTTCAAAATAAACTTATTCTTTAGTAGTGGGACATTTAAATTTACTTTGGATAAATTTTTGGTATTTTTCTGACAATGTTCATTTTTTTTGAATAGTGAAAAAATACTGCATTTTACTTCAAAACTGATTTTTCATATAATTTAATTATATAGATAGATTGTCCTTTTAATTTATTTTAAAGTTTAATTAGAATATATTTTTACCATTTAATCCAGTGGTGGTCATTATAATTTATTTCACTTTGGAATTGGGCATAAACAAGTGCCAAATGTTTCATAGATATTGTTTCAAAAAAACCCGTTATTTGTTTTGACAACGAGAACCATTTTTAAATTAATTATTATATTTTTTGTGTTTGGAATTTGTTAAAATGGATTCCATATTTTGAATCATAATTTCCAAATTATTTAATTAAGACTCTTTTGTTTTTGGACATTATGAATAGTAATGACGTTAATTATCTTTAATTATCGTGATTAATTAGTAATCGAGTAGTTAAGGGTAATAAAAAAATATCATAATAAAAAAAAATGACCCCAAAATGTGTCCTAATTCAACTGGTTATGTCATTTCCGACCATGGTATTCCTTCTGCCAAACTTAGGAACCCCATGGAATCACTTTTGGGTGATAGTGACACTTTATCATTTTATTTTTAAAGAAAGGAGAATATCCCAAAAGTATGTAACACCTAAGTAAAAAAATTTTAATTCTATCTAAATAAATGATCTCTTGGACTATAAATATTCATTGGAAATATAATAAGATTTCCTACATCATATTTTTTTTATAATTTTTAGAAATTAAATAAATAATTTTTTTATGACACCATAATGATGCAGCGATTACCTCATTAATGAACGATTTAAATAAAATAAAAGATAATGTAACATCTAAGATTTACACTTGTCAAAAACCTGTTGGATGAGTATATTTAGAACCCTTATCACCTTATCCTAGAAATATATCAATGTGGGACCTTTAAAATCCAATACTCATTTTAATATAAAGTAACATTTCTTGACTTTCCAAGAGTGCCCCTCCTCCCTCTTATAAAAGGACCCCACCTCTATCTCCTTACCCAGACCTCTAAAACCATTGTATTGGCTAATATCTACTCATTTTATCTCTAAAAATCCCTCTATTCATCCTAGAAGCCTTAAATTAGGCAGAAATATCTTCAAGAAACCCTTTTGGTTAAAACTAAGAGGAGTTACCCGATTTAAAGGTAATGTCTTCACTTGTGTTATTTTGTTTTATTTTGCTTCTCCAACCCCCTAAACTCTTTTTATTTATTTATTTTGTAACAACACCAGTATCTTCAATATACTAGGATGTTTTTATGATAATTATTCGAGCTACACTTACACACTCCTCCGTCTAATGGGTAAAGAACATATTGTTTCTGTGGATGGTGAATTTCTGTCTCACGAAACGATGATTGTTCAATCTTCTTTTAACACCTTTCATGGTGGCCATTAAGATTTAAATCTATTTATATATGATATATATTATGTTTATGTTTTCCTTATTCTTCTTTATTTTTCATTTATGGCATACCTTTATGGTTTCCATTATGGGTAAACGCGATATCTTCGTTTTAGGAAGTGCGGACTACCGCCCCCTCAAAGTGATTTGATTCGTTAATGCCATATGTGGGAGGTATAAAGGATGGAGTTAATGATATTATATATGATATTATAGTGGAATTATAATATACCTTTATATCATTATGAATTCATTACATTAAATACAAAATATAAATGAAAGTAACGTTCATGCTAACGTACGACTTACCGTCTCCATGAACGGTGCATTTCATTTCTTACCTTTAAATGTTATGTAATATTATAAATGAATATATATACTGGATATATATTATATATATGATATCTACATAATGAATATAATTATGGATATAATTGATGTTTTACCTCATGAACAACTTGTAATTATAAGGAGTTTATTTTTGACTCAAGTACCAATGATCGACAAAACGACCGTTATTAACTTAAATAATTACGTAGTGTTCATAACATGGTAATAAGTGATATAAAAGGAATAATGAACTTGGAAAAGGTTCTTAATCAAGTAGAAATTAACTCAAGTTTATTATTCAGGAGATTAAAGAATAATCAAGTCAAGTCAGACACGAGGTAAGGGACTTCGTCTCAATCTCCTTTCATTGAGGCATATTTTGTTTTATACACAACTTTATTTTATATGGTGTATAAACCCCTTTGAATTTTACGTTTATTCAAAAGGAATATTTTTTATACGAAGCATTTTACTAAATGGAAAAAGGGAATGTTTTTGTCGTACATATGAGGCGACAACGACTTCTCCGCCACCATGACCATTATTTGAGTTTCGGCTTCCTCTACAAGCCATAAATTTTTTAAATGAAAAATAAATACCATGTTTTAATTTTCTTTTATTTTGGTATTAAAAATGTTTTTGATAATGTTTTTATTATATCAATGTGTTATGGATATCTTGTGATTGAAATGTGGAAATTTTATGTTTCCTTTATGCATGTTTTATGTGATACGATTATGTTATGGATCTTGGGAATTGTTTATGAAGATGGGTGGTTCCGAGATAAACTAAGGGAAGGTGAGCCCGATATAGCTCTCCAATGCATTGGGTGACGGGAAGGGGTTAAATGCTATGGTTTCTCCGAAGAGATTTAGGGAATATACTGTGATGGGTATTCCAAATGTAACCATGAGGGTTACTCCTTACATAAGAATGTTATGAATTCCTCAAGTTACCTTTATGTCTTATGATTTCTATGATTTATTCATTATTTGATGAGGTATGTTAAAGTGCTTATGTTTTATGAGTAAAGTATGATTTCATTAATTCTTATGTATACATGGACTAATGTTTTCATTTCGTACTTTTATATCCCTTACTGAGCTTTTTATGATCATCCCAAGTTTTTGAAATGTTTTTCACAGGTCAAGGGAAAAGTACATGATGTGATGATAGTGTCGAGGAAGTGTCAAGAAAGAATCCATGTTTTATTTTAAATATGTCTCCTTTGATGGGAAAATTAATACTGTCTTTTATGTAACTGCCTTGTTTAAATGTGGAATGTAATGCATGATTTATGATATAATTCTCTAAAACTCTAAACCCGAAAAGATCCTCAATGTGTAATCTTGTAATAACTCAAGATTAATTAAGGTTTAAGGCTAGGGCCTTATAATGAAGGTTCCTAATTAATGGGCCTCCATTAATTCCATGAATGTTTCACACCCTCCCCTCTCTTATTTATATGGAGGTTGGGGAGAGGTTTTGGCACTGCTTCGCCAAGAAACGAAGTACTTACAAAGTTTGGTGACACCGAAACTCCAAACTAGAGATCGAAGAATGAGGAACCGACCTTGGAGAGTCTTGCGGGAGTGACAAATGCCGACCTGAATATTCAACGACTTCATCTTCTTCCTCACGCCCCCTCCAATAGAAAATTGAGGTAGGGGTTTTTAATATGACTGAATTTAATTTATTGATCCTTTATATTCTGAATTCACGATGAAGATAGCCAAACGAAAATGGCCATCATCCCGCATTTATACCTCGCCACTCACCTTTTGATTCACCGCGATTTATTCATGCGTTTTTCAAAGGAAAATATTTATTGACACTAGAAACACAATATTTTGTTGATCATGACATATGGAAACAGATCCCTCAACCCGAGGATCGCTAAAATGAGATCGTTTAATCTTTCAGGCTTGGAATGAAACAACAATGACTTGTAGAAGAAGACGGCGGTCGGCACCCAGACGGCCGCATAAAGGAAGGGTGGAAGGCATCCGCGCCGCCATATGACAAGGAGGCCGTGGCCTGTCGGCTACAACGAAGAAAGAGGTGGTGGCCGACATGCTGGACGACCGCGTAGCGGAGTGACAGCCCTCGTTCGCACCGCCAATGGAGAAGGAGGCCGCAATGGAGGATGAAGTGTGGCTGACATCTGGATGGGCACGGTGGAGCAGCGGCGCATGACCATGCCGTTTTGAAGAAGTCTGGCCCGCCTTTTGACTGGCCCTGCCACACCGTGTAGGAGCCCTTCGGTGGGTCCTGAATGCTAGTATCCGAACAGTCCATGAACTGTTTCGGAAGACCGGGGGTGCCTCCCCCTAGGTGTTGGTTATGGAAGACCTACCACGGTAGACCAAAAGCCGAGTGGGATGCACGACATTGGGCCACTACCTGTGGGCCGGGCCGGTCCATCCCCTACACGGGCTGGGCCCGCCAAGTTCAGGCTATCCGGGCTAGACCTGGGTCATTCCGACTGGGTCAGACCGGACCTGGGCCCATCCGAACCTAGTTACGCCTTTTGGCTATAACTTGAGAACCATGTGTCCATTTGATGAATCATCTATGGAACCAGAATCCTAGGATCGAGATGGTCCTTTTGGTATACTCCAGTTGAGTTTTGGATAAAGTTGGAGTATAGATGGGTTGGATAGAACCCTGAATCCAACCGGGCCCTCAAAGCGGAAACACTAATAACTTACAGACTAGGCATCTGATTGACGTGCCGTCTATTGCATTGGGTCCCTTATGATGTAACAAACCATTGGGATACTTCTTCGTGGGAATTAGGGATAGTTTAGGTATGAACAATGGCTTGGGGAGAATTTCTCCCTAGCGCGCTATGTATGGAACCCTACGACTGGCTGATACTTGATGACTGCTGACCATTACGACTCGGAGTGACTCGAAAGGCCCAGTGGAGAGAACCTCTATGTGATGCGACAGAACCACGGTGGGGAGCACCTCTGTGTGACACGGTAGACCCATGGTTCTCGAAAGGAGGAGTAACTTAGTTGGCCACGAGGGGGAGAGTCTCTATGTGATGCAGCAGACCCATGGTGGGGAGCACCTCTATGTGACTTGGAAGACCCATGGTACTCGATAGGAAGAGTACCTCAGCAGTCCAAGGTTAGTGGGATGCACCTCTGTGTGACGTGGTAGGCCCACTTTACTTGATAGAGGAGGATTTCTCGAGCAGCTGAGGCATTCGACGTTGTGACTGGGGATGTTACTTATTACTATCTCTAGAATAAATACTGGTCTGATAAAGCTTTACCTTGTGCTTGTGATTGAGGTTATTATATGTGGTACTTTACATGTGTTGTAATCTAACTTTATGGTGTTACCCTATGGTTTTTATTTGAGTAACTCTAGGAGACCTTCGGGGTCTCGGGGTCCCTACTGAGTATCGTTATACTCACCCCTGCACGGGCTACGCCCACACCTTGTTGTGTCTTGTGCAGATGAAGAGAATCTAGGATTAGGTTTGAGGTAGCCAGGACTAGGTGGTATGCAGAGGAGACAGGCAAACGTGGGGTGCTGAGGATGCAATTTGTACCTACCCTTCAGGTAGGAACCTTAGAGGATGACCTAGTAGCTGTTTTGTGTTTTCTTTCAGTTGTATTGTATTTTCAGTTGTACTTGTACCTTTATAGTTGGGCCTGTATTCCAACCCCTTTTACTTTCAGTACTCTTTTACTATGGAAGTTTACTTCATAGTTGCTTCTTTCCATGTTCTTGGGCCATGTGTCTGTACAGGATTAAATTCAATGAATTCTCATTTTAGGGAGTATGCCTTTAGGTGCTAATCGCTAGCCCTTGGCCTATGGAAGGTGGGATTTGGGTAGTCACGACATGGGCCCTGAGGGACTGGTCGTGACACCCTTGGAGCTTGATTAGGGAGACCACATTTTCTTGAGATTCTCCCCATGAAGAGGATTGCTGAGATTTGGCTTGGGAGCAGGGATATCCTTGTGGTTTATCAGGGCATTCAATATCTTTCATAAGGATATATATTTTTCTTACTACCTTTCCTTACCCCTATAGTTGGATCATGTGCATTACATATTCCATTTATCATAGTTGAAGAGATATTTGCATGATCCTATTAACATTATTGACCAGGTTGAGATTGAAATCAAGGATGGATCCACCTTCCCATAGTACCAGGTGGAGATTGATGATTAGAAGGATATGATCCGACATGGATGGGCCATTCCATTGGTTTGTATGCTATGGTAGTATGGTAGAATGCATGACATATCGTCGGAGTGGGAGAGTTAGATACAAGCTTAATATCCCCCCTTTTTTCTTAGCACGTGCTATTCCAGGATGAAAATCATAAAGAAGGGAATAATTTATAGACCCTATTTTTTTCATTTTAATACTTTTAAATACTTCAAGGAATATTTCTAGATCCAAGAATTGCGATGGTACACAATTTCAAGGCCCAATGAGCCTAGAATTAATTTTATAAAAATATTTAATATATTTTATTTTGTGTGTGCTCAATTTTTAACAAATAATGGTATATATCCTATCTGAAGTCTCAGATTGAAAATATGATACCATGGTTGAATCCAGATCATGTGGTTTACCCTAGGTGCGACCTAAACATGGTCGATGTAGGAAGTACGTTAGAGGAAGCCATTGGTGGGTGAATTTAATTAAAATAAACAATTAAATTATTTATTTTAAATTAAATGAACTAAAACATTTTTCTCTATAAATAAGATATCATGGAGAATATTTTGTGCTATCCACATAACCCTAGGATTATTGAGAGAAATATTACACTGTTATTCATTGGAAGATTGTGATCGGATGATGACCAATAACCAGATTAAGGTGAATCGAGGCACAGTGAACGCAAAGGGTCCTCTTCATCCTTGGTGACTAACTTATTCACCAAAAATAAATAGTAATCGATGTAGGGATCATAAAATTTGGTTTCTTCCTTGATTAAAATATTTATCATGATCTATTTTTTTATTCTTTGATATTTTTCTAAATTAATCATTCTCATGAGCCTGTGTATCAAAATAAATTATTATTTAGATTTATTTATTTGATTATAGCATGGAATCACCCTTTAAAATCCTTAGTTTTTTGATCATTTGACTTGAACACATGGTAATAAAAAAATATTATTTTTGTTCTTGTGCCTTCCCCCACCCATTATTAGTGTTATTCATCTTTAGACTATGGGGTCACGATTCGACTATTTCTGAGAGGGTCCAAGCATGATCAGACCCCCAAATATGAGGTTGATGTGATAAAAGTGATTGTATTAGAGTTTTAGGGATGAATCATAGTGTATTACATGTACCAATGATTAATTCATAGATTTTTGATCTGAAGCGCAGACGGTAGTGACCATTGGATGCGTGTGGTGGCTTCGAGCAGAGAATCAAAATTCTAATTTTCACCCTCCATAGTGCAGTAATCAATTTTTGGATGTGTTTTAAAATGATTATGGGTTTTCAATTGGTGGGATTTGTGGTGTAGAGATTACATCTAGTAAAATCTTGATGAAACTAGGGTTTCTATGAAAAAGGTGACTACACGGTGTGTAGTCTGATGAACACATGCCGTGCAATCCATGTTTTTTCAAGAACTAGGTTTTCATGGTGGAACTAAATATCAAAAAATATGTGGAGGTAAAAAACACCCTGTGACCCCTATTTATATATACTGGCATGAACAGATGTAGAGGACCAGGATCCCATGTGGTCCTACAATCCGTGTGCGATGGGGAACACACTATATACTGACACATGGAATGTGTACACGGGCATGGGTTCATCTTACATGGAAACAATTGGGATAATAGGGGTAGGCCCCGAGTGGCCGAGACAAGCCATGTGATTGAAATATATTTCATGTATTTATACATTTTCAAAAATTCATATGATGGAAAGGATATGACTAGGAGGCTAGGTGAGGCCACCTGCCATGTGGACCCTCTTACACACAATGTACCTCTTGATGAATATTTTACCTCTCATATCTCTTTTTTCTTAACTCAGATTTTGGCCCATGGGTATCCAATATAGAGTATTTTCCAAATATAACATGATGGTGTACTTTTTAGTGTATTTTTAGATACGATGCAAGATGTTATGAGTGTGACACTTCATTAGGTCGCACTCGATAATGGAAATGATTTAGAAAGATCATGAGTGAGAGGATGAGGTTGAAAACACTCCTCTATATACTAAGTGTTTTACCCTAATGGAATAGGTCATATGTACTATATCTACTTATTGGTACCCCCTTATGGACTAGGGAATGAGTCCTCTATCTACTGTGTGGTACCCTTTACAGACTAGGGTGCATGTCCTCTTTATAGTGAGCGGTTCCCCTGAAGAACTAGGGTGAAAGTACTCTATTTAATTATTGGTACCCCCTGAAGGAATAGGGAGAAGGTCCTATACTTAAATATTGTACACCTTGAATGTTTTGTATGGTGGTGAGGTGTGGGTCCTTCACACAGTTACTTATTCAAAATGATGATCATGATGCTGGGCCTTGATGATGGACTCTTGAAACTGTTGGTAGAATCATTGAACTTGGCTGGGCTGTGAGATGGAGATCCCCTTTCACTCTCATCTAGGTTTATTTTATATTCATATATTTATATTTGAGTATTATATTTAATTACTATCTTTTTATGGATTGATATTTATAATTTTATCATGTTTCATATTTCTACCCCTTTAGTTTTAGGGGCATCCTACTAGGTATGTACATAGTCACCCCTGCATGGGTTATTCCCACACATGTCTTATCTTATGTAGATGACATATATGAAGACAATGATTTTAGAGGAGTATTGGGATACCTGGGTGAATTTAACCATGTATGGTGGTCGGTCTTGGAGATATGTGGCTGGGATCTCGCAGTATTTTCTTTTCCTGTTATTGTTAGGATGAGACCTATTTTCTTATTGGGAGTGTATATTCCCCTTTACTTTTCAGATTACACTATCATACACTTTTTATTTACTAGAGGTTATTACCTATATGACTCATACTATAGAGTCTATAGTCTTTTTTATTATTCCTCTTCACTTCTTCTTGGATATGGTTGGGTGCATTCATATAAGTACTTTAGGAAAAGGCCTCCCATTTTAGTAATTCCTTTTGATGCTTGCCACTAGCTCCTATCCTATAGAGGAGGGCTTGGGGTAGTGGTGTCTCCACATTTGGATGGATAGGTGGGACCTGGTGGGTTGGGTCATGACAAGATATGTGTTCCAAAAAATTAATATCATATAATTTCCCCCAAATAAACCTTGAATATAAACAATTCTGAAAAAGAAATGATATTATAATGTAAATCCTTTACCGCTTTGGTAATTTTTGAATAAAAAATAATTAAAATAAAGAATATGATATGGATATATAAATTCCATGAATTAAATGAATTATTTTGTAAAAATTAATTCATGGATTAGAGGTATAATAAAAAATAAATCATGATGCACGACAGGAAACATGTCTTAAGGAAATTAAATTGAGACAAAGAAAAACCTTGAAAAGATCATAACATTTGTAGTGATAATTAATCCATGAATAGAATATGTTAACATTTGTAAATCCACATTTTTTAAATAATTCATAAGATAAATTAGTTATTAATTAACACATAATCATGGAACAATAAATTTAATGAACAAGTGTTACAACCCAATGAAAGGAAATTTAGTTAAGAAGTCCCTTACCTCGAGTCCAGACCTACTATGTATTTCCTTTAACTCCAAAATAATAAAATTATATTAATTATTTTATTGTTTAATAACATTTTATAGTTTTATTAATTTATCATTAAACAATTTATTTCAATGAAACATTTAATTACTAAACCGATTAAGTTCACGCCATATATTTTAAGGACGTTCGATTCATAATTGGAAAATGAATTTGGTAGGTTGACCATGGTATAATGGGTAATTATTACATTATATATATAATAATTATTTTTATATAATTATCATATTTGTATATAAAATATAATTTTTTAATCTCCCATGAAAGGAAGATGTGAAAAGTGATTCACATCCCTTCGTGTAGGTGGTATTCCATACGCACACATGAACAACATTATTATTTTTAAAGGGTGGAAGGGTAAAAAGGTAAGAAATATATTATATATTAAGAATAATAATTATTTAATTAATATAATATATATATTAAAACCATCACTAATACTATCCTTGTGATGTGGTGATGAAAAATGAAACACATCACTTCATGGAGGTGATAATCCATATATACACACAAACGATGTTTTTGTTCGCCATTGAATGGAAAATAAGATGAATAAGGTTATTAAATTAACAAAATAATATCTTAGTATAATGGAGATACTTATTTTATTATATTGGAACTTTTATGAGATAGTTGAATGAGGTATAGGAATAAGTAAAATTAAAATGCTCCATTGAGATGATTACCACCTCTTTGAAGAAGTTTCTTTGGATATATCCTTTAGGAACCTAGGTATGATCTTTTAAGAAGTCAATCACATATATAATATATAAATTTATTTTATTAATATGTTTTATCATGGTTTTTCTGATAAAATAGGTTCAAGAAGTGTGAGGAGGAGAATAGTGATAACTTCCTTCTATAAGAGAGGAGAGGGGTACCCTTACAATTACTTAAAGTATTAAATTAATATAAATTAATTTAAAAGTTAAAGTGGATAAAAATTGATTAATTTAGAATATATTATGGGGATATGTAACAATCCTATCATCGAATATAATTTAGACAAGTTTAGGTGGTTTTTAACCCTTATCTCTTAGTTTTAACATCTCCATAACCCTTTTAATGATTACCATGATAATAATGTTTTTTACTCTTTAGGGGTTAGAAAAATTACTATAAAAGAAAAATTAACCCATAAATGGAAAATGGTTGATATTATGTGAAAAATACATTTAAATTAGTCAAATATAATATTTTTATGAATTTTAAATCGTTAAATTAGATTTTATTTAACACAGGATACCATTAAAGTCATTTTCAGAACTATTCACATATTTTGAATTTAAATACATCAAAATTGTAATAAAATTATAGTATAAAAATGTTAAAACATCAATAATAAGAATTATTTTTCTAAAAAAATCATAGAACACAAAAATTTATCCAAATTGTGTTAACTTTAAGGTTTTAAAATCATTTACTCTATATCTTGCACAAATACTAGGTCAACACTGCATAAGAATTTAACATAATTGTTTCATCACTACAAATAAAAATAAAATATCATAATAAAAATAATTAATTCTTACTTAATATAACCATTTAGAACTAAACATAACCTCTTTTTATCCCTATGAAAAAATATTAGAAACATTAAAACAAATAGAGTGACATTTTTATTTATTCTTTACTTAAAATAATATTAAGGTCATTATAAAAGAAAAATGGAACCAAGTTTGCACATATTAGAGTATTGGAAGAGTATTTTTAAACTAAACTCATACAATATAAGTAAGGTAGGTGATAGATATATTTTTAAAGCCTTATCAGATTATTTTTAACCCCAATTACCAAATCCACCACAAAGAGGTGACAAATATTTACCTTAGGTACTGTTCATTATAAAAAAATAGTCATTTTTTTGAAATTATGATTTCAATTATGATTTTTTTTTCAAATTCAATCTCTATAAGTGGAATAAAGTACTTTGATAATAAACCTATAAAACATGATGAAAAATGATTTTCTAGAAAAATTCATTTTTAAGTATGAAAAGGTTTTTATACCAAAATTTATAATAATTTTGATTTTAATCACATTAACTGATATATTTTTAATAACAAATAACCAATGAAAAATTTAAATTAATTAATAATAATGGTACTTTTTAAATATTGAAACGGAAAAGAAAGTTTTCTATAAAATTTCTATTTTTTCACTATCTATAGAAAATTAATCTTTTTAGAATAATCCCAAAAATTTCTCCTAAGATAATTTTGAAATGATAATTTAATTTTTTAATCCTTTTTATAAAATAAAAATTCTAAAAGTTTTAGAAACTAATTTATAACTTATGCTCCCAAAATAAAGTAAAAACTATTTCTGAAGAAAATGTATTTTTGAAGTATAAAATGAATTTATTCTCATTACTTTCATAATAACCATAATTAAATGAGATTTAATTAATTAAAATAAATATATAATCTATTTATATTAATATAATCAGTTAATTTAATCCATTAAGATAAAAAAATACATTGTGCATATAAAAACAATTTTACAAAAAATATTTCTTATACCTTTAAAATATTTTATATTTATTTTAAAAAATTGCATTTAAATATTCCTATAGAATAAATATCTAATTAATATATATATAATAACTACGTGTCCAATGACTATATATATAATGATCATATTATATTCCTATGTATTTCCTTACATGCTTCAGTAAAATTTATTTTATTACTTCTCTCTCATCATGTCTATTGTGTTCCTAATTATTTTCCTTATTTACATAGTTGAAATTAGGGTCACAGTATTCATGGAGGATCATGAGTATACAAATTTTATGTTTTTAGTGTTTTTATATATATGTACATTTATTCCACCTGTACTTTTCTTCATGTTGTTTCATATTGAAACCTCATAATGTATTAGCATGTAACATCCCTACCTAGGTTCCACACACCAGTGCCACAAAAAATAATGATACATGAACTCAGCATGACTTACCATATGCTAGTTGGTGAGGAATAACAGTAAGGGTATAATATAGATCATACTGAGTCTATAACCTCTTTATCAGTGTAATACCATTGCAGAAATAAATAAACAATAACTAAATAATATAACCATAATAATAATGATACTAATATCACATGATGAAAAATGTGGAAAATAATATACCAAAACTAAACAGTAGGTATGTCATACCAAAGTACATGTTAAGTGTTAATATGAAAAAACAAAATAAATAAAGACATTGACAACTTTCAAGAGGGTCTCGAACCTTTTATGTTTCCCTCATCCATGCTCCACAACAGCTCATTTATCTAATATAGGGCCCTTGCCCTTAACTAGTCCTAAAAACATGAAATCTATTCAGGTACCATTAAGAGCCCGACTAGGGTGTTATTATAACTCATTAAGACACCACTAATGACATCTAAAACAATATCCAGTCAAAACAATGTATTTGGTTGCATAAGAATAAATAAAATGATAAAGTAAATAATTTATATTTCTCCAATTACTCTTTATTTAACCACATAGACCATTGGGTTCTCTAGGAAACCTTAATTTTCAATACCTGCTTTGACCCATGTCAAATTCTAAACTATATGAGATAGCCAATTCAGAATTCATTACAACACAAGTTCTTTCACTATCCATTTCATTTCAATTTATAATACGAATAATTGGATCCATGGTTTAATGAAAACATTTTTGGTCAAGGTTTCCATGCCTAGGACCCCGTGGGATTTTGAAACAGTAGTTTATGTCCCACACTCATTTATCAAGAAATTTATCACTATGGGATTCAGAAGCAGAAGACTATTCCCCACACATGTTTATCAATAAATTTATCACTATGGGTTTTTGAGGTAGCATACCATGTCCCACACATGTTTATTAATCAATTTATCACTATGTGATTTGGAAGAAATAGACCATGTCCCATACATGTTTATTAACAAATTTATCACTATGGGCATTGGAAGAAGCATACCATGTCCCAAACAAAAATATCACACAATCATAAGTATCACAAAGTTACATGTACCTCAATATCACATTTCACAAGCACAAAACTCCATTAATTAATTCAGAAATTAATAAATCCAATTCAACCAATTGAGTATTCACAATTGTTCCCATTAATTAATTAAAAAAAATAAATTAATCCAATTCAATTGATTACATAAACACAACAATCAGTTATTTATTTCACCAATTAATTTATTCAATTCAACAATCACAATAACCCATTAATTAATTAAAAAATTAATTAATCCCATTCAATCGATTGAACAAACACAACAATATCTATTAATTAATTCAAAAATAAATTAATCAAATGAGAATCCTAATATCCCTTAATTAATTCAATAATTAATTATTCAATTAAAAATCAAAATTTCCCAAATTTCACAATCACTAAATTAATTAATTTAAAATTTTAATTAATTCAATTTAAGGAACTCAATTGAAAATCATTCAATATAAATTTTATAATCACAAACATGTAATTGAAATAAAGACTTTGGGATTTAAATAATAGTACACCTACCTTGAAATCGTTGACCAATTCTTGCCAATTGATATCCCTAATTGAAGAAGAATGATGAATAACATGATGATGAATGAGATCTACATCCTAACCCTATATCCAAAATCAAATGAATCAAGATCTTACAAACCTAGATCTAGATCCAGAAAGACTATATCTAGTTCCTAAAAAACTAGATATAGATCCAAAAAAACATAGTATAACATCTCTCCAAAAGATAAGGGAGAGACATGAGAGAGGAAGTAAATTAAATGGGATAAGATTCACTTATCGACAGAGGTGAACATCTTTAAAATGGACTTTGATTCCAGAATAATGGAGGTTATAAGACCTTGTAATTGATTTAAAATCCTAAAAAAATGAGATAATTTTATTAGGGCATAGTTTTTGTTGATTTGGGGTTTATATGGGGGTTCAAGTAATTTTAAAAGAAATTCTTAGGTTAATTAAAAAATCAGGCATGTTTTCCTAGGCATCAACACATGGTTTTCCAAACAATGTGCCTTAACCATGCACCTGTTATAGGGGGTGGGGGGTGGTTTCTCCTAATAATGTGGATGTTTTGAAAAACCATGCTCTATCTATGTAGTTTCTATCTGTGAGGGGTTTCTATGTTTGTTGGATTAGGGCGCATGATTTTTGAAAATTATGTGACAACCGTGCACTGCCCTTATTCATTCCAATTTTCTCAAATTTTCATCAAAATGAACCCAAGAATAAACCAAAAAAAATATACTCAAAATAAGGAATTATAATACCTAAATCCAATCTTGAGTCGTCTCTAGAAAAAGATGGGATCTTATAATCTCTACACCTTGTAATAGCTTATCATAGAGCTGTACCCCCAAGAATCTCTAAGATTGCGAGTCAAAAAGATTGGGCCACTGAGCCTGTATATCTTCTTACCTATAACATGTTTCCTCCTATACACACTCACTTTTCCAAAATACATGAACTATCATCATAATATTCTCCACAACACTTTCTCACTACTATCCTTCACACGTATCAGATGATCCTCAAAGGAAAAATCATTTTCAAGCTCAACATCATCTACATAGATAACATGAGAAGGTTCAGGGTGATACTGCCGAAGTTATGACATATTAATGAAATCATTAAAAACACTGCATATCTATGGAAGATCTAATCAGTAATCCACTAGCTTGTTTCTTTCTACAACCTCAATTATTCCAACAAACCTAGGTGCAAACTTGCCCAGTATCCTTATCCGGCGGTGACCCAACCTAGGTGATGCCTAAAGGAATACACGATATCCCTCTATAAACTCTTGGGTTCATCATTGTCAATCAACATAGGACTTTTATCTACTCCGATCCATACACATACACTTTCTAATTAGCTGAACCTACTTTGATGTCTTATACATGTGACTTGGTCCCAACACCTTTAACTCACCTGGCCCCATCCCACATAGATGTGATCTTTATAAAATACCATAATATGAATCATATGGTTACTACTACAAAGTTTCTTGATAACTATTTTATATGAAAACTCCAAAAAATCTAGGTGCTTCTTCCAAGACCCATAGAAGTCTAGACTTCTTGCCCATAGCATATCCTCAAGCACCTAAATAATACGTTCCAACTTCCCATTAGTCTATGGGTGAAATTCCATACTGAGTTAAACCTATGTACCCAATGCCTTCATAAGGCAATGCCAAAATCAAGAAGTAAATAATGAGTCATGATATGAAAAAATAATCTGTGGCACTCCGTGCTGATGGAATTTATCCCAAATGTAAATTTCTCTCAACTGATCTACTAAGAAAGTCTCCTGTACTAGTAATAAATGTGATAAATTTTTCAAACATTCCAAAATAACCCAAATATAAATATTATTACAAGGTGTTATCTATACAAACACCATAAAGTCCATAGTAACATTGTCCAACTTCCATTCTGAAATGGGAAGTGATTGCAATAAACTACCAGGTCACTGATGCTTGACATTCACATGTTGATAGGTGTAGTATCATGTCACAAACCCAAAAATCTCCTTTTTCATACCTAGTCACAAAAACTGACATCGTAGGTCACAGTACATTTTGGTCACACCCAGATGCACCGTCCACTTCAAGGAATGAAATTCAGACATCAACTCCTCCCACATGATTGTTGGTACAACAACCCTATTCATGAAATTTATTTTCTAATCCTCATCTATAGTCCAATATGAAGTTGACTCCCCACCTTCAAGGATTTCCCTCAAGGTTTAAAGCTATTGATCCTTATACTATCTTTCCCTAATCTATCTATAAAGTTTATACTCTAATGAAACTGATACCAAAGTCATCAGCTCCTAGCTATCCTAAACCATAACAAGCATCTCATCCAGTAAAGTCATCATCTTCCACTCAACACCAGAGTCTTAAACATCCTGATTCGAGGTTTTCCTTCCTAATTCATAAAAAAAAAATTTCCTTTCCCAGGCATATATTCTATATCAAAGTTGAATGATTTCATATACTAAACCCACCTCCACTTCCAGAGATTCAAATATCATTGTGAAAAGGTGTATTTTGAGCTCTAGTAAACAACATAGATGTTAAAATTTTCACCCAATATATAAATCTTCCAACATGTAAAATAATAAAACAGTAATAATAACTTGAATTCATGCATAGGGTTGTTCCATTCATGTAAAATCAACTGTCAAGACCCATATGCCATGACTTGATCTCCCTACATCAGCACTATTGTAAGCCCAACCCCAAAAGTTTCACAAAACACCATATACTCCTCACTTGGATTAGGCAGGATCAATATTTGTGCTGATATTAGGAATTTAGTCAACTCCTAGAATTAATTATCACATGCTCCAGACCGTTCAAACGTTACTTCCTTCATGTAAAAGCTCAAAAGTGGTGCTTTCAATCCGGAAAAGTCCTAGATAAACCTCTAATAATATTCCTCTGACCCCAAAAAATTGATAATATCAAAAAAAATATTCATATTCACCAAATTGTTTTCTTAAGCCTTCTTTAGGTCCATAGACACACCTTCCTTAGAGATAATTTGACCTAATAATTTCACCTGATCAATAGAAAAATGACACTTAGATAGATTTAGGTATAGATGATGCTCTATTAGTGTACTTTGGATGATGTCAAGATGTTTGGAATGATCTTCATGAGTCTTAGAGTACACCAATTTGTCATTTAAAAAACTGGTCTATACAAATGGAAAATTCTATTCATCAAGGCCATAAACATTGTTGGTATGTTTGTCAACCCAAACTACATTGCAATGAACTCACAGAGGCCATACCTGCATCTGAATGTAGTTTGAGGTATATCAGTGGGTCAAAATATCAAATGATGATACTTTTATCTCAATTATATCTTAGAGGAAACACATGATCTTCTCAACTTGTTATGTGGAAGAGGATGTTGTTTGTTCACAGTCATCTGGTTCAACTTCCGGTAATCAACACACAAGTGCAAGGACCAATCAGTATTCTTTGGAAATAAGATTGGACAACTAAAATGTGATGTGATCATATAGATAAACCATTTATCCATCAACTATTCTAGATTATTCTTCATATCTTGAAGCTCTATTGGTGATATTCTATAATGTGGAACAGAAATTGGATCAGCTCTAGGAATGAGATCCATAATAAACTCGACATCTCTTTCAGGTGGCAGCCCTAAATAGTCTTCAGGAAAAACATCCTAAAACTGATACACTACAGGTGGAAATACATTCCACTTCACCCCTTAATTATGTATAAACAAACTAGAAACCTAGGTGGTAATCTCCCCCTTTTACCGGTGAACTATCCCTGTACGACCCACCTTCATATCCCATTCTCCAAAGAGAGTATAATTGTCAACCTGAGGAGATTTAAAATTTACTCTTTTATGATAATAGTCTATATAGGCTTGGTATGTTACTAAACTATCCATACAACTAATTAGATCAAAATTATATATGTCAAGGATTTAAATATCCAAGTAGAAACGATACTCCCAAACCTCTAGAAAACACCCCTTTCATAAATAGATGTCTCTCAACCACACTCCCAATATTGTATCTATCATCATAATCCCACTCATAAAATCCACCTCTAGGCTCAAACCATTCAATTTTTTTCGAAGATATAAAATAATTAGAGACACAAGTATCAAATAAGGCACTAGATAACATATAATCTACAAGAATAGTACCTCTCATTGTCGATGGTCTAGCCTCGCTATCAACAAGTTTAGGCTGAATAACATGCCACTTTCTTACCCCATTCCCTTTGATTTAGTCTGAAACCCTTGAGATTTACCACTATGTTGATATAATAACTCTTTATAAAAAACTACGCATTCACTACCTCAAGCTCCGTGTCTTTTAGAACTATAACTGCCAGACTGGTACAGTGTAGAAATCCCTTTCCCACACTCTAGTTATACATAACTTCTCCATCATTAAAATTTGTCATGGATTCCTGTAGAACCTCTAAAGACGAATCATATTTACATAGTCTTTACACTCTATCATTGTTCTGTGAAAATGTTTTTGAAAGTGGCCCGACCTACCGCATCGGTGGAAAAGATCTCAGGTAAGATCCTGTGTAACTAACCCCTATGTCTATCCAATCTCATTTCTATTAATTTGAGTAACTTTCTTGTAACGATGCTTCTTTATTTAAGATTATGTACCTCTAGATCATCCATAAGTAACAACATGTACTCCATTGGATGCCTCCTACATGTTCCCCTTTTATATGAGAGCATGATTCACTAGTTTTTAAAACTTTTTCATCATGAAATGTTTTAGCTAGGACCGAATTTAACATTAAACCCCATATTAAAACTGCTTTGATATAGTAGACTCATCTCCTTACAAATAGGAAAATTGTTCTACAAATATGTAAATTTATAGTATAGTTCATCATGGACATTATCCCCTAAGTCGGTATCATAAAATCATATGCTCTCTTCTAGCTAAGTGTCTTAGGGTAAAAGTTCTCCAAGAGAATCTATTGAAATCCGTTCCACCACATAGTCTCCAGCAGTCCCTCCAAAGTATGGATGTCCCATAAATAATTTTATTGACCACATAACGTGTAATTAACCAATTTTACTCTCTTTTTAGCAGGATTATTTAATTGGTCAAGTATCTTCTAGATAGAATCAATCCAGAACTCAGCTACCTTAGGTCCACCCTCTCCGATAAACATCATAGGGTGATACAATTGGAACTCCGATGTCAGGCCAGGAATACTCTTCATTACCCTCCTCGAGTCTCTTTCTATAAAATACATGAACTGAGAAAAGTTATTCTATAACTACTCTCCAACTACCTCACCTGGCACTACTGGTTCCTCATGTTCTACCACTGGAGGATCATCCCTAGCCATATCCTCTTGTTTTCCTCTCAACAAGCATCGTATTAGAAGAATATCTCTATAATTCCAAAAAAATGTATTAGGACACATAACACAACATTAACTAATTTATAGGCATTCACATAAATCCATAACAAGTCATTTCTCCCAAACCCCACCACACAAACAAAACCAAGGTGCTATCACTACCCTTGACCATCCAACAATGAGGTTATTATTAATAAAAAGGGTAAACTTGTACCCATTTTCAAGTTTCTCATTAGAAACCCATTTATTCACATTTTTCATCATTTAAAATTTTCAATTTCATATTTTACACATTTTTCATTTCAATTTCACAAATAAGGTAAAAAATTTCAAATTAAATAACTTACCCAAACCCATTTTCATGTGCATACCTAAAATGATGGATGTCACAAAACAACCATGATTGCCTAAAATGATGCACACATAGTTAATTTCTCATGTAATATTGATCCTCAAGTCATGTGTAAGAAAAACTCAGAAATAATAAACACATCACACAAAAAGTGCATCACCCAAGGTGAAATAACATCCAACCATAACGACACACATCAATAAAAATAGTCCCACACTATGTACTTGGGTTTACCCCATAAATGGGTTAGATAATTCTATGAAAAATCTCATTTAAAAGGCCTCAATATTCTTAGTCCCCTATATAACTTCCCCCAATAGAAATAAAAAATACTAGAAAAGAAAACTGGGCTCTGATACCACTTTGTAATATTCTAACTTGGGTGCCACACACCGTTCACCCAAGACAGACTGTTATAAGACCTCAATCATGCCTCCCCATATTCCATAGGTTGATGACTAGAATCAAGGGTCTAATATCAATCATGGGTAGACTATACTCTCTTTATCAGAGTAAAACCATAATAGAAATAAATTAAAAATAACCAAATAATATAACTATAACCCGAATGATAATGATATCACATGATGACCAAAGCAGAAAATACAATAAAAAAACTAAAGAGTTGATATGCCATGACATAGTATATATAAAGTGTCAATATGCAATACCTAAAATAATTAAATACAATAAAAACTCCTAATAGGGCCCTGTACTACATTCAGTTCCCTTATCCTTGCTCTATCTCAACTCATCCATATAACATAGGGCCATTTCCCTTAACCCATCCTATAACCATGAAATCTATTTGGGTACTAATCTGGTCACCTAAGTAGGGATTGCGTTCAAATCATTAGTCTACCATGAATGAAATATTAAAAAATATATAGTAAAAATAGTGTATGAAGTTGTATAAAGAATAAATAAAAGTAATAAAGTAAACAGTTTACATTTATTCAATTACTCTTTATTTAACCACCTAAACAACCGAGTTCCCAAGGACACCTAAATTTTCAATACCTACTTTACCCCCTTCCATAGTCTAAACTATATCACATAATGAATTCACAATTCATTATAACACATTTGATTTTATTCTCCAGTTAATTTTAATTTATAATATGGATAATTAGATCCATGGTCTAATGCCATCATTTTGGGGTCTAGGTTTCCATGCCTTGGACCCCGTGGACTTTTTGAAATAGTATCCTGTCTCCCACACTCATTTATTAAAAAATTTATCACTATGGGATATGGAATCAGTAGAAAATGTCCCACACTTGTTTACCAATTAATTTATCACTATGGTACTTGTAAGATGTAGACCATGTCCTACACACATTTATCAATCAATTTATCACTATAGGATTTGGAAGCAGTAGATCATGTACCCCACAAAAATAACATACAATCACAAGTATCACAATATCATGTGTATATCATTATCACATTTCACAATCACAACATTCCATTAATTAATTCATAAATTAATTAATCAAATTCAACCTATTGAGTATTAACAACTATTACCATTAATTAATTCAATAATTGTTTGATAAAATTCAATCGATTTGAAAAACACAATAATAAACTAATTACTTTATCAATTAATTTATTCAATTCCACAATCTCTATAACCCAATAATTATGTCCATAATTAATTACTTCCATTAAATCAGTTGTATAAACACAAAAATATCCATTAATTAATTCAAAAATTAATTAGTCAATTCTCAATTCTAACATCCCATAATAGATTCAACAATTAATTACTCAACTCACAATATCCTTATCCCAAATTTCAAAGAACCCTTAATTAGTTAATTTAAGAATTTAATTAAATCAATTTAAGAAACTAAATTTTAAATTATCTAATAGAAATTTTACAATAAAATATAATTAATTTAAATCAAGACTTTGGGATTTGAATAATAGACCACCTACCTCAAAATCACTGAAAAACACTCGCTAACAGAAATCCCAAATTTAAGTGAAACAATCAAGAATGTGATGATGAATGAGATCTAGATTAAAATCCTAGATCCAAAATCAAATGAATCAATATCCTAAAATCCTTGATTTCAATCCAAAAAACCTAGATCTAGATCCTAAAAAACAAGATAGATATCCAAGAAAATAGATAATAACATCCCTCTAAAATATGAGGGAGATACGAGGGAGAAGAAGGAAACCATATAAGATAATATTACCTTACAAGGAGGGGTTAAGATCTTAAATATGGACTTTGAATCATGAATAATAGATCTTGTAAGCCCTATGAATTCATCTGGCTGCCTCAAAAAATGAGATATTTTTATTAGGGCTGAGTTATGGACGATTTGGAGTTAATACGGGGGTTCATGTAATATTGAAATCAATTTTCATGTTAATTAAAAAATTTCACACAGTTTCCTAGGTAGGGGCGTATGGTTTTCCAAACCATGTGAATTAATCATGTTCCTCTCCTGTGGGGGGGGGTGAATGGTTTCTCCTAAGAGGGTGAATGGTTTGAGAAACCATTCACTATCCATGCAATCCCTCTCCGTGAGGGGTTACAAGGTTTGTTGGGATAGGGCATATGGTTTGGGAAAATCATACACCAGATATGCACTTCACTTATTCCTTCCAATTTTCTAATATTTTCACCAAAACACACCAAAGATAAAATCCAAACAAAATATACCGAAAAAAAGGAAGAATAATTCCTAAAACCAAGATTGAGACATCTCTAGAAATGTTCTGTATTTATATAGTGTTTATCTTTCATTATAATATTATTTTCAATTAAAATTATCACTATTCAGTTTAGTTAGATTTTTTGTGGGTCATAAGCTATCAAATAAAATATTCATTTAAAATAGAAATACATATCTAAATATAGGGATATTAAATTTCCACATGATGTAACTTTCTTTTTCAGAAGTAATTAAGAATTCATTTGAGGATTTGAGTTTCATGGATTGCCTTACCAGGCTAGAGGCCTCACTCTAATTATTTACACTTAATCAAGTTGTTTTGTTTTAAGTTTCAAAACTAGGTTTTAATGATTATTCAATTTTTTAAAGATATAAAATAGAATTATCCAGGTGGTTTTTTATGATGTAAATGGAAGAGTTTAAAGTACCATACACATGATAAAAAACTTCATTACATTTTATTTTCCTTATTCATTTAGATAATGTTGTATTTTAAATTGATATTTAACTATTTAAATCTATTTTCTTGTTTATTTTTATTTATAAGTGATTTATGGAAACAATTAGGATGGTATTAATTTTGAGAGTAGTTATTTTATAAGATTTTATTTAGTGGACAAAGATATTAATGTTTGGGGAGTATTATTTTTAATTCATTCATTTCTGTTTTAGTAGTTAAAATTGTTGAACCTATTTCTTATCACTCTGATGATTTTAAGGATAGATAAGATTTTTTTTTGAAATCACTAACTTATATGTTTATTTTTAAATATAAATAAATATATTTTTAGATTTTATTTTGAGCATATTTACACACAGTAAAATGTATTTTTAAATATAGCTAGAATTGTGGTAAACATAAAGTATATAAGCATTTTTTTGATGAATTTTCATGATATGGGGTGTGGAATTTTTTTTCAAGTTTAATGGTATAAAGTATATTACAAATTAAGATTAAATATTGAGTAAAATATTGGGTTTTATTTGTGGGGTAAGGGTATTTACATGTGTTGAAATAGAGCATTAGTTTTATTGTGTGGTGATTGAAAATTATTATGAAAATTGAATATTTTTTTCTTGTTTTAGAGTGTTTAATCATTTATATTTTCTCCATAACTTTAATTTGAAAATATATTTTATATTACATTATTGAAAACTCAATCTTAGTTAAAATTTTGAAGTATGTCTTACATATTTGATTAAATTCAAAATTCATGATTGTTATGAAGTTTGTTTTAAATATTTGATTTAATTTGAAATTCTTGATTTCAATTATTCTTGTAAATTTTGATTTTAAGTAGTCTATAAATTGAACTAATAATTTATGGTCATGTTTACTTATGTTAATGTTCGTCGATGATTTTTTTAATTATGTTGTGTCATTATTTATTTTAGGAGCTCACTCATTCTTCAAGATTTCAAAGTTTTATTAAATTAGTTATTTCTATATTTAATTATTCATTAATTATTTAGTTGTGTGTGAATTTGAAAATGGAGAAAAAGAAAATTTTGAAACAATACACGAATTTTTGAATATTTAATGTTCACATCCATTTAAAAATTTAAAATTTGATCATTTTTTAAAACCAGAGTCTATCATTTTATTAAATATTTTAATTTTTATGTTCAAAATAATTCAATTTCACTAGTGATATTTCATAGAGGATAAATAATTTTGAAATATACTTCATTATTGGAATTATAATTATTCATTTATATATATATATATATATATATATATTTAATATATGATTTGGTAATTATAAAAAAATCAAACAAACACACACCCTAGGCATCTAATGGGTCAGACCCCATCCCTCTCCTCAGGGATTGGCCAACACCCATTAGTCCAATTTAATTCATTGTGAATTGACCAAATTTCTATTTTCATTATGTTCCAATAAATGGTCATATTTCAAAAACTAAAATGCCTCAAAGGCCCAACCACATGGATTTGATGGACCATGACCCAAAAACCATAGAGGAAGCCTCAAGACCCCCAAATTATTGGCCCCGAACAGACCTAAAGGTCTAGTCCCATGCCCTAGCCCATTCATGCACTAGTGATATTGACTATTCTACACTCCATTCTCCCATAGTAATCATAGGATGCTACCCCTCACTACAAAATTCACCACCGAGCCCCTCCTATACCACAAACATCCACCATAAACTTCTTAAGCTCACCCTCTTCCGATTCACAGCTTGATGTCACTACTGCATGCAATCATATGTGGGGCCACTTGCACACATTTTCTGGTGTCATGATGACACCATCAATCACCTGTATCGGGTTCATGTTCATGTAAGAAGAGAAACCATCTCCCCCCCGAAATAGGGGACTAAATTATTGGGGCGATAATTGACCCTACACTTCCCAATGTCATGCACAACTAAGTAATTTAATGTGGATTTGTTTTATACATTTTTTCACATAATTTTATAACAATACATGTTAATTTTTGTGATAAAATTTGATTTAATTTCAAAATTATTCATCTCATAAAAATCTTCAAAGAAAAATGTTATTCTTTGAACAATTTTTTGGAATTATAATATTTGGTTCTAAAAGGATGAATTGTTAGGAGGTTTAATTTTTATATAATATGTGAACAACAAAATCTAAATATTTTTCATGGTTTGTTGATAAAAATATTATTTTTGGAGTGAATTACATGTTTGAAGGTCTTGGAGTGATTTTTTGTGATATATCGAATACGTTTTAAAATATATTTTATAGTGTAAATGAATTGAAAAATAGATTTTTTCGAATTATTTAAAATAAAATTTGAAAACTAGAAATAAATCTCTATAATTATATGATAAATTAAATATATTATCAATTTTATATTAATTTTAATTCTTTTTTGTGTTTTATTATTTTTGAATATTTATTTCTATGCATATTTGTAACTGGGAAATTTTCCAGTTGCATAAGAATTGTCGTGTTAATTTTTATATAAGAAAAATTTTCCACCTTTAGTAATATTAAATAGAGAGGAAGTAATGATACATAAGGAATTATAAAGTTATTACATAATAATAATTTAAGATGAATAAATAATATTTAAGATCATTTTTTTTCAAATAGATGGGCTTTTATGCTCGAATAATGTATTTACAAGCGAGCCAACCTAAGAGTAAATATGTTGTGTATAAGAATAATTCATGCAGAGAACACCTAATGTAAAAGTAAGTTGATTTGGTCATAATAATAACCATAAGTTATATGAATGTGAATATAGATATCACATTTAAATATATTTTAACAAGAGTCTTCATGGGATGATCCTAAATTAAGAATGTTAGAAAAATATGAATAAACAAGAACTAGTTATTGTTAGTTGGGGATGTGTTTGATTCATGGAGAAGAAATATTATTTAGGAGATCTATGTTTTGTTATTGTTCTAAATGAAAAGGATTTATAGAGACTTTATTGGAATACATTTCTCTATAAATTAATACTATGTTAAATAATTTTATCTACATGAAACACTAAACTAAAATGAGATAAAATATATTAGATTAATATTATTAAGAAAATTATTATAATGACACAAATTCTAGTAAATAAATATGTATTACTCAAATAAAATTCCTTACATTTAGAGGATTAAAAATTAAAATAATTTAATGTTAAAAAGGATTGATCTTTGTCAAATATTTTTTAAGAATTTTTTTTTGTATCTTATAAAAATAAATTAGACTAAAAAATTTTCAAATAGTATTTTATGTGAACTAATATATTAACATTATTTAAATTTTAGATTTATTTGAAATAATATTAAGAACATTTGAAAACACATATTTTCAGTAAAAACAACTTTTCTTTATTTTTTAGTTTTAAAAAAATATTTAAAATTTTGAATTTGAATTATATAAAATAAAATAAATTATTAATTCATAATTTAAAAATTATATTAGGATTAATTTTTGATATTTTTTGGAAAAAAAGTTGAATTTTGTGTTGAGTAATGAAAAGTACTGATTTTACCAATGCGCTCTCTTTTGAGACATTATCATAATACAAGAATGATTTTAAAGTTTATGAAATCATTTTTATATAAAATATATATATTTATAAATATAAATAAAGTATTTAAAAATAAAATTTTGAATTTATGGAACCAATGTCTGTCATTTTTAGAAACATAAGTAATATTTTACTCCAATAAAAACTATTTTTGTTATGTTTCTTTTAACTAAGTATCCACTAGGAGGAATTCATTTTTATATTATTTTAAATGAAACATAAAAATTATTTATTTAATAATTAACCAATTAATTTCATAAAAATCATTAACCTTGATAATTTATCTTAATCATAATTTTTAAGCATAAAATTAACCTTTTTCTGAAAATGGATTTTTACGTGTAAATTACACTATTTTTAATTTTTTTTATCATAATTCATTTTTTTAAAAAAATGGATTACATATTTGGGGTAAATATGTACAAATTATGTATTAAGTATTGTTTTATATTTTCGCATTAAAAGTAAATTACATATGTAGAAATTATTTACCATGATAAAAACCAAAATAGACAAAAATGAAATATATAAGATTAAAAGACTTAAAAACATGTAAAAAACATGTGTGAAAATGTATAATTGCGCATTTATAAAAAATAAATTTCCCCAAATCCATAATTTTCCAATATAGGATGCACTTTACCTTCAAATAACGACTTTATGTTTTATTTTATTATAAAAATGTCACTCCTCTCCCTTAAAAAAGGGGCCATCACCACCCCATTTCTCTTCACATCCCATGCTTATTATATTTGAACAAAATATACCCAAATTACTCCCCAAAACTCCTTGATACTTCTTATAGGTTTTTTAATCTCAAAATACCCCTTATAAAATACTTAATAAAATTTTTAAAAGACCACTTCCTAGGAGTAAGGTGAAATTCTCAATTACTCATTTTTCTTTCATTTTTCTATTTTTTTATTATTATACCATATATGAATATAATATTCCAAGTTTGAACTAATAAAATAATTATAATAGTTATATGAAATTTTTTATGTTTATGGGATAACCTTTTTCTACCTTCCTCCCAATCATTCAAAAAACAAAAATGTTACTTGTTTTACTTGGGGACTATCGACTTCCTAAGCAACATGATCCATTTTCCATCAATTATTTACATGTATGATTAAAATGGGGGTATTTAATGAATAAAATTATATTATAAAAATCATTAAGATTCTGAAAACATAAACCAATTACCACCTTATTTTTTATTTGTAGAAAATTAAAATGTCATATGTGTGTACGTGCAGACTATCGCCACCATTAAAGAATTTTATTTTATTATTCATATATTATTTTATTAATTTTTAAAACCTATTAAAATATAAATCACCACCTTAAAACCTTTTAAATAATATAATTTTAATTCTAAAATAATGATGTTATGCCAAAATAATCACTTTCTTAACCATACTCACCCATATGTTATAGCTTATTCTTATTTGGGTCATTATAGCCACCCACATAAACAATGATATAAAAAATTATTATAGATTACAATGTAAACTTAACTACTAGTATTTTTAGAAATTAATTAGAAAATTTTGTTTGGTTTATGTTCATAGAAAGTTTATATTAATATTTAACTTAATATCATTGTAGCACCCATTTGATTGTTTGAAATTACTTAGACATGATCATCACCAACTTAATTATCATGAATAATAACAAAAAATAATTAATTAATGAAATTAGAACATTATAAATCATTAAAAAACATCTATTATTGTAGCTATAGTGATCTCAGAATGATTATATTTGAATTTATAAGCATGAAATGACACCACCATTATGAAACTATTAATAAAAAACAATCGAACTTAATAACATATGATGATGAAAATAAAATAAAACTAACTAATATATTTGTAATAAGTGATTATAAATGATGTTTATAAAATGTTATAGTTATGAATAATGATACTAAATATACTATTTAGATTAATATTTTTGTTTTATAGGAGGTTTAATCATAGTCGAGTAAAAATGATTAAAGGTAAGAGTATTTCTTCTCAATTTCCATTCTTTGAGACATGTTTTGTTTATAAAACTAATTTTATTTTAATGGGGTTTTTAATACCTATTTAATACATAATTTCATGAACCAAATTAAATAACACACTAAACCGGTACTTGAGTCAGCCCTGACATGACCTGAAGGGCGTTCTCGATCCCCATAGGTTGGAAATTAGAACTTAGGCATAGAAACAAATCAAGGGGAATTATTTTTCCAAAATAATAACCAAAAAATAAAATGAATCTAATAAGAAACCACCCATAGTTGGTATTATAAAATATAAATCAATAGAAAATTACAAAAAAGTAAAGTACATAGCCCAAGACAAAACAAAAATCCAAAAAATCACATAAACCAAGTACAATGTCACCACTAAGATCTCCTTACAATAGGTAGATCACATACACCACCTATCACCAGAAACTCATAGTGTTCTGCTATAAAGAACACCCTCCACCTTTGAGCAATGATTTTCCTTTTTGATGCCCTATAAAAAGAGAGTCTACATATTTTTATTGTTATATATAGGGTGAGAGAAACACTAGCTCAATATGATCCCAACAAGCATTCCATAAGTAGGTCATATAAAATAAAAATAATATGATTATTTTAAATAAAACATGGCATGATAATAATTTCGAAAATTTATAATAAAACATTATTTTCAAAAATTTCATTGTTAAGTATAAAATAGGAATGAATAAGAATTTCTATCAAATAGTCATGTATAAACATATCAATCAAATAATGCATGAATAAGAATCTCGGTCAAAATAATAATAAATAAATAATTTCAAAAAAATGCGAAATCATAATACATTCTAAATAACAGAAACACGATTTTAATCCTTAGGGTTAGTTAGATCAAGGATAAAGGATCCTCAAACTATAAGTGATATATAATTCTCAGTGTACACACTTCCCTAGATCTCAAGCTTATGGGTAATATGAGTCCACCCAAATGAATAAAACCCCCACCCTCATCAATTTTTAGTTTATATTGTCTTCATAAATCTCTTTCTAGGTAGAGTTAATACAATAATAGAATTATTTTCCTAGACTAGCCACCCAACTACCCAAGATCCCATGTTATTCAAATAAATCAATCAAGGGGTAAATCATTCATATTAATTAATTTTCATTAATCATCATTCAAGAATCCATAAATCAAATTTTCAACATGAAATTTCATTGCAAAAACAAAAAATGAATATTTTTCATCGAAAATAATTCTATAAAAAATAATTCATTTCTTTCCAAATCCATAAAACAATTCATTCCTTCATTTCTCAAGATTCATTATCAAATTAATTATTTAAATCATTATTTCGATTAAAAAACATTTTCCAATAATTTCTGTATTATTTAAAAAATAAATTTCCAAAGTTGATTCATCATACACCCCATTCTATTTGAAAAAATTTATCAGGAATATCAATTTATACTTTGCAAAAAAATTAAAATCCATTGCTAATAAAAAAATCAATAACAATTTCAATTGATAAGGAAAACATTATGAAATGAACTACCTTAATTCTTGGTATCACCAATCACCCATTGAGGGGTCCAAAATCAAATAGATATGGAGGGATATAATTAAACAAGACAAAATCCTTTAAATATAGTTCACAAATAACGATCTATATCCATCAATGACATAAAGATCCACAACCCTTGAAGAAGGATACACATAAATGAAGGGAAATTGACAATTAAATCAAGGTTATACTTATCGAAAGAGATTTAACAATTTAATTTGAACTTCAATTCATAAATTTTAAAGTTTGGAAGTTCAAAAATCTCCAAAAGATTTCCTCCTAGGTCAAATGGTCCAATTTTAGTTTGTTAGAGGAGGTTAAAGAAATAATATGAGGGTTTTTAGAAATATAATTATGATACTACCTGTAATTCACTGACATAGATCGGTTTCACCATCTTCCTAATAGATAGCACTAGTTAGATAGTGGTTCTAGGTAGAATGTATACACTTCTAGAAGCACCACTAGCTAGCTATTGGGATTTCTATAAGAACCCCATACTTCAAGCATGATATGAGATGGATGATGGGTCTCAACGGCTAGTTGGTGGGCTACCTATAGTATTTCTTAGCTATAGGGCTATGTTCACCTGGAGTCCAAACACTCGAACACCTCCCAGACTCTCAACAAAGAAAAAAAATCAAATCATCAAACCTTAAAATGGAAATAAAAAATAAGTAAAAACTAATAATTGACATGAAGACAATTAGATAATGGAAAAACAAAGATCTTAAATGAAATAACGAGTCAGGAAGTTACAATTCTCCCCACCATAATGCTATCTTCCCCCATAAGTCCTCATAAATAAGACTGGAACACAAATATATTAGACCACTACTCGCTTAGTATCATCTCATTTTCCCACATCTCATTAGATTCTAATCCATGCTTCCACAAGAATCAAACCAAGGGAATATACTAATTCCACAATATCATTATTTCAGTATCAATTTAAACTACCTGCTCAGTCATGGTCATATCAGGTTCCAAATTAATGTGTTTCCAATTAAAAACATGATACAGGTCCAAAATATATTTCTTAATCCAAAACATGTGAAACAAATTATATATTAAATTAATCTGTGGTAGTGAGGCCAAATGGTATTACACCTTTTTTCTCCGACCGATAACCTCAAATGGCCCCACATATCTTAGTGCCAACATCCCTTTCTTTACCTAAAATTAGTGACCCATTCAAGGTGAGACTATCAAGAACACTTAATTACTAACCATAATCTCTAAAAGAAATCGATTATGATCCACATAATATTTATACTTTCTCTGAGATATTACTAACCTCTGAAAAATCATTTTGATCTTCACATTCATCTCTTAGACTAGGCTAGGTCCTTTTAAAGAACCTTCACCAATCCCTGACCAAAAGATAAAATATTTACAAGTTTTTACATATAAATACTAAAAGGGAGATATTTAATGGATTATTAATATCTATTATTGTAGGAAAAATAAACCAGTACTAAATGAAAATCCCATCCTTCTACAAAGTCAAAGATGAAATCCTAAATCATGTCTTCATGAATATGCATAGATAATTCTGTCTAACCATCCATATAAGGATGACATGCTATTATAAACTTGATATTGGATCCCATATCCTCTTATAGGACTCCATAAAACTAATATGTGAATTGTGGATCCTTATCATAAATAATGGAAGATAGAACTCCATGAAACCTAAAAAATCTGGTATATACAAAATTTCTAAATCCACAACTTCAGTGGTATCATGAATATGAATAAAGTGAGTTGATTTGGTAAATAATTAAATCACCACCCAAATAACATTATTTATTTTAATATTACATGGAAATAAAATAATTAAATACTTTAATATCTCATCCCATTTCCAAGGCAGTATAAGAAGGGTTGAAGAAGACTAGAAAGCTTCTGATGCACTGCTTCGATATGTTGATATGTATAAAAATAAGAAACAAAATCAATGATGTTTTTTTCATACCTGGAAACCATAATAAATGACTCATATCATAAAAAATATTATTCATACCTTGGTGAACTACCCATTGAGAAAAACAAAAAACCCTCACCACAACAATTATCTCTGGTGATGAGATGAGATAACAGTTCTTGAAGAAAAGAATCCCCTATAGAGATAGAGACCATTCAATGATGGTATACTATCATATAAATAATTAATAATACCTCAAAACTTGTCATAAATATTATTCTCCTAGAGGGTCATCTCTAAAAGTGATGATATCAACTGAACACTTGTTATAAAAAACCTCATCAAATCCTCTCAGAATACCAAACACATGTGAGAAAATACTTCCTTGATATTTCACTCATCCAATGATTCCTTCACGTCCTAGGGTTAAAATTAATACCAAGAGAATTAGAAACAATGTTACCCTTTCCAAGTGTGTAATAAATTTCAAAGTTAAAAGATTATAGGAACTCCATTCATCACCTATATTGGAGATTCAAATCCTTATATAAGAAGATGTAACTCAAATTTTGTGATGAGATTAAATTGTAAAACCTTCCATGAAAAGGTAGTTCTGCCGAATATTATGGGAATCATCATAGATATGAGTTCTATATTTAATATGGGATATTTATTATCATTTATATGAAGTTAACAAGAACCATAAGCCACCACATAATCACCCTATATGAAAATGTAGCCCAAAATAAAACCTAATGCATCACAAAAGACCACGTAGACCTACCCAACTTCTAGAAGATTAGACATTGGAGATGAAGTCAAATGATGATTTAAATCATGGAATTATGTATGAAACTTAAAATCCTAAACAAAATTCACTCCATTCTTAGTTAGATCTGTCAATAGAGGAGCTAGTTTGTAGAAATATTTTACAAACTATTTATTATACCCCATTATACCAAAAAATATATGAATCTAAAAGACATTCCATGGTTCCTACCATGACATTATTGTTTTCAACATTAATGTATTAACTGATATACCATGTTCCCAGAACACATACCTCAAAATATTAACCTATAAAATCTATAATTGGAACTTTGATAGCTTTATATAAATTTGGAGATTCCTCAATTCATCCAAAACTTCTCTCAAACGGTGTACATGATCCACCTCATTTTTTGGATAATAAAAGATGTCATCCATGGATACCACACCAAAAAGTCAAGATACTGTTGAAAAATACTATCTATTAGTTCCATAAAAATGAGAAATAATTTTTTTGGTCGAATTCCAGGATAAGATACTCAGAGTGGCCATACATACTCTGGAATGCGGTGTTTGGAATATCAAACTCCTTGATACTGATTCAGGGGTAACCAGACCAAAGATGAATCTTATGAAACCACTTCTAGCCTTTCAGTAGATTAAATAAATCATCAATGTAGGGTAACATGTAATTTTTCTTTATTATAACTCAATTGATCTTCCTTTAGTCAATATATAATTGAGGGGTTCCATCGGTCTTCTTAGATTAAAGAATCGGTGCTTCCCAATGCAACACACTATGAAGAATGAAGCCTTTGGGTATCAAGTCTTCCAAATAATTCTTCAGATAATTTAATTCATATTGTTCTATATGGTATGATGGAATAAATAATACCCATACTCTTAGTACCAAGTCGATAGATAACTCCACCTCCCTCACCTATGGTAGATAATAAAATTATAAAGGAAATACTTTTGGAAAATAAACAGCTACTAATGGAAGTTCACTACAAGAGGATCCCAACTTCTATTCAACAATATACAAGGAGATCATCCTTTATATATTTTGAATATGATGTATGGATTAGATATACCTCAGGTCCCATTTTCCCTAGAAAATAAAAAACTACCCATTGTGGGTAGTAAAGGACACTCTTCGATGATAATTGTCAATTTGAGCCTTTTGTGTATCCAACCATTTTATCATGAGAATAAAATACATGGATTTCATATCAAGAACGAAAATGTCCTAGATGATCTCAATATCTAAAAAAGAAAAAGGGAAATAGGGGTATCAGGGAACCTTATCCCTCTTCACCCTAAGAGGTGTTATATTCTCCATCACATAAGGAATGGGATCCATTTGAAGATTCAATTGGTCTGCAATGAAGGTTGATATAAAATAATGAGATAAAAAGTATCAAATAAATATATCACTAATTATGAATAAAAAATTTACCTATCACTATAGAAATAATCACATTCTTCCCCACTGAATATTTGTTCACTATTTGAAGTCGCTACATTCATGATGCCTATAGCTAGAACCCCATTGTTCTTAAATAATCCAATTGCACCATATCTCCTCTCAGTAATAATGATATAGTTCCACTATATGGGGTATTAAAAACATTAAAAACATCTTAAATTGCCCTAAATATATGCATGAATGAAAAATATTCATTTACTTTGTGAAATTGTGCTTCAAGTTCCCAATATTTCTATATTGGAAAAAAGATAGCAGGCCTTTACTATACACTACAGATGATATGGAGAAAGTTTTCTGTTGTGGACCACCACCATTGTTTCCACTAAAAGGCCCATTTAATTTTCTCTTACCCTTAAATGAACCACTAATTATTCCACTAGGAGTAGGAGCAACTCTTTTTACTATTGACTTACTAGACATGCCAATTTCAACCATCAGTTACCTATATAAAATATCACTATATGAGGTAATATTATATTTAAATACCTGAGACCAAATATATGATCAAATTTCCATATGAAACCTTAAAAACATTAGATTATCATTCAATACCACTATAAGTAAAAACTATTAATTTTTTTTTCAAAATGATTGGTGTACTGAGTCACTATCTAATCACCTTGGTGATGGTTTCCATGGACTTATTCAATACCATCGACTCTAGATTGAATTTCCCTAAAAACAGATTCAAGAAGTCTTACCACTCTAAGAACTTATTATACCTTTATAGAACTATATAATACCATCATATATTTCTTGTCCCATCAAGCTTGAAGATGAAACACTTCACTTTAATGGAATCATGTGTCTTAATGAACACTAAGATCATTCAATAATTCCCAACAAATCCTCCACCGCATGAGGATAATTAATTACCTTGAAGGATTTTGGTTTAGAGTGAACAAAATCTTGGGATAAATCTCTACTATCATCCCTTATAGGTTAAACCTCTCTATAATGTATGAGGGATAGCGTGTCTCCTTGGTCTAAAGCATTTTCTGTACACTCTACTGCCTCTATGAGGTTCTGGTCAACTGGTGGGTTTTCTTACTATGGTTCATCAATAACTCCATCCTTAATCTTGATCAAAGTCTTTTTGGGGTCGTGGTACTACAAAAAATCAATAAAAAATAAGGAAACATCAATCAAGAGATGAAATAACCTAAACTATATAAGTTAGAACTCAACATAGGAATAGAAGTCTCATTTCGGAGTTTGGTAAAAGTCTATAATCATGTCAAATAATTCCTCTAAGATATTTTTTCTCACCACCATGGTAAAATAAGTATTTATATGATTAGATATGTCTATATACTCACTCATAACCTACCCCCAAAGTCTTGAAAATCCTATCTCCTGTCTACTAAGTCATCCTTAACTATATACCGACATCCAAGTAGTGAAAAACCACCTATGATACCAATTTGTCACAAACCATCCCAGATAACCCACTAAACCAATACTTGATTCATCCTTGAAATGAACCAAAGGGTGTTCCCAATCCCCATTATTTATAGACCAGTTCCTAAGAATTAGGAATGATCAAGGAGAATTATTTACCATAATAATAATCAAACAATACAAGAAAACAAGCAAGAAACCTCATATAGTTAGTATTCCAAAATAGATTTCAAGAGAAAATTTACACAAAAGGAAAGTTCATATCTCAAGAGAGAATAAAAATCCAAAACATCACATAAACTAATAATCATGAAACTACTAGGATCTCCTAACAATAAGTGTATCCCATAATCTAGATATCACCAGCAACTCCCAAGGTTCTACTTTCAAGAATAACCACTACATCAAAGCGATGCTTTCCATTTTTCTCAGACCTATAAAATAATGGATACATACACCCAAAGGCATATGTAGGGTGTAAGAAAAACCTTCCTAGTAGTATCCCACCAAGAATTACATAAGATTTATATATAAAATAAACCAAATATTCTTACTTTTAAATAAAGAATGGCATGGAAATATTTTCCACAATATACAATAAAACATGATTTTCAAAAAACATTAATGGAAAATATAAAACATTATTGAATAATTATTTCCATAAAATAATCATGTATATTAATCTTGTTCAAAATAGGTATGAATATGCATCTTGGGTAAAACAAGAAAGATTAAATCATTTCATAAACATTGTAATTTATAATACTTTTTCAATCCTATAACCATGGTTATAATCTCTAGGGTTTGTTAGATAAATTATCAGGGATCTACACACTCTTGATGAAATTTGAATACCTATGTAAACACTTACCTATATCTCATGTATATTGGGAATAAAATCACACCCTAACGAATGAACTTCCTACCTTCATAGAAGTTTATCCAGCATTTTCATTATTAATTAATTTCTTGGTAGAGATAGTACATGCCTACCATACTTTTTTTAGAATACCCACATAACTACCCCTGATCCCATGTGCTTATAGGAAATAAATCATGGGGAAAATCATTAATCTTAATCCAATTTAATAAATAATCATTAAATAACACCCAATATCATTTTCAACAAGCCATTTAATTTCAAAAAACTAACTAAAAATTATTTTCATCAAAACTAGTTCTGTTTTTAAAAATTAATTTCATTTAAATTACAAAAAAAATTTCATGCCTTCATTTCTAAACAATCATCATGAAAGTCATTATTCGAATCATTCATTTTAATTAAAAATTATTTTACAAGAATCAACACTTTATTTCAATAGCCATCACCAAAGAGGTTGCATCACACACACTATTCCATTTGGAAACATTTATCAAGAATATAAATTCATTATTTGGAATACATGAAAAAATATATTTCAAATCTAATAAGAAAAAATATTTTCAATTGATTGGGACAACATTATAATACCACCAACCTCAATTCATAGTATCATCAATCACCTAAAAAGGGATCCACAATCCTAAAGAGATTAAGGAATATAACCAACCAAGAGGGAATCCTAGAAACAAAATTTTAAAATCAAGTACCATATCCTTAAAAGAACTCATCTTAACCCCATTATAGACATATAATATAACCAATTAAAATCACCATGTCATCATACTCTTTTGATTTAGTTTTATGATGTTCTTTATATTTTTCCCATAAAAAATTCTTGATTTGTTTCCAAAATAATAAAAATATTTGTCTAATAATAAAAAATAATCAATCTAATTGACCACCCACTTATGGTGATTGATATCTTATTTTTTATAACACTTTATCTCTTTAATTAAGTTGAGGAGTGTTTAAGAAGAATTAAAATATCACAATTGTATTACTTCTATGAATGATGAGTCAAATAAAATAAAGAAAAATATTAATTTGGAGATTTTTTCTTCTCCCAGTGAGAATAATTTGATTGGTAAAAATGGGTTTTTAGAAATAAAATCATTGATAAATGTAAATTATCTAGTTTAAAGGTACATTTTTTGAAATAGTTATTCTTAAGTTGATTCTATTGATTTTATGAGACATTTTATCTAGTTTCATGATTTGAAATGGTAAAGATATTTCATTCAATTTATATGAAATGGAATTATACGATCTTATAAATGAATAGAAAATACTATTTCTTGAATGAGGATCTTGATGAGGAAGTATATATTAAAAAACAAGAGTGATTTATTATTTATAGTGATAACACTATTTTATATAAGCTATATAAAGAACTATATGGGCTTAAAAAAGATCGACCTGAATGATATTAAAATCTAAATAATTCCTTGAACAGAATAAGATTAAAAATAGTAAATATGGATGACAATATATATATTAAGAAAATAAATACTAACTCTCCCTTTATAATATTTTATGTTTATAACATATTTTTTCTAGGAATGAGAGAAAATTATTTTGTGAGTAATCCACATATTATATTAGTAATACCATTAATATTTCAATTATTGGTGAGATAAATATTTTCATGGGTTTTAAAGTTATATATATAATATATTTAATATTATTATCAAAATAATAATACATGAGGTTCTAAAGATATTCAAAATGGAATAATAAAAATAGGTATCTAATTTTATTTCAGTTAGGAATTTTTTAGGATGATGATGTAAAGTTTATGTATAAAAAGGATTTCAAGAAATCCATGATTAGTTTATAATAATTTATATAATATTGTCCTTATATTTCCAATGTCATCAATTTATATTCATGAATCCAAAGAAACCATAAAGAATGATATTTTATTTTATGGTACATAAAAGAGACTATTGATTTTGGATTAAGATATGATGAAGTGAAATTATTTAAAATTAATAGTTTTATTAAAGTAATTTTTTTGAGATATTATAGATATAAAATATACTTTAGTAGATTATTTTTCATTAGTGAAAGATATATTACATAGCACTCCAAGAAGAAAAATTACAACATATAAGAATCACAAGGGTTAAATATGTAACGACATCAAAATTTACAAGAAAAATGAATTATATTATATAGAAACATAAAAATAATAGCGTGGAAGTTTTCAAACCTTTAGTTATTAAATCATATGACCAAGTGCTAAAAGTTTTTCAATGAATTTATTGTAACAGTTATTTTCAAAATATATCAATATGAAATATGATTTCATTAAGGATAAGGTGGAATATATTGAATTAAACTTGGAGTATATTTTTATAAAGGTAAATTCCTTGAATATATTTTGGAATCCCATGTCAATGGATGAATTTTTCCATTAACGAGTGTCATTGGATGTGTATCCGCTCCCCAAATCTCTAAGAGTATGTTATTTATATTTTTTAATATTATATTATTTTTCATTTGTTATCAAAGGGGGATAACTTTTTATATAAATAAAAATATTAAAATGGGGGAGATAATTGATAAGAGAGTTCTTGGGGGAAATGAGTTAAAAAATAACTGGGGAGTATAAATTTTTTGGGAAAGTATTTATATTAGGTGAAATGTAAATGAAAAAAAGAACATTGAAAAGGGAAACCAGGTTGAGAAATACTAAAATTTCATTTTCTATTTTATAAATTGAGGGGAATTTTTTGGATGTATTGATATTTTATACTTAATTTATTCACGTTCCCAAAAAATAAAAATGGAAGATTAAATATCCCTTGAGTAAGTTTATAGATTTAATGAGATGTTTAAAGATACTCGTATAAGTAATTTAATATTTCAATGGGAGATATTTATGAATCCTTTAAGAGGATAAATTAGTAATGGTTAATGTATTATTTTTCTTTTAGTTGATAGATAAATTTCTCCCAAAAACAATACTCTATCTGGTAATGTGATGTTTAGATTCTCCTATATTAGGAGCATACTAAAAATTTGATTCTTGAGATGACGTAAATGAGTGATGATAATTATTCATGTTTTATTTATTTATAATATTTCCATGGATTTTTTAGTTTTACTAGAGAAATATTATTTGATAAATAATTGAGGAAATTTTTTATAATAAAAACCCACACAATGGTTTTTTACTAAACATGATATGGCAGGTCCATTGAGAAAATGACTAAATAAATTGTGAGAGAAAATGATCATGGATAGTTTACTAAAGAAGTATAATTTAGCTACAATATGACCTGGAGGGAGGAAATAGAATATTTTATATACCCTATTTTTTTGAGAGACTGTGAAATATATCAAGGAATATTTTCAGAGTGAGGGGTTAATATGATGTGTGATTCTGAGAAATGGTGTTCCTAAAATTAATTTTCTAAAAATATTTAATATATTTTGTATAAAGTGTAATTTTTTTTAAATAATTGGTTGAATATTAAATGAAGTCTCAAATTGAAAATATTGGACCAAGGTGGAATCCATAACATGAGGTTTACCCTAAGTGCGAGTTAAAGTTCATCGGCGCGAGGCGTTCAGATAAAACAGAAGTTGGTATGTGGTGTTTAATTAAAATAAATAATCAATTTTATTTTATTTTTAATCAAATGACCTAAATTATTACCTCTATAAACAGGATATTATATCAAATTTATATGAATATCTGTATAAACCTGGGACTATTGAGAGTAGGATCCACCATTCTTCATTGGTGGATCGAGATCAAATGACGATCAACAGTCAGATAAAGGAAATTAGAGGCAGAACTATTACAACATATCTTTATCCTTTATTGGTGAGCATGTTATTCTATAAAAAATTATAAAAATCATGGATGGAATCATTATTTAGGATTTACTCCCTTATGATTAAAATATTTAGTAGAATCAAATCTATTTCTTTGATTTATCTTTTTTCGAGTCTTAACATGCACCTGCATATCAGATTTTATTTTTTTATTTATTTTACCACTTTTTTCCATGTTTTATGACCCTTTAAATCCCCAATTTTTATTTGTTGGCCATGAATTATTGGATAATGATTGTTTTACCCTTGTTTCTTATGATTTCCCCCATCATTCTTTGAATTCTTTTCCATTGGAATATGGGGACCACATTTCAACATTTCTTGGTAGGATCGAGTAGGATAAGACCCCAAGATTCCTAAAACATTTACATACAATGATAAGGATGATGATTTAGGGATGGATAGGGATGTGTTATAGGATTTGGGTTATGATTCCTATGGATCGGAGATCCTGGACCAAACAGCTATGGTGAGAGGCGTGCGGGGCATTCAAAAAACCATCATGGATTGATAGATACTGATTTTCAGCCACCAGAGGACTGGGATTGATGAACAGTATCCTTACCCTTAAAATTTTGGGTAGGAATCAGGTGAAAATGTTAGTGGAGAATCCATATCTAGAATACATGTGTCATATTTTAGATTCTATGAATAACTAGACTACACCCCATGCAGTCAGAAGTACACATAGAGTGTAGACCCTCGGATGTGGCGGCTAGGGTTTATGTGTGAGTTAAATATCACACACCATTTGAAACCCCACACATGACATTTTAATTGGAGATAGTGACCCAATGTGTATTCTAGGATTTTACAGACATGGGAATGACTAGACACATGGCTAGTGTTCATGGTCATGACTCAAGGGACATAGGAATGACTGGGAGAACACGGTTTGGCATCGGGTTGATGAGATAGGGCATGTAGTCCCTCTAAACGACATGTAGGGATACATGGATAGTAATCTGTGTACTGAAAAGGACATTTCTAGGTGTAAGGGTGGGACCACACACCGTATGGGTCCCCTTACATTCCTTGTACCCTCCTTTTGAGTAATCTTATAACTATTGTATCTCCTTCATTTGGACTCATATTTTGGACCATGAGTAGCCTATCCAATGCATTTTTACACAAAGAACATGTTGGTGGCCTTTGTATTGTATTTTGAGATATGTTACTTGATGTTCTAAGTGGTATTATTCTTTATGAGGCACTTGATGATGGAAATTATTAGTAAAGATCTTCAGAGTGGAACCCTCCTGTTAGGACAAGGCATGGGTCCTCTACCCATAGAGTGAAACACTTATTCTAGGATATGGCATGAGTCCTATATCCATATTTAGAGTGTAACCCTCTTTCTAGGATTGGTAATGGGTCCTCTACCCATAGAGTGGAGCAATCCTACTGTATTAGGGAATTATTCCTCTATATATCTACCATCAGAGTGGAACCATCATACAGATTTAGGGAACTGACCCTATTCCATTAGATTAGAACCCCTCTTGTGGTTTCAGTGCATTAGTTCTCTACTATTAGAGTGGAAACCTCCTACTAATTTAGGGCGTGGAACATCTACCCTTAGAGTGGAACCCTCCCTAGAGTAAGGTAATGGGTCCTCTACCATTATAGTGGAACCCACCTATGGAGTCATGGTATGGATCCTCTACTATTAGAGTGGAATCCTCTAGTGGTGTCAGGGCATGGGTCCTCTACTATTAGTGTGGAACACTCTTGTTGGGATAGATAATGGTCTTTAATCTATCTACTAAGTGGAAACCTCCTATTATACTAGGGAATGGGTCCCCTATCGAGATATTATACCCCATCAACTATGTGAAACAGTGCAAAGGTGTGGATTGACATGAACTATTCTTTAGAGAGATATGAAGGATGTTGGGAATCATTGGTGGACCTCTTTGAACTGATGGAAGACTCTTTTCTTAGGCTGGGTTGTGAGATAGAGATTCCCTTTATCTATTGTTTGCATTTCTTTTGTGACCATATATTCATATTTAATAGTTTTCATTTATCTCTTGATATGGGTTTAATTTTCTACTTATATCAAGTCTGTTACTGCTCCCACTTTAGCTTTTTAGGTGTCCTACAGGGTATGTATATAGTCACCCCTGTATAAGATTTTACCAAATGTGTCATGACTTATAAATATGACAGTTGGTCAGCAGTGATTACATAGGAGCATAGAGATACCCTAGTGAATTTGATCATGTATGGGGGCTGGGTCTTGGAGAACTGGAGACGGGCTCTCTCATCACTTTACCTTTCCATTTTTTTCAAGTTAAGACATCATTCTAGTGGGACATATATTTTCCCCTTTTACTTTTTAGAATATTGTATCGTACTCTTATACTCCCTAGAGTGTTTAAATGCATGGTTATTCTCTAGATGTTTCATATTTTATTATTATTCCTCTACAATACTTCATAGAGATTGTTGAGTGTGTCTATACATGTACTTAGGAAAAGAACTCCTCTATTAGTTATGCATTTCAATGCTTTTCCCTAACCCTTATCCAATGGAGGTATGACTGGGGTAGTTGAGAATCGAGCACCATTGGTCTGGGTCATGATAAATTAATATAAGAGATGGTTTATTCCTTGGGATAGTGTTTGGATTTGTCCACTTATGGGGGTTTGGTTGGGACTTAGGGATACAATTTCAATGTGTCTCGAGTGTAGCATTCAGGCTAGGTAACCTATTATTGGTGTGGTAGCCGACGTATACATATATCAAGAAAATAATTACATGACTTTTGACTTGGAATACTAATAAATTGGTTTATGGGATACATATTACATTCATCATATAGGATTTATTATTTTGACTATAATTATTGAGTAAGCTCCTCATATATGTATTATCTTCTGACCATGGTATGTCTTGATTAAATTTTCATGATTCCTTCTCAAAGAAAACTATCCAGGTTACTGATTTAAGATCATGATGAAGATCTAATGAGTAATGAGGCTTCAGTTAGGGGGCCATTATGTGAGATCATTCCTCTAGGTGGATAGGTAGCAACACTACCAACTGTTGAGTAGTAGATAGTACCAATAGATCACAGTGATGATGCATGTAGTCTTAACACACTTTTTTAGTTCCATCTCTAAAGGCTGTTGATATTCTTTAGTGACCTTGATCCTTGGGTAGTGTAGTATTCTCTTGATTTGATAATCTGAGTTTTTAGTATTATCCGGACACCAGATGATCAAGTGGTAACATTGGATTCCAGTCTTTTCTATGGTGTATTTGGTCACTGCTAGAGTCTAGTCATATAGATTAACGATGAGTTAACACTATCATGGATTTAATTCCAAAAACTATTTTGTGAGGAGTAACACCCCTCATGTTGGTGACCAATTCAGATTGAGGAGATTTTGGAGATATAACAGGGAGGTATTAATATTTCTATGTCTTCTATGAGGTTCAAAAACCTCACATGGTATGCCATCAATATGATTTGAGATGGCTACTTATGGGTGAATAAGTTTGGATATGGTATTTATAAATACATCCATGCCAGTGTAGTACCCCTATGAATTACCACATATAATGAAGTGTTGGAGCAGGAATTGGTTATAAAGTGTTTCTTGTTAGAGGCATGATATGAATCTAGAGCTGGAAGTGGGTGTCATGGGTCAGATTTTTCTATAGCAGGTAGTAGGTTCTAGTTGGAAGGATATCAACACAAGATATATTTTCATGGATTGACAAAACCACATGGTCACGTGACATAAGGACCACATAGGGAACCCGAGAAGCTTGGAGAGGGGCAGTGCAACGAACATGATGAACAAGGTCATATAGCATGTTATTTATTAACCTGATGTTCTTAAGAGGGAATACATATAGAATATGAATTTCCATAAAAGAGGTAGCACCATGATTATGGACCTACAAGGAGAGGGAAGGGAAACCACTTGGGAGGAAGAGTTGGAAAAGGAGTAGGTGGGGCACTAGGAGGAGGAGTTGTGGGTGGTGGATGATTTTTTGAGCTCCTTACACCACCAACACCAAGTGAAAAACGTTACAATTAGGGAGATGGTGGTCGAGTCTATGGGTAGAATCATGATATGTTGTCTTATGATCCGATAGTTTATGAGAATATTAGCGGTATAATATGAGTTTATTATACTCTTATATCAGTACTATTAGACACATGTGCAATTCATTCCTTTATCTTTTTACACTTGGTGCAAGAGTTGTATTTCCTAGTTGAGTCATTTTCCCAGCAGATTTTTCTTGAGGTTCCTATGGGGAATGATTCTTGGATCCTTTTTATTTTCCATAAGTGAAAGAAATATCTTGGCGGAGAGAGTTTCTCATGGGACCTTTTGGCCATCATAATGAAACCTTATGAATTCATCTTATTTATGGACTGGTTTCCCACCACCCAATCCTAGATTAACTATCACCACAAAAGAGTCATATGCCTTCACCCTGATGGGATATGATTATCCTTTGTGATTGAGAGAGATCTCTTGGTGGGGTGATACAGTCTTGAAAGCATGATGATGAAACCAAACACCCAAAAATTAGTGAGTATATCCCTTGGTACATTAGGCTCTTTATGCATCTGTATTCCTTCATTCAAGATGGATTATATAAAAATATTTCCAAAGGATGTTCCGGGACAACCTTCTAGGTGGGAGATAGAGTTTGTAATTGACTTTCACCCATAGACTACTTTGATATCTTCTACAACATATTGGATGAAACCTACCAAGCATTGGGAGTTATGGTTGCGTGATGGGTTTTTTCATACCCATTGTGTCCCCATGGGAATTGTGTTTTTCATGAAAAACGTGGATGGGAGTTTGAGAATTTGTGTAGATTATCGTTTCTTGAACTAGGACAGGATAAAAAAGTACCCCTTTCAAAGGATTTATGTTTTCTTTGACAAATTTTAAGGCCTGATGTGGTTATTGGATATTGATCTTAGATCCTTCTACCACTAGTAGAGAGTTCTCGAGGATATTATTCAAAATATGGCATTCTGATTTTGCTATGAAAACTATGATTTTCTGGTGATTCACAATTCTATGTGATCAATTTCTCTACTATGTTTAAGAATTTGATGAACTGAATCATCCATCCATAATTGGATCAATTTTTTATTTTCTTCATTGATTACATACTCATATACTCTGCATTAGAGGATGAACATGGAAATCACTTGAGTATGATCCGAGATTTAATTTGGGAGAACCATATTTGTGGTAAGATCTCAAATTTATAGTTATTAATCCACGAGGTTCACCCCCAAGGGAATGTAATTTTAGAGTATAGATTAGCTATGGACCCCATAAATATTGACGTTGTGCTTTCTTGAGATCCACCCTAGAGAATTTAAGAGGTGAAAAGTTTTCTTGGTTTTGAAGGGTACTACAAGAGGTTTATGATAGACATCTCTAGGATTTCAGCCACTTTAGCTACCTTGATGCAGAAAGGGAATCCATTTACCTGGACTAAGCAGTGCCATAAATCCTTATGTGAGTTGAGGCTGAGGTTGAAAAGTGATATGATTTTGAGACTACCAAAGGATGGTGTAGATTGTGTAGGGTATTATGTTTTGTCTAGAGATAGGTTTGACTACATGTGGATGTAGAGGTAGGCAATTATTTCATATGGGTCAAGGCAGTTGAGACCCCATGAAAAAAACTATGCAACTCATGAACTAGAGTTGGAAGTGGTAGCCTTCACTCCAAGGATGTGTATTAACTACCTTTTGGGAGGTCTCTATATAATTTACTCATACCTTTAGAGTATCATGTATGTATTCAAATAGAGAGACCAAAACCTAATAAAGAGGCACTAGTTGATGTTCATGACAGACTATGACTTTTAGATAGTCTATAATCATGGAAAGGGAAACATGGTTTTATATTACCTTAGTAGGAAGTCCTAGGATTGTTTAGTTCTAGAGGCATTTGGGTAGATGAATTCCTTGCAGAAGACCTTGGTTGAGAAGGAGGGTGTAACTTTTCTTCAGTTGATGGTGTTTACTCCTTTGCTTCTACAGTGTGTGAGAGATTCTAAGTTGGGAGACATTGAATATGTTATCTTATGTGACCATAAATCCTTAGGATATTCACTAGATTTATTTTTTGAAGGAGTAAATCATGTTATCCTTTTCTAGGTATGAAAGGTGGTTTCAGTCATGATGTAGGAGGAGGTGACGGGTGAGTTTCAGACTTTTCCTTTGACTGTACATCCTAGTGTAAGAAACATGTAAAGATACCTTCAATGGATGTTTTGGGGGTTTGGAATGAGGTAGATCGTGGATGAGTTCGTCTGTTGGTGACTCACATGTCTATAGGTGAATGCTAAGAACCAAGTTTTGATAGGTTTGTTGTAGCCTATTTAGATCCAAGAGTGAAAATGAGGTGGCATATCCATATAATTTGTGATAGGGCTTTCGTAGATAATGATATACCATGATTCCATCATCATGATTCTTGAACTAATTTTGAATTCATCACACTTTCATTATATTAGGGAATATAGTTTGGTGGTGAATTTTTGGTAGTTATATGTAAAAGAAATCATTCACCTTCATTGGGTTTCTTGGAATATTGTCTACGACCATGATGCGTGATTTAGATCTCAGTTTTTGAGAGGTCCACAAGAGGAATTAGAGACCCAAATGAGGATTAGTACAACCTTTCACTCCCAATAGATAGGAAGACCGAGAACACTATCCAGGTGCTAGAAGATATGCTGATGGCATGTGTGTTAAACTTTGGTTAGATCTGGGAGGATCACTTTCCCTTGGTGTATTTTTATTATAATTATATCTATCACTCTACTATTGAAATGACACCTTTAGAGGCCTTGTACAAGAGACCTTGTGGGTTACCCATATTCTAGACTGTAGTGAGTGAGGCATCTATCATTGGGCCATAGATGGTGCATACAATGATAGATAAGGTCCAAGTGATCCATGAGTAGATGAAGATAGCCCATTGTAGGTAGAAATCGTATATTGATCGACGTTGTAGGACCTTGGAGTTTGAACATAGAGACCAGGTTTTCCTAAGAGTTTCCCCACAATGAGGATTGTGGAGATTTAGTTGGGGAGGAAAGCTATCCCCGAACTTCATCTGTTTTTTTGAGATATTATATAGGGTTGGTGATGTTTCCTACCAACTCACCTTACCCCCACATTTGGAGAGGTTTCGTGAAGTCTTTCATGTGTTTCAAATGAGTAGATACATACATGATCCCACATAAGTTATGATTGGGGAGATCTATACATTGAGGAAGGATCCACTTTTGAGGAGCACCTGGTGTCGATCAAGGATCTATAAGAGAGGAACCTTCATGGAAATTCCATCCCCTTTATTTGTGTTTTTTGGTAGCACAGGAGCATACAAGAGTGATCTTAGGAGTGGGAGATCCAAATATGGGCTCATTATCCCAAACTTTTTTCTTACTTATTTCTTTTCAAGGATGAAAATATTTAAGGAGGGAATAATGTAGAGACCCTATTTTTTATAGAATGACATTGAATATATCAAGGAGTATTTTTTGGATCAAGGTGTATAGACGACACATGATTCCGAGGTCCGGTGTGTCTGAAATTATTTATATAAAAATATTAAATATATTTTATATCATGCATGCATGAGTTTTTAGAAATAATGGGATAAATCTTAAAAAGATTCTTAGATGAAAAATATAAGACCGTAGTTAATTCCAAAACACAAGATTTACCCTAGGCAAGACCAAAAGATGGACAGAACAAGGCATTAAGATAAAATGACAGTTTGTGGGCGACGTTTAATTAAAATAAATAAATAATTTTATTTATTTTAAATTAAATTACCAAAAGGATTACCTCTATACATATTCTACCATATGAAATCACCAGTTTTATCCACACAACCATGGGACCACTGAGAGGATGAGCCACCCTTTTTATTGGATGATCATGATCAAGAGACGATCAACAATGAGAGCAATAAGAATTGAGGTGTAAATAATGAAATAGATATTCCTCTTTTATTGGAAAATATGTTCTTTCCAAAGAATAATCCAAATCAATGAAGGACTCATCATTTTTTATTTTATTCATTATTATTAAAATATTTAGAAGGATAAAATATATTTATTTGATCTATGTTTGTTTTTAGCCTTTGCATGCACCCATATATTAGATTTAATTTGTTTATTCTATTTACCCTCTCGTGCTAGATTTTATCAACCTAAATATCCCTAATTTTTATTCAATGGACAAGAATTCTTGGAGAATGAAAATTTGACCCTTGTTTCTTATGATTTCCCCCAATCATTATTTTAATTCTTTTCCACTGGCTTACGAGGGACATGGTTCAACATTTATGGGTGGGATTGAGCATGATTGGACCCTTGAATTCCTAAAATATTTGTATAAAATGATCAATATGATTATTCGGAGATGGATCGGGAAGTATTGTTTTGATTTGGGTGATGATTCCAATGGATCAGGGATCTGAGACCTACTGGATAAGGTGGTAGGCATGAAGGGAATGCGTCAAACCACCATGGATTGAAAGATATATATTTTTGGTGACCGGAGGGCTGGGATTGATGAATGGTTGGATTACCCTTCAATTATTGGGTGATCATCGGGAATAAATGGTAGTAAAAAAGCCAAATCAGGAAATGTTAGAGAATATTTTATATTTTTTGAAAAACCACTCTACATGTTATGTAGTCTAAAGAAGATACGGCGTGTATGCCCATGTATATAGTGAATAGGGTTGCTAGTTGAGTTAAATATCGCACACATTATGATACCCCACATTCTATGTGCCTTGTTGCTGGTGGCCTAATGTGTAATCTTGGAGTACATGGACATAGGCATCACCAGATACACAACTAGTGTACACAGACACAACCCAAGGGATATGGGCACTGCTAAGAGAACATAGATTGACCCCAGGTGGATGAGACATGACACATAGTCCCCTTGCATGCCATGTCGGGCTAAATGTATAGTTATCCATGTACTAGTGAGGATGTCTCCAACTAGTAGGGTGGGACCGCATGCCGTGTGCGTCCCCTTACATGCAGTGTACCCTCCTTTTGAGTAATATTTTACCACTCATATCTACTACATTTATACTTGGATTTTTCCGAAAATTACCTTATTCAATTTTTTCCATATATAATGAGATAGTGGTATTTTTAGTGTATTTTTACATACAAGACGAGGTGTTCCATGTGTGATGCTTCATTAGGTAGAACTCAATGATGACAATGATCATATAGGATCTTCATAGTGGAACCCCACTACTAGGATAATTCATGGGTCCTCTAGCCATAGAGTAGAGCAGGGACCATGAATGGGTCATCTATTCATCATCATAGTAGAACCCATCTACATGGATAGGGGATGGGTCCTCTACCCATAGAGTGGAACCCTCCTGCCGTATCATGGCATTAGCCATTTATCTATTTACCATTAGAGTGGAAACCTATTTCTGGGTTAGGGTAAAGGTCTGATACAATTATAGTGGAACCATAACCCTTTTGTAGAGTTAGGGAATGGGCCGTCTACCATTATAGTGGAACCCTCCTCTAGATTCAAATCATGGGTACTCTACCATTAGAGTGGAACCGTCCTGTGGTGTCAGGTTATGAGTCCTTTTCCATTAGAGTGGAACCCTCCTTTTGGGATAAGGGATGGATCATCTATCTATCTACTATGTTAAGCCCTCCTATTATACCAAGGCTTGGGTTCTTTACCTAGAGATTATATCCCCTATACTTTTTTTTATAGTGGAAAGGTGTGGATTAACATGGAAACTTATTTAGGCTGACACACAAGATACTGCGAATCATTGGTGGACCTCTTAAAACATATGATAGAAACTTTTCCTAGGATATTCTGTGATATGGAGATCCCCTTTTTCTCTACTATGGGATTATTATATTATTATATATCTTTATTGAATAGTTTTAATTTCTCTCTTACTATCAGTTGAGCCGTCTACTACTATCATGTCTCTTTATTCTCCCCCATTAGCTTTCAGGGAATTCTACTAGGTATGTATATACTCACCCCTATATGGGATTTTCCCACATATTTCATATCTTATTTAGAAAAAGGAAATGTCAGTGGATATTAAAGAAGAGAATTGGGATACTCTATTACATTTGATCATGTATGGTGGTTGGGGCTTGGATATCTAGAGATGGGATCTCTCCTCACTTTACTTTTACAATTTTTTTAGGTTGGGACATCTTTCTGGTTGGGAATATATTTTTCCCCTTTTACTTTTCAGATTATACTATCATACTCTTATACTCAGTAGAGGTTTTATATGCATGTTTTTTCTCTAGATGTTGAGTCTTTTATTATTATTCCTCTGCACTACTGAAATAGCCCTATCGTGGGCACCCTCAAATGATTAGTGTGATTTTGGGGTACTTAGGTGCAACAGAGTGGCTGACCAAGGTCGTCTCTCAAAGGAGGAAGTGAATTAAAACAACTTTTTATTGGTATTCTAAAAATAAAATAAAAGAGAATAAAAACACTACTTGAAAGGATGGGGGTTGGTTATAGTTTATAAATCTAGAAGATGTTTGTTGGAAGAAGATTGTATTTTTTTGTTTTTAGTTTTAAAATGAATTTCGATGAAAATGACACAACAAGAAAATGTTTATTAGATAATATTTAAAAGAAGCAATCGAACTAAATCTACCTATTCAATAAATTATTTATCATTATCATTTAAATTAACATTCAATTAATTATGATCTCTTAAATTGGAAACCCCTGAACCCTACGGGAATTAACCTTACCACAAAGATGAAGTGAATTAAACCCTAGGTTACCTTCGAAACATGTAATCGCATCACCCTCCTTTGATTGATGATATAAGGATAGATCATGGTCAGTGGTAAATTAAGGCACATATAAATTCTTTAAATTTGGACTAATTTAGTTTATTGATTATGTTTTAACTCTACAAATTAATCCCATGTGGTTTTGAATTACTGGTTAAGGTTGCGCTCTCACAGTTCACACAATTTCCGACCTCGCGTGTTTTGTGTTAACTATTCAGTTGTTTGCTTAGTTTAATTTAATTTAAAAACTCAATTTATAGATCATAATATGTGAATTAAAGTATCTCATTGATTTAAAATAAATGAATGAATAAGGATAGGGGTTGATCAATAAATAAAAACAACTACTCTTCCATGGGCGGTGTAGTCATCGTAGAAATGTTTTGCATGTGAAAAGGTTTAGAAAGGGTAGAACCCAATCATGTTTCTACTCTTGATTCCAGCACAAATAGGAAGATTAATAGAAGAATAAATTTAAACAAAACATAATAAAAGAGAAGAAATAAAATAAGAACAAAGAAGATTATTATGAAAACACAAACATTACAACATGAGGAAGAAGAATAGGGCTTCGACGAAGGGATCCTTGCTTCAAGAGCTAACATTATTTAATTGCTTGGAGAATTGGAGTGGAACCTCTTCTCCTCTACCCTAAACTTCCTAATTCACGTCCACACCCACCCAAATGAGAAAAACACCAATTTATAGAGTGGTAGAGAGGGCAGGTTCAAAGTGGTTTCAAGTGTGATTGGGGAATCTCAGCCAAATATTTTATGCCAACTTGAACTGACCATTTGACCACCAAAACGAGAGAATAAGCTGTCCTTATATAAGTATTATTCTTGGGAACATGAGCCATAGAGATCCTCTCAAAATTTGGGCCTTATCCAAGCACTAATGAAGATGTTATAGCCCAAATACAGAACCCATGTCCATTTTGCCGAGTCCAGCCCACCAATGACTCAATGGACAATTTACTCCATCCAAATGCACTCTATATCTCTAGTGTCATGAGTAAAAGTTGTAGAAAATTTCGTTATAAAAACTATTACAAAATATTATGTTCGAATAATAAATATTAAAATATTTATTTTTAAAATACTACATTACATTTTAAAAGGGTAAAACTGGAATTTTCATCAAATTTTCAAATGAACGATCTAGTCCCAAATATTTCATAAATGAATTTATTTAGCACAATGTGAGGAAATTATATCATTTATTATCAATAAAATATTCAACAAAATAGTGTTTTATCAACTACTATATGGATGTGGTTGTTTGTATGAATTCATGTACTTTGTCAAAGGCCTCCCATATTAGATATGCCTTTCATGGATTGTTTCTCGACCATGGCCTATTGAGGTGGGCTTGGGTAGTTGTGGCTCGTGCCCTATTAGGTCAGGTAATGAAATATGTGGTCTATATTGTGGTTGAGGGGCTTTTTGTTGTGAAAATATTTTATTCTATGGGAAATAAAACATGTCATAGTGCTAATCATGGTTGAGGATATATTTGTAATTTTTTTTGTTTGAAATGACATGAGTAAGAAAAAAATTCCATGGTTTACTAAATGTTTATCTTGATTTTTATGTTGTAATTTCAAAGAAGAATGCATGTCATTGATAGTACCTAAATATATCATTATTAATATTAAATCTATATGATTAATTATGGAAATATCCCTCTGTTTTTAGATGATTAAAAAATAAAAACTATTATTTCATGATATGTCATAGACCATAATAATCCTACCATGACAAATTAAACCACATCATAACTTGTTAAAATCATTTTAAAATTATATTTTTATATAATAAAAGTAATTAATAACATTATATACTTTTCAAAATGCATTTTAAATTAATAAGAGAGGGATTCGATCTAAAAGTGGGTGAAAACTTCCTTGGTGGATTAAGTGATCTCATGGAAGAGGAATAATATCAAAAATTATGAGAGATAAGTCTATTTTTTATCTCATTCATGGATTTTTTCAATGTTTATATCATCTAATGTGTTGTATTTATAAAGTAATTTTCAGGATACATTACATTTAAAATGGTTATTACATTTTCTATAACATTTTATGTTAAAAAGATAAAATCCATGAGATATGGGATACCTCCCCCTGATAACTTGGGACTCTCTATATATAATATTTAATAAAACATATAAAAATTATGATGTTTATATTATTTATTTATAATTCATGTTGATTTAACTGGTTGAGATATGATCCTACATAGTTTCTAAAAATGAGAAACAAATAATTTTTTAAAAATTAAATTCTTGGGAGCACTGATTCAATGCTTTATTTTGATCCTTATATTATATCTAGTCACATAAATTTATATCCCCAATAAACCAACTAATACTTATAGTTGAGACACTAAAATCCTTGTTAGTTATCTTACTAAAAATCATTTTTATCTTATGGGTTTAACCCGTTTAGGTCAATCAAATATGTTTAATAATGTATAAATATACACGAATTCCATTTTAGATTTCATAGATAATAACTATATCATAGAATAAAAACTACCAATGTCCTTATATTAGGTATTAGTTTCATATTATATGAACTCAACTTCATCATCATATACCATAATAAATCCATATTTTAATACCCTCATCCTGGAGATCACCAACATGGGATGAACTGATTCACTCCCTCATAATGGTCCTTTTATTACACCAGGTCACATAAATTTATAACCCTTATATTCCAATTGGTAATTATTGTTAGAAAATATGAGATCCTTATTAGTTTTTTTCTACAAAACTATTTTTATCTTATGGGTTTAACCCCTTTAGGTGGATAAAATAATCTCAATATTGTACTTATATACATGGGGATCATTTTAGATTTCAGGGACTATAACCATATATTAGAAAAAAAACTCTTAATGGACTCCTATCAGGTAGTATTTTAATATTATATGAAATAAACATCATCACCATTTACTATAATAAATCTATATTGTAATTTTCTCATCCCAGAGATCATTCACATGTGAAAAAATGGAACATTACACACCATAAGTGCACTAACATGTACGTTAAAGGTAACCGACTAATAGAAAAGGTCTGATAACATCACATGGGAAGATTAAACTCTTAGTATAATTGTAAATAATAATAGATAAATAATATAAATATATGTAAGTTAGTCTATCCTTTGAGTAGAAAATATGAAATTATAGTGGTAAGATAACCATAATTAGTGTCTTTCACCATTTAATAACAAATGAAACCCATGCCATATAACACCCTATTCTGAGGGAATCTTGATTGGGGCCTCAACTTGGTTCTCTATAGGACCTCAGCTGTACCTCGCTAAATTCTTAGGGCTACTCAATAATAACATAGGTTTAAATAGGCACCATGGGGAGTGTGAGTATAGAATATGTAAAAATATATGCTCAAATACAAGAGGGGGGAGGGTGAATTGTATACTTTAAAAATTCCTTTGGAACCTTTAAAGTCAACTTTAACAAGGTTAAACAAACATTCACAAGACCTCTTAAAGAAAACTTTTCTATTTTATTAAAAGAAAAATTCTACCTTAAAGTGTATAAAATCTATTATATAATTAGTGCAATGGAATTAAAAAGTATAAGAAGGTTATACTTTCTAACCTAAACAAAGTTGACATACAAAAGCAGAATTAAAACAACTTGTAATAGTAAACAAGTAACAATAAGATTATTTTAACCCAAAGAGAAGGGTATCTAACAACCTTGGATAAAGGTTCCTTGATTTATACTTTCAAGAAAGTCTATCTTAACCAAACCCAGGTAATCCCTCAATACGAAGATCGATATATTTCTTGCTATCCCCGCAAGCCCTCAATTTAGAAGGAAATCCGAACCTCTGTCTTCCAATCATAGAAGCCCATGATCAGCACGATTGGAGTCTGCACAAAGCAAGTCTGAACAAGTTGTTCATTCCTGAACAAGTTGTTCACAACATCTTCCTGAAGCACTGAGAGTTGTAAGATCCCCTCTCTCTAGAAATCACTTCAAATTTTTTTTCCATCAAAGCTAGTTGTCAAAGTTTGAAGTTCTTTGCTCGTTCAAATGGGCATGCATTTATAGGCAAAACTTCCCAACAGTCGGCTCCTCTCCAATAGTCATATTTTTCCTTAAATTTCAGAGGGATCTAGATACGTGGCAAACATACAACTGTTAGTTTATAATATATTTCATGACATCGTTTCAAGTAACAGAAACGATGTTAAGTTAAAGATAAATGTTAATTATAAGAGAACTTAGAATCCGACATCATTGGAATGATACATTTAAACAACTCCAACATTATCAAGAAAATGTAATCATAAGAAATCAAGAAAATGGATTCTCAATAATAACATTTTTAAGAAAATGGATTCATAAGGAAAAGTAAATCGGATTGTGAAATAGGTATCTCATTTGCTCCAGATTCGGAATCATAAAATCGGAATCACATATACACCGGAATTGGAATCATAAAAACTGAATCACATATACACCAGATTTAGAATCATAAAAACCGAATCACATATACACCAGATTCAGAATCATCAAAACTGAATCACATATACACCGGATTCAGAATCATAAAAACTGAATCATATATACACCGGATTTGGAATCATTAAAATTGAATCACATATACACTGGATTAAGTATCATAAAAACTTAATCACATATACACCGGATTCGAAATCATAAAAACTGAATGAAAAATCATAATGAAAGATCTGTAAGTATAATATAATGGAAAATGGGAATGATAGATCTGTAGGTCTAACAAAATGGGAAAACGTAATGATATATCTATAGGCATAACAGAATGAATATTCCGGATCTTAAGAAAAATACATAACTTAAAAATATTCAGAACTTAAAAAAGTGTTTGTGATTTTAGAAACATAAAACCATAAGGAATGGAGAAGTCATAATATATCCGTATTGACTCAACAATATTCCCATTTTTGGAAAGCACAAACAACTTTTCTACGGAAGAATATATTGAATTAGATAAACAAATTTGAAAAAAACTTATCGCTCCTTTCGAATGAAATTTCCAATGAATAAGAATAACTCCCCCTTAGGTTATGTTTCCCAAGGTTCGTATTCTTGATCTTTGAAGTCAGGTTTTCTTAAGGGAATATCTCCCTCTTAGAAATACATTTCTTCTTCAAAGAAAACTCTCCCTTACTTGGACATTATCCTTTCTTTCCATACTCCCCCTTACTAGATTCTCCTTCTCAGAGATTAAATTCTTCCTTTAAATAAATTATCCCACTTTGTGATTTTCATAAAGAGGGAAAGGAATGGAGAAGTATAAGATATACCTGTTAGGTTAATAAAGCATACATTTGAAAACAAAATAAAGATATACAAGAAACTTCTTTAAGAAAATTTTAGAAATAGGGTTTACATTACAAAAAAACATCGGAATGTAAAGAAAAGTTATCCATTCTTCTTCTGCTCAGAAAACATCTTCTTTATCAGGGCTTTGAGCTTCTTCACTTCCTTAGGATCTTCTTAAAAAATTTTCAACAGGATATCTTAATCCTGATTCTTAATCTCTAAAGAAAAGATTCTTTCTTCTTGAGCAGCCGCCTTTCTTTCTAATTCAGCTCTGACTTCCTTCTCACTACTAACAGATCGACTAATAGAATTGAATTGACTAGATTTCTCAGAGATTGATGATTTGACATTGTTGAAATCAATTTCACAAGTATTAAAAGCTCCTTTTGTTGAATCCATGAAGCCACCAAACTGTCTTAGTTATTCATTAATAGTTTTGGTATGGTTAAATAATTTCTTAAAAGTCACCTTATGAACTTTGTAATTAATCAAAATATTACTGAAGTATGCTTCTTTCTTAATAACCATGTCCATAAGCATATTAGTCGATTCTGTCTTTTGATTCAGGGTTTTTTGCATCATTTAACTCCGGGCATCTATGTTTGAAAGAACCAGAATGGTGCTGACCAATTTTCTTAAAGATATCTTAAAAAATAATTTTCGATAGATGAAGAGGACTCGGATCCTGAAACATCTTTTCCTTTCTCAAATCATCTTGGAGTTAAGGAAGCTGGCCACTCTATTCTCTAAGAGGACTTATGGGGCGTTTCTTTATTATATGTAGAAAAAAAACGTTCTTGCCTTTAAGAGTGTCTCGAGCTGGAGATTTTTCATTTGAAACTTGAAAAACATTTAGATCTCCCTCTTCATCTTCTTCTTTTTCAAACTTATGATGTTGAGATCCTCCTTGTCCCTCTTCTTCTTGAAATTCTTCCTCTTCTTCACCTTTTTTTTCAACCTATTCTTTCCCTACTTCTTCTTCTAGTTCAAAATCAACTTCTTCTTCATATTCAACTTCAACCTCTTCCTCTACTTATATTTCTTCCTCAAGTTCTTCTTCAACTTTTTCTTCGACTTGTTCTACTAAAACAGATTTGGAGGCTGAACTTGAAGGAGTTCCAATATAATCTTTCACTTCCCTTAAAACATAATCATCGTCATCTTGGATTATCTGATCTTCCATTTCTTCAACTGGTTTTGATAAGTCTAGAACTTTATTAGCTTTTTGGGTTTCCGGAGTGACCACCATTTTCTTATGAACATCTTCAGATTCAGCTACTTCCTGAGATTTATTTTCTACAGCTTTTCGAAGAGACTGAAAAACTTTCGCTTCCAAATATTTATTCTTTAACTTCTTCTCATTCTTTTCCTTCTCAAGATTTTTAGCTTTCCTGATTTTTAGAGCCTTTGCCTATGAAAGATTTAGACCAAAAGAAGGGTATCCTTCCATTTTGGTTACTATCATTTCTCTCAACTTTGAAACTGTTGCATTTGAATAAGATTTTGGTTTCTTTGCTAGAGGAGGTGCTGAAACCGGAAAAATAGGAACTGGTAATGGCAAGCTCGGTTCATTAAGTTTCCTTTTCTTAGGAGCTGAATTTGAAGATTCCGGAACATCAACCTTGTTACGGACAACTATTTATTCAAAGTTTTTCGATTAGGGAATAAACTCTACTTTCATACTCTTTAGAGTTTCATCACTTAGAAACAAAATCTTGAAATTTTTTGAGACCGATCCGCATGAAAAATTCAGTTCTTGAAGACACAAAATGATTATCTTGGAAATAGTTTCTGGGTACATAAGGATCTGAGATCTGATGGTTCCAATTTTTATTGCTTGGATAGTGAGAAAGATGTACTTCACCAAGTTGATCTTCCTTAGGTTGACAAGGAAGTCTAACAGAAAGATATCACATATCTTTAAGGAATCATTATCTCCATTTCTTTGAATAAGAAATCCTTCCATCCACAGAGCCACCATCTTGTGGTTCATTGAAAGATTCGTAATCTTCGGATTCTTAACATACTTAAGACCGAGAAAATCCAAAGCATTGACTTTTTCAAAAGCACCTTCTTTCTCAGGGAGTTTCTGTGAGAAAATAATGGCCTCCCCTTATTATGGTTTGTTAAGAACATTTGCTGCCTTCTTGTTGGGAACTAAATATGATTTATCATAACATTTGAACCTAAACTTATACTTACTGTTCTTTTGAAAGAATGTAATATATTCATTTAATTGAATAAGGATGTCATGATAAACCGGATCCTGAGACTTCTCCTTAGCCACACATACACTTTCCGATCCATTAGATCTTATCACCTTAAAAATAAGGGTGTCATATTTTTCAAAGAACTCAGGGCACACTAACTTTCCCTAAAGATTGATGAGTCTTTAATCTCCTTGCTAACCGACATCTGATCTGATGAGGATTCCAGAGTCATTCAGGGTGATAGAGAACTTAGGAACAAAAACTTTGATGGCAACAAAACTTCGGCACTGATATCAGTAAGGATGGTGCGATACTTGAAAATGAGGCACCCCTTATATAGACATGGCTATGGATTTTCAACTTTCATAAGATAATCAAACGGATGATAAAAACATGATCTAATCTGACGGTTTAGAATGGATATAAAAAATATGAATTCTGATATTTTGAAGTAAAGTAAACCAGAATTTAAGAAATTTTGAAATACCAACAACTAAAAATTAAGATAAAGAGTAAGAAAGATTACCTTTTAGAATAATCTGAGAGATTTATCAGTATTATAATAATTTTTCTTGGAAATTTTCAAATCCAACATTTTCAAATCTGACATTTTCAAATCCGACATTTTCAAATCTGAAATTTTCAAATATGAAATTTTCAAATTTGAGATTTTCAAATCCGACATTTTCAAATCCAAGATTTTTAAATCTGGGATTTTCAAATCCTAAATTTTCAAATCTGAGGTTTTTCAAATCTGAAATACTCAAATTCGAAATTTTCAAATATGAAATTTTCAAATCCGAAATTTTCAAATCTTAAAATTTTAAATCAGAAAAATTTTATAAGGAAAGAAAAAGAGTTTAAAGAAAGAAAATAAAATAACATGTGTACTTCACCTAAAATAAAGAGTAGTTTAATGTTAGGAAATAATTTAAACAAAAAGTATATTTGAATGATTACCTTACAGAAATCATTCTAAGATTCTGTTTAATGTATTCAAATCTATTGAAAGGTAGATGTTTTGTAAAAATATCGGCAAGTTTCTCTTGCGTTCGGATGAATTAACGAATGATATCTTTTTTAAGTGTGGGATCCCTAAGAAAGTGATGTCTAATATCTATGTGCTTTGAATGAGAGTGATGTGCATGATTTTTATTTAGGGAAATGCCACTTGTGTTATCACACATAATTTGAGTCTTAGTAAGACTCATACCATAGTATGTGAGTGTGTGTTGCATCCACAACTCTTGAGCACAAGAAATTCGAGCTGCTACATATTCATCTTCAGCAGTGGAAAGTGATATGGAATGTTGTTTCTTACAAGATCAAGAAACTAAGGAATATCCTAAGAAATGACATGTTCCGAATGTACTTTTTCTATCCATTTTACAACCACCAAAGTCAGCATCTGAAATTTTTTTAGTGTTGTCATACCTGAATTTCTTTAAAAGATCTTTGACATACTTATGTCGAGATTTGTAAATTCCCTCTAGGTTTTGTGAAATTTTAAAACCAAGAAAAAATGTTAACTCACCCATCATACCCATCTCAAACTCATATTTCATAATATTTGAAAAGGAATTAGGTGAGGATTACTGAGTTGATCCAAAGATGATGTCATCAACATAGATTTGAAAAATCAAAACATATTTATTATTTTTCTTAATGAAAAGGGTTGGATCAGCAGTTCCCTTAACATAGTTATTTTGAAGCAAAAATCATGAATGTTTATCATACCCAGCTCTAGGGTGTTGTTTAAGTCTATATAAAGCTTTGGTAAGTTTATAAACATGATTAAAATATTTTGTATCTTCAAAGACATGAGGTTGATCTACATAGACTTCCTCTTATAAATAACCATTAAGAAAAGCACATTTAACATCCATCTGATAGAGTTTAAAATTAAAGAATTCTACAAAGGATAGAAGAATACGAATAACTTCAAGTCTTACTATAGGAGCATAAGTTTCTTCATAGTCTATGCCTTCTTCTTGGTTATAGCCTTTTTCAACTAGTCTTGCTTTATTTCTAACAATGACTCCATTTTCATCATGTTTGTTTCTAAAAACCCATTTTATTCCAATAATATAATTTTCCTTAGGTTTCTCAACCAAGGTCCAAACTTGATTTCTTATGATTTCATTGAGTTCATCTTGCATAGATTTTATACAATCTTCATCACCCAAGGATTATTCAGGAGTCTTTGGTTCAAATTGGGAAAGAGATGCAATATGTTCAACTTCATTTCTTAATGAACTTCTTGTTCTTACTGGTTGATTAACATTTAAAATGATATTATCACTAGGATGATTCCTAAGTAACAACTGACTTGGATTTTGAAAAACCTGTTCATCAACATAAGGTAGAAATTCATCAGGAGTAAATGTTATATAAACATTTCTTTGAACATTATCTTTTTCTTAAAGATCTTCTTTAAAAGGTTGGTGAATAGTTTTAGAAAATATATCAGGAAAAGATTCAGGTTGTTTGAAAATGAAAGGATCATTTTCATCAAAATTAACATGTAGTGTTTCTTCAACAGTGCATGTTTTTTTATTAAAAACTCTATATGGCTTAGAGTTAGTAGAGTAACCTAAGAAAATTCCTTCATTAGACTCGGGAGAAAATTTATGCAGGTTATCCTTGGTATTCAAGATAAATAATCTGAAACTAAAAACTTTTAAGAAAATTTTTGGTTTTCGGCCAGTCCACAACTCATTAGGCGTTTTATTAAGAAATAGTCTTATTAAAACTCGATTTATAGTATAACAAGAATTACTTACATCTTCAGCTCAAAAATGTTTAGCTATATAATATTCACTAAATATGGTTCTTTTCATCTCTTGAAAAATGAAATTTCTTCTTCGATAACACCATTTTGTTGAGGAGGTCTTGGAGCTGTGAAGTTGTGAGTAATACCTTTTTTACTACAAAAAGTTCCCAAATCATAATTTTTAAATTCTCCACCATGATCTCTATGAATAGTTACCAATGGTAGGTTTTTCTCATTTTTAACTTGAGCTCTAAATATTTTGAAATAAGAAAAATCTTCAGATTTATTTGTGAGAAAATAGACCCAAGTAAATCTAGTGTAGTCATCAACTAGGACAAACACATAGTATTTTCCTCTAATACTTGCAGTTTGTGTTGGACCAAATAAATCCATGTGCACTAACTGTAAGGCAATAGAAGTTGTAACTTCACTTATAGATTTAAAGCTAGATTTATGTTTCTTGTCATATTTAAAGGGATCATAGAACTTTGACGAATAAAACTTAAGTTCCAGTAGATCCTTAAAAAGTTCTTTCTTAGAAATATTACTAAGATTCCTTAAGTTACAATGTCCTAGTCTCCTATGAAAAAGCCATGATTGGTCTTCAAATGCAATAAGGAAAGGTAGATCTTGACTTATAAGGTCTTCTATTTTTATGGTCTTCACATTTTCATGCTGAAGGGCAGAGAAAATAAATTCATCCTTGGAATTGTGAACTAAAAATTTATAATTTCTAAAATTAACAAGGTAACCTTCATCACATAATTGGATTATGCTTATGAGGTTGTGCCTAAGGAATTTTACAAGAAGAACATTTGAAATAACAGCTTTACCAAGAATAATGATGTTACCTATACCGAAAATTTATCATTGAGAGTTATCACCAAAAGTTACCTTTCCACCTTTTGTTTTTAAAATCTTCTTGAAATAGTCTTTATTACCAGTTATGTGTCGGGAACATCCACTATCCATGTACCACAAGTTGTTGGTACTTCCTTCTTTTTCCTGAAAAAGAAAGAGTTCGACTTTCAGAATCTAAACTTTCTTGGATCCAGAACTATTTGATAATAAAAGCTTGGGTAACCATATTTGTTTAGAAAAATAAGATTTATGAAATCCAAGGGATTTCACTTTATTTAAAGAACAGTTTTCCTTCCAATGTCCACCACTTTGTAATTTAGTACAAAAATGGGCTCTAGAAGGAACAAAATAATTATTTTCAAAAATAGGTTTTTCCTGAGAATAACCTAATCCCTGATTATTACCATGAGGTCGGATATGAGAATACATCTTGTCAAAATTTTCTTTACCAGAAGTAAAGTTTGAAAGAAGTTTCTTGAGGGAATATATTTCTGATTTTAGCATGATGACTAAATTCCTATCCTCATGAATTATTTCCTTAGAGTTATATTTTTCCTCTAAAACATTTATTTTTAAAATAGTATTCTTAATATATTTAAAAAGTTTTTACTTTTCAGAATTTACTTCCTCAAGGTCTTTAGAAAGTTTTTCTAAAAGCTCATCATTATCTTCAAGATCTCTATAGAGTTCTGAAATCTCTTTTGTAAGAACTTCTTCTCTAGTATTTTCCTTATCCAATTTCTTAGAAATTTTGAAATTTTTTTCTTCTAATAACTTGGAAAATATAGATAATTTTTAATAATAAGGTATTTCTTCATTATCTGAAGATGAAGTATCTTCATTAGAAGTAATATATCCAGAATAGTAATTCTTATCAAGAGTTAAAATTGTTAAATCCTTGGTAGAGCGTACCTTGGACACAAGACATGTATTTGGGAAAGCAGTAGTAGCAATGAATCCAATATTTTTTGTCCTGATGATTCATATTCAGAATATTCAATTACCGAAGAGTCTCCATATGTATCACTCCAAGTATCTTTTTCTTTAATACTTTTCTTGTGATTCAAACGATAGAAATTCTTCTTATTCTTTCGGAATTTCTTTCCTTCTTTTCTTTCTTTTTCAGTAGAGGGAAATCAGGTCTGATATGTTCTTTTATTCTACATTCATAACCAGTAACTTCCCCAAATTTCTTATCTTCGTAGTCTCTCTTCTTTAACTTATTTTTATAGTTCTTTTGAGCTACTATCTTTTTCATTTTCCGATCAAGATTAGCTAATTCATTCTCAAACTTTTCTGTACCACTAGATTCTGAATGAATAGTAACTTTATTTGACTTTGATCTTGTTACTCTTTATGGAGTCTTGACTTTCATATGTTTAGAAGTAGTTATAAAAGAAACTCCTCCATTACCATTATTCTTTTTAACATTACCAGCATCTCTCTTCATTCTAGTCTCTTGCTGAAGAAGAGTTCCAAATAGCTCATCTAAGGAAATCTGGGTAACATTTCTGTTCTCAGCAATTGCTGTCCTATTAGATTCCCACTCATTTGGCATGATGTCTATGATGTTATCTACACGATCCTCATCATCCAAACCTTTTTCTACTGTAGATTGTAAACTATTCATGATAGTCATAAACCTTTACTAAACTTTGCTTATAGGTTCTCCATAAAGAATGTTAAAGCCATGGTATTCAGCTCTCAACATAGCTCTTCTTGTCTCTATAACTCTAGAAGTACCAAAATGTGTAACTACAAGTTTCTTCCAGATACTATTTGAAGATTCACATGAAGATATTTGACTATAGATGTTCATAGTCATGGAACATAGCAATGTATTTCCGACTCAAAAATTTGCTTGATATTCTGAATTCTCCAGATTAGTAAAAGTTATCAATTCCTTATCAGGAATCTTATAGTCTTATGTCAACATTAGGTAGTTATAAACTCCAGTGTTAATAACGAAAGTCTTAATCCTATCTCTCTAGTACTCATAATCATTTTCATCAAAAATAGGATGTCTTGTAGCATTTAGATTGTCGATAGAACCAAAATTTAAACCTTCCATCTTATGGAAATTCTTTCCACACAAACTTGTTAGTAATAAAAGTTTGTAAACCATAGAAAATATCCTAATCAAGGAAAATAGAACTAGAGTATCTATAAGAAAAATAATAATTCAAACTTTATAAGTCCAAAAATATGATTAAAAAAAACGAAGAAGAAGATTTCTCTTCTAAATCTAATTGCGAGATTAATTCAGATTTAACCAAAACTCCGAAGCCAAATGTTAGATTGGTTCAGGGTACTAGGTAACCTCCTTTGATACCAATTGTGAGGATCAAATATGTAAAAAGAGATGATCAAATACAAGAGGGGGTGAATTGTATACTTTAAGAATTCCTTTGAAACCTTTAAAGTTAAGTTTAACAAGGTTAAACAACCATTCACAAGAACTATTAAAGAAAACTTTTCTATTTTCTTAAAAGAAAGATACAACCTTAAAGAATATAGAATCTGTTATATAATCAGAGCAACGGAATTACAAAGTATAAGAAGGTTATACTTTCTAACTTTAACAAAGTTGACATACAACAACAGAATTAAAACAACTTGTAATAATAAACAAGTAACAATAAGATTCTTTTAACCTAAAGAGAAGGGTATCCAACAACCTTGGTTAAAGGTTCCTTGATTTATACTTTGAATAAAGTCTCTCTTATCCAAACCCAGGTAAGCCCTCAATCTAAATATTGGTATCTGTCTTGCTATCCCTACAATCTCTCGATTTAGAAGGAAATCATAACTTCTGTCTTCCAATCCCAGAAGCCCACAAACAGCACGATCAGAGTCTGAACAAATCAAGTCTAAACAAGTTGTTCACGCCTGAAAAAGTTGTTCACAACATCTTCACAAAGAACTGAGAGTTGTAAGAGCCTATCTCTAGAAATCACTTCACATTTTTTTCCTTCAAAGTCAGTTGTTGATGTTTGAAGCTCTTTGATCATTCAAATGGGCTTGTATTTATAGAAAAAATTTCCCAACTGTCGGCTCCTATCCAACGGTCATATTTTTCCTTAAATTTTGGAGGGACCTGGACATGTGGAAAACATACAATGGTTAGTTTATAACAGATTGTATGGCATCATTGCAAGTAACAGAAACGATGTAAAGTTAAAGATAAATGTTAAGTATAAGAGAACATAGAATCTGATATCATTGGAATGATATATTTAAATAACTCTATCATTTCCAAGAAAACATAATCCTAAGAAATCAAGAAAATAGATTCTTAAGAATAACATTATCAAGAAAACAGATTCATAAGGAAAAGTAAATCAGATTATGAAACATGTATCTCATTTGTTGCAGAATCGGAATCATAAAATCAGAATCACATTTACACTGGAATCAGAATCATAAAAACTGAATCACATATACACCAGATTTGGAATCATAAAAACTGAATGACATATACACCGGATTCAGAATCGTAAAAACTGAATCACATATACACTGGATTGGGAATCATAAAAACTAAATCATATATACACGGGATTCAGAATCATAAAATCTGAATGACATATACACTAGATTCAGAATCATAAAAACTGAATCACATATACACCGTATTTGGAATCATAAAAACTGAATGACAAATCATAATGATAGATCTGTAAGTATAACAGAATAGAAAATCAGAATGATAGATCTGTCTGTCTAATAGAATGAAAAAACGTAATGATATATATGTAAGAATAACGGAATGGCAATTTTGTATCTTAATAAAAATACAGAACTTAAAAATATTCAGAAATTAAAAAAGTGTTTGTTATTTTCAAAACATAAAACCATAAGGAATTGAGAAGTCATAAGATATTCTTATTGACTCAAAAAACTCCACCTTTTTGGAAATCACAAACACCTTTTATAAGGAAGAATATATTTACTTAGATAAACAAGTATGAAAAAAACTTATCTCCCCTTTTGAATAAAATTTAATATGAATACAACTAACTCCTCCTTAGGTTATGTTTCAGGAGGATCATATTCTAGATCTTTGAAGTTAGGTTTTCTTAAGGGAATATCTCCCCCTTAGACATACATTTCTTCGTTAAAGAAAACTCTCCCTTACTTGGACATTATCCTCTCTTGCCATACTCCCCCTTACTAGATTCTCCTTCCCAGATATTAAAATCTTCCTTTTAATAAATTCTCCCCCTTTGTGATTTTCAAAAAGAGTGAAAGGAATGGAGAAGTATAAGATGTACCTGTAAGGTTAAGAAAGCCTACATTTGAAAACAAAATAAAGATATGCTAGAAAATTCTTTTAAAAAATTTTAGAAATAAGGTTTACATTTCAACAAAACATCAAAATGTAAAGAAAAGTCATCCATTCTTCTTCTGCTCAGACAACATCTTCTTCATCAGGGATTTCAGTTTCTTCACTTCCTTATTATCTTCTTCAAAAATTTTCAACAGGATCTCTTGATCCTGATTCTTCTTTTCTAAAGACAAGATCCTTTCTTCTTGAGCATCCACCTTTCTTTCTAATTCAGCTCTGAATTCCTTCTCACTGCTAAGAGATCGAGTAATAGAATTGAGTTGACTAGCTTTTTCAGAGATTGATGTTTTGACCTTGTTGAACTCAATTTCATACGTATTAAAAGATCCTTTTTTTGAATCCATGAAGTCACCAAACTGTCTAAGTTCTATATTGATAGTTTTGGTATGGTTAAAGAATTTCTTACAAGCCACCGTCTGAGCTTTGTAATCAATAAAAAGATTATTGATGTCTGCTTCTTGCTTGACAACCATGTCCATAAGCATATTAGTCGATTCTTTCTTTTTATTTAGGGTTTTTTGCATCATTTGACTCCGGGAATCTATGTTTTCAAGCACCGGAATGGTTCTCACTAACTTTATTAATGATTTCTTAACAAAATCATTTTTGACAGATGAAGAGGACTCGAATCCTAAAACATATTTTCCTTTATCAACTTTTCTTGGAGTTAAGGAAGCTAGCCTCTCTATTCTCTTATAGGAATTATAAGGCATTTCTTTATCAGACGGAGCAACAAAAACATTCTTTCCTTTAAGAGGGTCTCAAGTTGGAGATTTTTCATCTGAAACTTGAAAAACATTTAGATCTCCCTGTTTATCTTCTTATTTTTCAAACTTATGATGTTGAGATCCTCCTTGTCCCTCTTCTTCACCTTTTTGTTTAACCTTTTCTTTCTCTACTTCATGTTCTTTTTGAAAATAAACTTCTCTTTAATATTCTAATTCAATCTCTTCCTCAACTTCTATTTCTTCCTCAAGTTCTTCTTCAACTTGTTCTTTGACTTGTTCTACTGAAACAGATTTGGAAACTGAACTCGAAGGAATTCCAACAAAATCTTCTACTTCCCTTAAAACAAAATCATCATCATCTTGGATTATTTGATCTTCCATTTCTTGAACTGGTTTTGATAAGGCTAGTACTTTCTTAGATTTTTGGATTTCAGGAGTGACCACCAGTTTCTTATGAACATCTTGAGATTAGGCTACTTCCTGAGATTTATTTTCTACAGCTTTTAGAAGATACTGATAAACTTTCTCTTCCAAATATTTCTTCTTTAACTTCTTCTCCTTCTTTTCCTTCTCAAGATTTTCATGTTGCTTGATTTTTAGGGCCTTTGACTCTGCAGGATTTAGACCAAAAGAAGGGTCTCCTTACTTTTTAGTTGCTGCCATTTCTCTCCACTTTGAAACTGTTGCATCTGAATAAGCTTTTGGTTTCATTATAGGAGGAGGTTCTGAAACCAGAACAGGAGGAAGTGGTACTAGCAAGCTCGATTCATCAAGTTTCCTTTTCTTAGTAACTAATTTTGAAGATTCCGGAACATCACCCTTGTTCTGGAAAACTATTTATTCAAAGTTTTTCAATTCTAGAATAAACTCTACTTTCATCCTCCTTAGAGTGTCGTCACTAAGCAACAAAATCTTGAAAGGTTTTGAGACTAATCGGCATGGAACATTCAGTTCATGAAGACACAAAAGGATTATCCTGGAAATAGTTGTTGGGTACATAAGGATCTGAGATCTGATGGTTCCACTTTTTATTGCTTGGATGGTGAGAAAGATGTACTTAACCGAGATGATCTTCCTTATGTTGACGAGGAAGTATAACAGAAAGATATCACATATCTTTAAAGAATCCTTATCTCCCTTTCTTGTAATAAGAAATCCTTTCATTGAGAGAGCCACCATCTTATGGTTCATTGAAAGATTCGTAATCTTTGGATTCTTAACATACTTAAAATCATGAAAATCCAAATCCTTGACTTTTTCAAAAGAGCCTTCTTTCTCGGGGAATTTCTGAGAGCAAAGAATATCCTCCCCTTCATATGGTATGTTAAGAACATTTTTTTCCTTCTTGTAGGGAACTGTATATGATTTATCATAACATTTGAACTTAAACAGATCCTTACCGTTCTTTTGAAAGAACATATCAGATTCATAGAATTGAATAAGGAGGTCAAGATAAACCAGATCCTAATATTTCTCCTTAGCCACATAGAGACTTTCCCATCCATTAGATCTTATCACCTTAGAAATAAGGGAGTCATATTTTTCAAATAACTTAGGGCACATTAACCTTTCCCTAAAGATGGAACAATCCTTAATCTCCTTGCTAACCGGCATTTGATCTGCTGAGGATTCTAGAGTCATTCAGGGTGATAGAGAACTTCGGAATGAAAGCTTTTATGGAAACATAACTTTAGCATTGAGATCAGTAAGGATGATGCGATACTTGAAAACGAGGCACCCCTTATATATACATGGATATGGATTTTCAACTTTCATAAGATATTAAAACAGCTGATAAAAACATGATTTGATCTGACGGTTGAGAATGGATATAGAAAATATGAATTCCAATCTTTTGAAGTAAAGTAAACCAGAATTTATGAAATTTTGAAATACGAACAACTAAAACTTAAGATAAAGTTCAAGAAAGATTACCTTTTGGAATACTCTGAGAGATTTATCGGTATTATAAGAATTTTTCTTGGAAATTTTTAAATCTGACATTTTCAAATCTATGATTTTCAAATCCAACATTTTCAAATCTGAGATTTTTAAATCCAAGATTTTCAAATCTGAGATTTTCAAATATGAGGTTTTCAAATCCGAAATTCGCAAATCCAAAATTTTCAAATACAAAATTTTCAAATGCAAAAGTTTTAAATCCAAAATTTTCAAATCTGAAAATTTTAAATCAAAAAAATCTCATAAGGAAATAAAAAGAGTTTAAATAAAGAAAATAAACAAACATATGTACTCCCCCTTAAATAAGGAGTAGTTTAATGTTAGGAAATTATTTAAACAAGAAGATGATATGAATTATTACCTTACAGAAATCATTCCTAGCTTCTGTTTAATGTATTCAAATCTATTGGAAGGTAGAGGTTTTGTAAAAATATCAGAAAGTTGCTCTTGTATTTCGATGAAATGAAGAATGATATCTCCTTTAAGTGTGTGATCCCTAAGAAAGTGAGGTCTAATATCTATGTACTTTTCACGATAGTAATGTGCAGGATTTTTACTTAGGGAAATGACACTTGTGTTATAACACATAATTTGAGTCTTAGTAAAACTCATAACATAGAATGTGAGTGTGTGTTTCACCCAAAACACTTGAGAACAACAACTTCCACCTGCTATATATTCCTCTTCAGTAGTGGAAAGTGCTACAGAATGTTGTTTCTTGAAAGACCAAGAAACTAAGGAATCTCCTAAGAAATGACATGTTCCGAATGTATTTTTTCTATCCATTTTACAACCACCAAAGTCAGCATCTGAAAAATTTTTAAGTTCAAAATCATTTCAAGAGCTATAAAATAGTCCCAAATCTAAAGTTCCTTTTAAATACAAGAAAATTCTTTTTATAGCTTTTAAATGTGATTATTTCGGATTTTCTTGAAATCTTGCACATAAGAATACTGAGAACATTAAGTCAGGTTTACTAGCTGTTAATTACAATAAACTTCCTATCACCCCTCTATAAGATGTTTGATCTACAAGTTTCCCTGATTCATCAATATCAAGAGTATTAGAGGTTCCAATAGGAGTACTTATAATATTAGTGTTTTCATACCCAAATTTCTTTAAAAGATCTTTGATAAAATTATGTTGAGATATGTAAGTTCCCTCTGGTTTTTGTGAAATTTGAAAACCAAGAAAAAATGTTAACTCACCCATCAAACTCATCTCAAAATCAGATTTCATATGATTCGCAAAGGAATCAGTTAAGGTTTTCTGAGTTGATCCAAGATGTTTTAATATACATAGATTTGATCAATCAAAACATATTTATTATTTTTCTTACTGAAAAGGATTGGATAAGAATTTCCCTTAACAAAGTTATTTTGAAGCAAAAATCCTAAAAGTCTATCATACCAAGATCTAGGGTCTAGTTTAAGTCCATATAAAGCTTTGGTAAGTTTATAAACATGATTAAGATATTTTGTATCTTCAAAGCTAGGGGGTTGACCTACATAGACTTCCTCCTGTACATAACCATTAAGAAAAGAACATTTTACATTCATTTTATAGATTTAAAAATTAAAGAATGCTGCAAAGGATAGAAAAAAACGAATAGCTTCAAGTCTTGCTACAGGAGAATAGGTTTCTTTATAGTCTATGCCTTCTTGTTGGTTATAGCCTTTTGTAACTAGTATTGATTTATTTATAATAATGAATCCATTTTCATCGCATTTGTTTCTAAAAACCCATTTTACTCCAATAATAGAATTTTCATTAGGTTTCTCAACCAAGGTCCAAACTTGATATCTTACGAATTCATTGAATTCATCTTTCATAACTTTTATCCAATCTTAATTACCCAAGGATTATTCAGGAGTCTTTGGTTCAAATTGGGAAAGAAATGCAATATGTTTAACTTCATTTCATAAATAACTTCTAGTTCTTACTGGTTGATTAACATTTCCAATGATATTAGCCCTGGGATGATTCCTAAGTAACAACTAAGTTGGATTTTGAAAAACCTGTTCATCAACATAAGGTAGAAAATATTCAGGAGTAAATGTTTCAGAAACATTTATTTGAACATTATCTTTTTCTGAAAGATCTTCTATCAAAGTTGGTGATCAGTTTAAGAAAATATATCAAGAAAAGATTCAGGTTGTTTAAAAATTAAAGGATCATTTTCATCAAAATTAACATGTACTGTTTCTTCCAGAGTACAAGTGTTTTTATTAAAAACTCTATATGCCTTAGAGTTAGTAGAGTAACCTAAGAAAATTCCTTCGTTAGAGTTGGGTGAAAATTTATATAAGTTTTCCTTGGTATTCAAGATAAATACTTTGCAACCAAAAACTTTTAAGTAAGAAACTTTTGGTTTTCATCCAGTCCACAACTCATAAGGTGTTTTATTAAGAAATGATCTTATTAAAACTCGATTTATCGTATAACAAGCAGTACTTAGAGCTTCAACCCAAAAATTTTTAGCTATAGAATATTCACTCAACATGGTTCTTGTCATCTCTTGAAGAATGAAATTTCTTCTTTCAACAACACCATTTTGTTGAGGAGTTCTTAGAGCTGAGAAGTTGTGAGTAATAATTTTTTTACTACAAAAAGTTCCCAAATCAAAATTTTCAAATTCTCCACCATGATCACTATGAATAGTAATCAACAGTAGATTTTCTCATTTTTAACTTGAGCTATAAAGATTTTGAAATAAGAAAAAGCTTTAGATTTCTTTGTGAGAAAATAGACCCAAGTAAATCTCGTGTAGTCATCAACTAGGAGAAACAAATAGTATTTTCCTCCAATAATTCCAGTTTGTGTTGGACCAAATAAATCCATGTGATCTAACTGTAAGGCATTAGAAGTTGTAAATTCACTTATAGATTTAAAGCTAGATTTATGTTGCTTGCCATTTTGACAAGGATTTCAGACCTTCGAAGAACCAAACTTCAATTCCGGTAGATCCTGAACAAGTTCTTTCATAGAAATCTTACTATGATTCCTTAAGTTACAGTGTCCTTGTCTTCTATTCCAAAGCCATGATTAGTCTTCAAATTCACTAAGTCAAGGTAGATCCTGACTTCTAAGGTCTTCTAGGTTTAAGGTGTATACATTTTCATGCCGAAGGGTAGAGAAAATAAACTCATCCTTGGAATTTTGAACTAAACATTTATCATTTCTTTAATTCACAAGGTAAAATTCATCACATAATTGGCTTATGCTTATGAGGTTGAGACTAAGACATTTTACAAGAAGAACATTTGAAATAAAAGCTTTAACAAGAATAATGATGTTACCTATACTGACAATTTCTCCTTGAGAGTTATCACCACAAGTTACCTTTCCACCCTTTGTTTTTAAAATCTTATTAAAATAGTCTTTGTTACCAATCATGTGCCAGGAACATCCACTATCCATGTACCATAGGTTGTTGGTACATCCTTCTTTTTCTTGAAAAAGAAAGAGTTAGGCTTTCAGAATCCAAACTTGCTTGGATCCAGAAATATTTGATAATAAAATCTTGGGTATCCATATTTTTTTAGAAAAATAAGCTTTATGAAATCCAAGGGATTGAACTTTATTTAAAGAACACTTTTTCTTCCAATTCCCACCACTTTGGAATTTAGTACAAAAAGGGGCTCTAGAAGGAACAAAATAATTATTTTTAAAAATTGATTTTTCTTGAGAATAACCAAATCCCTGATTATTACTATGAGGTCAGATATGAGAATACATCTTTTCAAAATTTTCTTTACCGGAAGTAAAGTTTTCAAGAAGTTTCTTATGGGAATATATTTTAGATTTTAATCTGATGACTAAATTCCTATCCTCAAGAATTATGTCCTTAGAGTTATATTTTTCCTCTAAACATTTATTTTTAAAATAGCATTCTTAAGATCTTTAAGAAGTTTTTCTTTTTCAGAATTTACATCCTTAAGGTCTTTAGAAAGTTTTTCTAAAATCTCATCCTTATCTTCAAGATCCCTAGAGAGTTCTGAAATCTCTTTTGTAATAAATTCTTCTCTAGTATTTTCCTTGTCCAATTTCTTCGAAATTTTATAATTTTTTGCTTCTAACAACTTAGGAAATCTAGATACTTTTTCATAAGAAGTTATTTCTTCATTATCTAAAGATGAAGTATCTTCATTAGAAGTAATATCTCCGAAATATTAATTCTTATCGATAGATAAATTTTTTAAAGCCTCGTCAGTGCGTACCTTGGCCATAAGAGATGTATTTGGGAAAGAAGTAGGAGCATTTAATCAAATATTTTTTGTGTGCTGATGATTCATATTCAGAAGATTCATTTACCAAAGAGTCTCCAAAGCTAGCACTCCAAGTATCGTTTTCTATAAGACTTTTCTTGTGCTTCGAATGATAGAACTTCTTCTTGTTTCTTTCTGAATTTCTTTCCTTATTTACTTTCTTTTTCAATAGAGGTAAATCAAGTCTGATATGACCTATTCTTATATATTAATAACAAGTAACTTTCCCATATTTTTTATCTTTGTAGTCTCCCTTCTTGTACTTATTTTGATAGTTCTTTTGAGATACTATCTTGTTCATTCTCTGAGCAATATTAGCTAATTCCTTCTCAGAAATTTTTGTATCACTAGATTCTGACTGAATAGTAACTTTATTTGACTTTGATCTAGTTACTATTTCTGGATTCCTGGCTTTCATATGTTTATAAGTAGTTATAAAATAAACTCCTCCATTACCATTCTTCTTTTTAACATTATCAGCATCTCTCTTTATTGTAGTCTCATGGTGAAGAAAAGTTCTAAACAGCTCATCTAAGGTAATATGGGTTACATTCATGTTCTCATCAATTACTGTGCTCTTGGATTCCCACTCATTTGGCATGATATCTATGATCTTTTTTGAAAGAGCCTCATCATCCAAACATTTTTCTCCCATAGACTGTAAACTATTCACAATAGTCATAAACCTTTGTTGAACTTTGCTTATAGTTTCTCCAAAAGGAATGTTGAAGCCACGGTATTCAGCTCTAAACATAGCTCTTCTTGTCTTTATAACTTTAGAAGTACCAAAATGTGTAACTTCAAGTTTCTTCTAGATACTGTTTGCAGCTTCACATAAATACATTTGACTATAGATGTTCCTAGTCATGGAACATAACAATGTATTTCTGACTCTGAAATTTTCTTGATATTCTGATTTCTCCCGATTATTAAAAGTTCCAAATTCCTTATCAGGAATCTTATAGTCCCCTGTCAACATTAGGTAGTTATCAACTCCAGTGTTAACAACGAAAGTATTCATCCTATCTCTCCAGTACTCATAATCATTTCCATCAAAAATAGGAGGTCTGGTAGGATTTAGATTATTGATAGAACCAACATTTAAACCTACCATCTTAAGGAAATTATTTCCACACAAACTTTTAAGTAATAAAAGTTTGTAAATCAAAGAAAATATCCTAAAAAAGGAAAATAGAACTAGAGTATATCTAAGAAAATTATGAATCAAAATTTTAAAAGTCCAAAAATCTGATTCAAAAAAAATGAAGAAAAAGATTTCTCTTCTGAATCTAATCATGAGATTAATTCAGATTTAACCAAAACTATAAATCCAATTGTTAGATTGGTTTAGGGTACAAGGTAAACTCCTATGATACCAATTGTCAGGATCGAATATGTAAAAAGTGATGCTCAAATACAAGAGGGGGGGGGGGGTGAATTATATACTTTAAAAATTGCTTTTGAACCTTTTAAGTAAAGTTTAACAAGGTAAAACAACCATTCACAAGACCTCTTAAAGAAACCTTTTCTATTTTCTTTAAAGAAGGATTCAACCTTAAAGTTTATAGAATCTACTATATTATCAGAGCAATGGAATTACAAAGTATAAGAAGGTTATACTTTCTAACTTTAAAAAATTTGACATACAACAACAGAATTAAAACAACTTGTAATAGTGAACAAGTAACAATAAGATTCTTTTAACCCAATGAGAAGGGTATCCAACAACCTTGGATAAAGGTTCCTTGATTTATACTTTGAATAAAGTTTGTATTATCTAAACCCGGGTAATCACTCAATCTGAAGATCGGTTTCTGTCTTGCTATCCCTGCAAGCCCTCGATTTAGAAGGAAATCAGATGCTATGTCTTTCAATCTCGGAAGCCCCAGATCATCACGATTGGAGTCTGCACAAAGAAAGTATAAACAAGTTCTTCATGCCTGAACAATTTGTTCAAAACATCTACATAAAGCACTAAGAGTTATAATATTTTCTCTCTCTAGAAATCACTTCACAACTTTTTTCCGCCAAAGTCAGTTGTCGATGTTTGAAGTTCATTTCTCATTCAAATGGGCTTGTATTTATAGGAAAAAATTCCCAACGGTCAGATCCTCTCCAACGGTCATATTTTTGCTTAAATTTCAGAGGGACCAGGACATATGGAAAACATACAACAATTAGTTTATAAAAGATTGCACGCCATCATTTCAAGTAATAGAAAGGATGTTAAGTTAAAGATAAATGTTAAGTATAAGAGAACTTAGAAAACGATATCATTGGAATGATACATTTGAAAAACTATATAATTATCCAGAAAACATAATAATAAGAAATCAAGAAAACAGATTCTTAAGAATAACATTATTAAGAAAATAGATTCCTAAGGAAAAGAAAATTGGATTGTGAAACATGTATCTCATTTGTTCTGGAATCGGAATCATAAAATCAGAATCACATATAAACCAGAATCGGAATCTTAAAAACTAAATCACATATACACCAGATTCAAAATCATAAAATATGAATCAAATATACACCGGATTCAGAATCCTAAAAACTAAATCACATATACACAGGATTCAGAATCATAAAAATTGAATTATATATACACCAGATTCAGAATCATAAAAACTAAATCACATATACACCAGATTTGGAATCATAAAAACTGAATCACATATACACCGGATTCGGAATCATAAAAATTGAATGACAAATCGTAATGAAAGATCTATAAGTATAATAAAATGGAAAATGAGAATGACAGATCTCTAGGTCTAACAGAATGGAACAACGTAATGATATATCTGTAAGCATAATAGAATGAAAATTCCAGATCTTAAGAAAAATACAAAACTTAAAAATATTCAGAACTTAAAAAAGTGTTTGTGATTTTCAAAACATAAAACCTTAAGGAGTGGATAAGTCATAATATATCCTTATTGACTCAACAGGGAGGTTATACCCGTTGTTTCTGAGTGTGAAACATAATAATGAATAAATAAATTAAATTTATGAAAAATAAACTAAAAGTAAAAGTAATAAAAATAAACATGATAGATAATAAATGAAAATCAATAATGGACCCAACAACCGTGGAATATAACGGCCAAATTCCCACTAGTACGGTCACATAAATATACTTGTATAAGATAAAATAAAATATGTTGGCTCCACAATTATGTCAATCCTCCCCTTATCTTGATCCCTCAACATCATTTGAGATTTTCTACTTGACCATGCTTTCCCAGGCCTCTATCAAATCCTATTCTTGTAATAACCATGGAAGATATGCTCAGGTACCCATATGAAATGGAATCCATAGTAGGGTGTGAGTAAATACTCAATTGGGAACCACTAATTTAGTCCCATAGTAGTCAACATATGTAGTGATATACACATGTGACAAGCTCAATATAAATAAATAAACCACTGAACAATAAATAAAATGAACCCATAATACCTTATTTGAGCCAATTCCTGATTATCTCTAAGAATGTGTCACTGAATATGGTAACCTGTGTACTATAACCATACCATTTTTGATCCTTAGGGTCATGACCCTGATCAACTATACATTATTCACCTAGTGTTAGGGTGTCTATGATCAGGTCATAATTCTATGCCAACCATATAAATATCGAATATTTGTGTAATAGGGGAATCCATCACATCAATGCTCAATGATAAATAAATCATAATAAATTGATCAATGTCTTGATCCCAAGAATTCTAGGAATATATCCAATCTCCAGGTATAAATAATGTCTTTAGGCTAATTCCTAACATCTCATAAAATCATTGAATAAAATCATTCCCCAAGTTATCATGCCAAATGGCCAGATCCCAAGAATATTGGGCATCCTGATCAAGAAAAAATAAAATCATCAAGCTTGTAGTGAACCTTCCCAGGTTAGTGACACAACTCAAAAGATGCAGGTAAACAAAATAAAAGGTACATGTCCAAAAACCCAAAAGCACAACCTAAAACAAGAAACAAATACTTTATGTGATATGTGGGTAACATCCCACCATCTCACCACCAACTATTCATACCTAGCTATCATAAACCCCCCACCCCACTATAGAGCCTTTCCTTTTCCTACATCAAATGATAATATATGGTCTACAAATTCACAAGGGAATGTAAAGGGTGTGATATAAATTGGCTCAGTATAATCCCACCTAGATTTTCCATATCAAGTAACTTTATACTAATCCCTATATGATCAATTTATATAAAAAAGGAATGATATAAAGTTAGCCAATTTTATATCAAAATAATGGTAAAAAGTTTCCCATTTTCGTCAGTTCTCAAAAAATCTAGGTAGCGCAATTTCAATGTATAATTTACACAAGCTAATTACATTAAAAAAATAGGTATATAAAAAATAAAAGAGTATGGGACTAGTGAAAAATGGTAAAACACTCCAAATATAACATATGATCAGGATATTTAGGTCAATTTTGCATTAATTAGGTCTAGTGCAAGCTACAAGTATCTAAAACCCATGCATCATTGTCTAGGTAATAGTGTAACACCCTAAAAGTTAACCCTCCTACAGTCTCAATCAATTCCTAGAGCCAAATTCATATAGATCTAGGAATGGAAGAACACTCCAGAATGTGACCCCCCTTAAAATAATAAAGGAAGAGCCCTAATACTACTCCTTACACCAAAATACCCAAGGCCCCCATGTGATATATTTATCCAATCATTTCTATGAGGTTTATCATATTTGAAAATATAATTACAAACAAACATTTTCCATCAAAAACATACTTTGAAAACCCATTTTAGAATTCATTTCACATTTCTTTTAAAAACCCCTTTATTTTACCCAAATGGGGGGAAAATCATATTTTATCAAAAAAACATTTACACACAGAAATCAATCAACTCATGAATCATTCCAATTCATTTATAATAAAATTTATAAATCTAATAGCAATTACAGTTCATCCAACATATGCTAGAGATGGAAATCAAATCTCAAACTTGAATCATTTACCACCGTGACATGATCCACACACTAAGGGATGAAATGGAACACAAGCGCAATGAAATTATGACTTACCATTGATATTAAAATCATATAATCATGTTCTATAAGAAAAAGTTCTAGCATATATTTTAGATCAAAACATACCTTGAAACCCTCATGTGCCACACCACAACCAAAATCATAACCATCCCCTAGATAAAAAAATGATATGGAAACCCCAAGGTATTAAAATAGATATCATATCAAGATCCTTAATTTCAAAATAACATCCCAAAATTTATACCAAACCAAGAGAAATGAAACTAAATAGAAGAAAGTAAACACTCAATGAAAAATAATTAACCAACCAAGCTGAATATTGACCACTGAATGAAGGAACATGGAAGAGAAGATACCCTTAAAAATATACTAGGAGATACTAAGGTTTTGAGGAAGATAGATATCATAAAATTATATGAGTTATACGAAAGTTGAATATAAAAACCTATTGGAAAGAAGTGATTCACGTTTTGAATCAATGATTGATGATCTAAATCTTTAATATTGCATATACAATAAAAATTCATCACCTTGGTTAATAAAACCCATAGTGACCAATTCATGATGTGAATAAAATTAAATTCATGTATCCTTATTCATTTACTAAACCAGACTCATGTATTTTTTTAGAAATGAACATGCATCATGAATCCGGTTCATGAATTGAATTGGTTCTATAGCCTTCACCCCACACAACCCCTTCAAAAAAACCCATAACTCATCAGATCCCCATAAAAAACTATAAACCCAAGGAAAAAACTCTTAAATTTGAAAAGATCATAAATTATTACTAAAATTTTATAATTCTCCCCACCATAGGATTATAAATCCCCAAAAATTTATATGGAAGAAGTGTGCTTTAGAAAGAGTTGATGCCACTACTCCCTCACAAAATATTCATGCTCCCATGTGACATGAGAACTTGATTTATTCCACCAAAACACTTTTACCAATGGAATATTATTCCCAAGTGATAATTTCATCTTATAAAATATGATATAATTGATTTATCCACAATTTAAACATCTAGCTATAACAAAATATCTTCCCAACTTAAAACATGAGATAAACCAAGGTGGTACTTTTTGAGATGAAATATATTAAAAAAAACATGCATACCTATCAATAGAGTCAGTGATTCCAAATAATAATCAACCTAGAAAATATTATAAATGACCTAAAATGTTCTAACATATCTCACATCCATCGTCCCTTATTTCCCAATCCAACAGTGACCCAATCAAGGAAAAACATTCAAGAAATCCCAGTTACCAATAAAAACTCCAAATGATGACACTGATGATCTATATATGATTTCTACTGAATATGAGTTGTGACCTATAATAGAGATATATATTGAATCCTCATTGATGTATCTTAAATTATATTTAGTCCAACAAGAGAATCCTCTCCCATTTCCTCCCAACAAAGTGGTGACATGCATGGGTGTCCATACAAAGCCTTGAATGGATACATTCTAATTGATGATTGGTAACTATTATGATAATAAAACTCAACCCGTCCAAAATGGATATCCCTTGATCCATTGAATTATAAGACACATGGATGGATAATATCATTTAAGATCTATATAATGCACTCTATCTTCCCATTAGTCTATGGATGGCTAGCTGTAATAAATCTGACCTGAGTCCCCATCGACTCTTAGAGACACTTTCAAAACCTTAATGTGAACTTGTGATACCTATCCAAAACCTTGATTGTGTGAACCCCATTAAATATCAAGATATACTTTATGTATAACTTCCCAAAATATTCCACTTTGTTTTCTTCCCTAGAAAGAATAAAATGATATGATTTTGTAAACTAATCAATCACCACACAAATAGAATTCTTTCCTTAGAGAGTCCATGGTAACCCAACAAAAAAATCCATGGACACCTCATCTCATTTCTATAATATAACTAGAATAGGCTAGATCAAAAAATAAGGATTTAGGTGCTCTACATATCTGCGGTTTGGTGTAAGAGTCGGACACATAGTTCGTGATGTTATGATTCATACATGGGCACCAGAAATATCATCTAAACTCGTAAAACATACTCATAGTTCCAGGGTAAAGAACACAAAAAGAGATATTATAGCCATGAAACACTGAATTCCTCATGGATGATGATACAACAAACTGATTTATGAATTATAGAATACCATCCGAAGGGAGAGACCAACCAGAAACTATCTCTCCACCATAAAAGGTTTTCTTGATTCATATGAACTCATAATATTACTACTAACCCTAAGGAATATACTCAAGGAGAGATTATGATAACTAGAAATGGGTTAACATCATACTATAATAACCCTCCTGTGTATCTAGATGTACCTATGAAACAAGACACATAAGGTTACTCTATTCATTCAATTTCAAGACAGCCTGTGGTGGATATTTTCTACTGAGATCACCTGTAATGAAATTACCCTTCCCTAGGGTGTAAGTGATTCTAAAATAAAACATATAGAGGTATTCCACCCACCAACACTATATGAGATCTAGTTCCTTCTAATAAAAAAATTTCTCAAACACTTGTGGACCTAAAATATCGTTTACATTTCCCCAAAAGATAGTGTTTCCAAGACTTAGCACATGTATAACCATAGAAAGATCCAAATCAAGAGTAGGGTACTTTTTCTGATGAAACTAAAGATAAAAAGATCCATTGGACACAATGTGATTATATTACATAAGAATACAATATAGGCCAATACTAGAAGAATCATAATACACCATATACCCCTTTCTAGGCTCAGACAAGATCAAAATAGAAGATGATGCCCAAATAAATTTCAATTCATCGAAATAAGTCAAACACATAGTTTTCCAAGTGAATTTCACCTTTTTTTGGGTAAGAGAAGTCAAATATGATTCCAATTTAAATAAATCCTTGATAACCCACCTATATTCTCTATTTAGACCTAGGAAGCAATGAATATCAAAGGCATTCTATGGTCTTTACCATGAAAGGACAACCTTCAACTTCTTTCTGTCCTCTGAAAGTCTATGATCAGAAATCACTTGTCCCAATAACTTCACTTGTTGAATTTATAAATTGAATTTATAAATCTTCTAATAAAGGAAGTAACTCCTTAAAATTTCCAAAACTATATTTAGATATTTATCGTGTAAGACCCCAAGCTTCTACGGTATGCTTCTCATTGAATAATATAGTAGCGTGTGTTGTACGCAACTTCGAGTTCTAACACAAACCAAAACCAATCAAACTAGCCGTTATGAATAGTAATACCCACTTCTATAAATTTTATACATTTTATCTTTCAAAATGGACTTCATTTTTGGATTCGGAATATCGAAATTATCTTAGGGTGAAGTTTTGGTACATTTCTGATAACTTTCATATTTTGATGAACAGTGAAAATTACTAAATTTTAATTAAAAAAACTTTTTTAATAGAAATAATTAATAGTGATAAATTATTAATTTTAGTGGTTTTAAAGTATATTTAGAATATATTTTTACCATTTAATACAATTTTGGTCATTGGATGTAATTTCACATTTAAACCGGACATAAACAAGTGTCAATATTTTGATACTTATTATTTCTTAAAAACACACTTTTTGTTTTGACAACGAGAATTAACTTTAAATTAATTTCTGACACTTATGTGTTTTTAATTTTGAAAAATGGATTCCATATTTAGAATCAAGAGGTAAAAATTGTGTAAATAGGTAACTTTATTTTTAGAAATTTTGAATAATTACTTCAGTAAATATTTTATTTACCATGGTTGAAGGGTAAATCTGGTAAATAAGGGTAAAAAAATAATATTATAAGAATAATAAATTGCCCTAAAACGTGTCCTAACCCTATTGTATGATACATGTCTTACCATGGGAATATTTGGGTAGATTTTGGGACCCCATGGATCCACTTGTAAGTGATAATGACACTTTATATTAATTAAGTTAAAGTAAATACAAAAATGACATAAGCATATATCTTTTAGCAAAACAAGTTTTACATAGGGTTATATATGTTATATTTTCGACTATAAATATTCATTAGAAATATAAAAGGATTTCCTAGATAATGGTATTTTATTTATAATTATTAGACATTGAATAATTAAATTTATTTATGACACAATAATGATGCAGTATTTTCCTTATTAATGAAAGAATCAAATAATTGGTTTTATAAATGATAAAATAAAAATAATTTGAAATTTTTGATGCCATAGACGAATTTTATTGGTTAATATGACATGTTATTATTGATTAAATGAATTTTTTTCGAATTAATAAAGTTTTTAAGACTTTAACAAAAATCAATTATTAAATATTGTCAAAATTGACATAAATGAGTTTTTAAAACAAGTATTATATTATTAATTGATATTATATTCCTAAAAATATAATGTTAGGCCAAAGGAATTATATCCTAATAGGTGTATCATTAATTGACCACTTGGGGGTCTCTGGGATGTATATAGTAAGTTTATTAACTATAAAATATAAAAATACAAAGTGACATGGTAAATGTCAATCTAATTAACTAGGAGTTAAAACTAAAAGATAAGGTTAATATAATTACCCAAACCTATATAACATATATTGGTTGAAAGGATTTCGATCCATACCAACCTTATAAGTTTAATAATCCACTTTGGAGGCATTATAAACCGAATATGAATTTATTATAAAATAATACTTTAAGTTTTTCCTAAAGAGAACCTCCTCTCCCTTATAAAAGGACACCACTTCTAACCAATTATTGACACCTTAAAAGCCTTTTGGTTCGGCAAAACCCTGACCAAATATTCTCTCAACTTCCCTAAATTTAACCTAGAGGCCTTAGTTTGATCATAAAGCCGACATAAGGATCCCTTTTGATCAAATCAAAAGGAAGAACCCGAAGAAGAGGTAATGTTTTCACCACCCTCTTTCAAGTTCCTTTCTTCTTCAACTTCTTATTTCTTTGTTATTTACATTATAAAATAATAAATCCAGTATATTTTATATAATTTGATGTTATTATAAATATGGTACAACCATATTCAGTATTCTATGCATCCTTTGAATAACATGTCACAATACGTGCGTACGTACGACTTACCGTCTCCTCATCGTGGCGTAATTGTTATTCAAAACATTATTATTTGTATGGGTATGATAATGATGTGTAATTGAGGTAAATAATAAATATAACATGATAATGATTATGTATATATGATATAACATCCAATTATATATTATTTTAATATCAAAATAATGATATTTTTGCTCGTGCGTATATACGGACTACCGTGTCCACGAACGTGATGAGATTAATTCCCCATCGTATCCATTCAAGAATATTTTTCATTTGATGGTCAAAAATTATTTTTAAGGACTTAATATAATTCTGTATATGAATAAGATTCAACCTATCCATAACAAACAAGACTTATGTAACAAAACATATAAAAGAAAACGAGTAAGTTAACACCCAAAACAACGATAATAATAAGATATTATTAAAAAATAAATTTTAAAAGATCATATATGATATCATATTAATGTATACTATTCTTTTATAATTTAATAACAACTATTTAACAATTATATATAAGGTTAGACTAACATATACCAAGGAAAAAGTACAATGTAAGGGGTTTCTTATCTCACTTTTAATTCTGTGAGATTCATGCCATATTTCCACTATTACCTTTTGTGTGGTGTATGTACTGCCCATAATTGTATTCTTTGTGTAATAAAATTTAATTTATGTGTGTTTACATATTCATTTTATTATACCTCTTTCATGGGGTGTATGTTTCGTAAGTTACCAAATTGGTAAGGGTTTATTTTATAATCTCTTCATTATCCGAGGTTGTTTAAACGTAATTATCTAACAGGACCTCTTTATCATCCACATCCATGTTTCTTAAAAATGTATTTCAAATCATTCTTAATATTTTATAGAATATGGTTTAAAGTCATTTATACCCTTTTTTGACATTTTATAAGATATTTATAAAGGAATCTTTCTGTCGTTTTCCAAACAAGGTCTTTTTTATCATTTTCGACAAAATTAAGGTAAGAATGTATTTTTTTAACTTATACGGAGGGTGCAGCTATTTTATACCGTTATAAACTCGTCGAAGCTTCCCTTACAATATTATAAGGATATTTTCAAAATTAAGGTTTTCTTTTATAATTATGTGATTTTTAAATGATTTCAAAAAAGAGATATTTCTCTCAAATATATGAAAATCCTATGCAAATGTATACGTATTTAACGCAAGATTAAAAATGTTTTCAGAAAACCTGACTCTTGTGTGTGGTAGATAGCAAGGGACTGAACGTGGACCCATCATGGCCTTTAATTAGTCGAGCAGTCTCAGAGTTAGTTATTTTGTTTTCAGAAGCTTTCATAATGTTTTTAGAAAAACACTAGAGTATATTTGAACAATTTTAAACATTATTATCTTCTAAAAAAATTGCATTATTTTGGTCTCATGAGACAAACTGGTGTCTTGGTATGAGGCCTTGAAAAAATCTTATTTTTTTTCTTGGCCCGAGGCCTTGGATACGTGGTTATGATAGTCTAGAATTATGCATTCCATCATTATGAAAGTGGTTATTGATATTTCATGTCGTTATTCGACTAGTAGAATATCCATGTGAATTAGTAAATGGAATTATTCCATTTTATCTTTGCCATATTATGCTGAAGTTCATGTTTAAAAGGCTTTTGTTTTAGTTATACATTGGCTTAAATGTTTATGCTTATTTATGAAAGTTTTCGCTACATTGTTATCCTTACTAAGCATCTAAGCTACCCTTTTAAATGTTTTATTTTTACCAGGATGTGAAGAAGTATTTTATGAATGCCCTGCAGGGATAATATAAGGGAATATGAGTGTGGAGACAAGATGTTGTTGTAGTTTTCACTTTATGATGTAATGTAAGACTTATGAATGTATCTAGTGTTTCCAAGGATACTAAACTAATCGATCCTTCGAGACTTGATCTTTTGTTATCATGACAATGTTATGTAATAATGCACCAACTCTAGGTAATTGGGGTCAGGGTGTTACAATTGTTATCAGAGTAAGTTTAGTACAAACCTTAGAAGCTAGATTTAGATAAACTTTGATTAGAGCACATATCCCTATGATAGTCATTGAGGATTAGTATAAGAACTTACTAGAATTTTGGTATTGTAGAGATTTTTTGAGTTTTCCAAGAAATACATCCCTGTATGGATACGAGTTGGTAGAGGCGGCTCTGGTACAGATGTACCTAGGGGTAAAACCTGAAAACATCACTTTGATCTAGACTCGAACGGGAACTGGTGCACGACAACAGGCCTTATTGCACTCTTGGTTACGACACTCCCGAGGGATATTCTTATTATAATTTACATTTTCTTTACAAACTAATTTGAAGTATTTTAATATAATATGAGAATAAATGACCTTGGTTAATCCTAAGGTGTTTCAAATTAAGAATATGTTGTCATGATATTCTCTAAATGATTTTATGACTACTTTTACTCACACAATGCTTTCTGGTTTTAGTCAATGGCTGGATTCCAATGAAGTCATAGTAACTTTGATAATGATGTAAAAGGTGGGAACGATGGTGGAAATGAGAAAATAATGGAACGTTGATAGGTGTAAAAGATATCATGTTCATTCCAAATCAGTTTTCCAAAAATATGATCAACAACATATATATTAACCAACTCCCAGATTTAAAAAAGAAGAGAAAGGTGGTGAATGACAAGAGCTCCAGCATTAGAGACCATGTAGAAAATAATCATCAATTTCCATCATGAAAGAAATGTGGAAGGAGACACCCAGGAAAGTGTCTCAATAGAACAAATAAATGATTTATGTGTGAGAAAGAAGGACATAAAGTGAAGAATTGCCAAGGAAAAATGAAGAGTACTATGGAAGAAAATAAAAATGGTCCCAAGAATCCATATATAGTAATTTGCCATAAATTTAGGGGACCTGGTCATTACCCGAGTGAATGCCCTATTCTATAGGATATTTTCTTAGTCAAAGAAGAAGCTATGTGGAAATAAATGGTTGGAGAAATGTTTAAAAGTATTAGTGATCCATGTTGATGGGATTAATTTTGATTAATTTTCTCTTGTATTTGTAACCCTTTAGTTTTCCATGTGAGAATGATATTTGAGGAAGGCCTATCCTTTCTCTTGTGGATATAGTTATAAATAAACATTTTGTTTTATATGATCTTTGGGTTTGTGGAAATTACCAGTTATTATATTTTAGGATGAAAATGCAAGGTATGAGATAAAATTTGTGGTTAAATTATGTTATGATTATTTTGATGAATTTATCTCATTTTGGTAATGTTATAAAATATAGTTTTTTTGAAAAATGTCAACACGCAGACCGTGTGATAACCCGTCGCGTTGGACAAAGTTGTGGGAATCAAACCCACTACTAAAGTGCGATTGGGATTTGTTGTCTACCACTGGACTACGTGAAGTCTCTGGTTAATGTGACTAATTATTTTTAGTTAAATGATTTTATTGATCAATAATAAGTTGATTTGGGATCTTATGTATTATCAAATGAATACCCTTAGTATTGGAAAATTATTTTGTGATTAAGTGATAAATTTTATTTTGGAAGATGTTCGCTTTTTTGGGAACACTATATTCCCAAGGAAAATAGAATACTATGGGATTTAATTTGATGAGTAATGATGGATTTTTATCTATGTTTTTATTGTGGATTTATAGTGATTTGGGTTATTTAAAGAAATGATTAACCTATAATAGAGAATATGTGATTAGGTTAATTAATTTTAAGTATGTGACTTTAAGAGTAGTTGATGTCATTTGGAGATACCATTTAACGTGGAAGAATACATAACCAAATTCTTCTATGTTTGGGGTTTAAATATTAGTTTGGATTATATTGAAGGATTTTAAGGAAAATTGCTTATTGAATGGAATTCATTTAACTTTAGGGTATTGTTGGTTTAATTTTAGAAATTAATATTAGTGTTTCTTTCTCTAAATTAATATCCTTTTGGGGGATCATCAGATCTTTTTCTAACCATTTTGGTTTTTATTATTCTCTAAAGACATGGTAAATATATAGTTTATCCTTTGTGGATCATGTTATTCTCTAGAAGTTTATTCTAGCTCTTCTAGTGTGACCAAGTCTTCTGGAGTACTCATCCTTTAAAAATGAGTTAGTAGTAGAAATTTATTAAAGAATGAAACTTTACATAAAAAGTAATTATATCACTTTATGTTCTTAGTCAATCTCAGAAATGAATTCCTCGTCTTTATGTAATGTAACTTAAAAAAATGTTTTCTGTTTTCTTTTCCAACTGGGAAACTAATGACCATTTGTCCCATCACAAGTTTGTGGTTTTATTGTTTTTAAATTTCTCCTGATCATGTTTTCTATCCCCCTCCATCATAACTTGAAACTTATTTTATCATCCATATCCATGTTTTTCTACATGTAATCCTAGTATAGGTTATCTCGGCTGACCTTTGTACTTCTCTTTCTTTCTTTTAAAGTGATAGTTTTATTGACTCTTTTTCCGATGTGGGACTTTCCATTATATTACCAAGCCCAATTTTAAAAATTGTAAGGACACAATTTATTGAATGAGGGGAGAATGTAACACCCCAAGCTTCCACGGTATGCTTCTCTTTGAATAATATAGTAATGTGTGTTGTACGCAACTTCGAGTTCTAACACAAACCACAACCAATCAACCTAGCCGTTATGAATAGTAATACCCACTTTTAGAAATTTTATAAATTTAATCTTTCAAAATGGACTTCATTTTTGGATTTGGAATATCAAAATTATCTTATAGTTATTTTTTGGAACATTTCTGATAACTTTCATATTTTGATGAATAGTGAAAAGTACTAAATTTTAATTAAAAACAACTTTTTTAATCGAAATACTTAATAGTGATAAATTATGAATTTTAGTGGTTTTAAAGTATATTTATAATATATTTTTACCATTTAATACAATTTTGGTCATTGGACGTAATTTCACATTTAAACCGGACATAAACAAGTGTCAATCTTTGGATACTTATTATTTCTTAAAAACACGCTTTTTCTTTTGACAGCGGGAAATTAATTTTAAATTAATTTCTTCCACTTATGTGTTTTGAATTTATAAAAATGGATTCCATATTTATAATCATGAGGTCCAAATTGTTTAAATAGGTAACTTTTATTTTTAGTCATTTTGAATAATTACTTCAGTAAATATTTTATTTACCATGGTTAAAGGGTAAATCTGGTAAATAAGGGTAAAAAAATAATATTATTTTAATAATAAATTACCCTAAAAATTGTCATAACCCTATTGGTTGATACATGTCCGACCATGGGAATCTTGGGGTCTATTTTTGGACCCCATGGATCTACTTGTAAGTGATAATGACACTTTATATTAATTAAGTTAAAGTAAATACAAAAATGACGTAAGCATATATCTTTTAGAAAAACAATTTTTACATAGGGTTATATATGATATATTTTAGAATATAAATATTTATTATAAAGTTAAAAGGATTTAATAGATAATGGTATTTTATTTATAATTTTTATACATTTAATAATTAAATTTATTTGTGCCACAATAATGATGCACTATTTTTCTTATTATTGAAAGAATCAAATAATTGGTTTTATAAATGATAAAATAAATATAATTTGAAAGTTTTGATGCAATAAACAAATTTTATTGGTCAATATGACATGTTAGGATTACTTAAATGAATTTTATTCAAATTAATAAAGTTTTTAAGACTTTAACAAAAATCAATTATTAAATATTGTCAAAATCGACATAAATGAGTTTTTAAAACAAGTATTATATTATTAATTGATATTATATTCCTTAAAATATAATGTTTGGAAAAATGACTTATATCATGATAGGTATATCATTAATGTACCACTTGGGGGTCTCTTGGATTTATATAGTAAGTTTATTAACTATATAATATAAAAATACAAAGTGACATGGTAAATGTCAATCTAATTAACTAAGAGTTAAAACGAAACGATAAGGTTAATATAATGACCCAAACCTGTCTAAAATCTATTGGTTGAAATGATTTAGACCCATACCCACCTTATAATTTTAATAATCCACTTTTGAGCCATTATAAACCGAATATGAATTTATTATAAAATAATACTTTATGTTTTTCCTAAAGAGCCCCTCCTCCCTTATAAAAGGACACCACTTCTAACCAGTTCTTCACACCTTCAAAGCATTTTTGTTAGGTCAAAACCTACCAAAATATTCTCTCAACTTCCCTCAATTGAACCTATAGGCCTTAGTTTGATCAGAAAGTCAACCTAAGTATCCCTTTTGATCAAATCAAAAGGAAGAACCCGAAGAAGAGGTAATGTTTTCACCACCCTATTCCATGTTCATTTCTTCTTCAACTTCTTCTTTCTTTGTTATTTCCATTATAAAATAATAAATCCAGTATATTTTATTTTCTATGATGTTATTGTAAATATGGTACAACCATATTCAGTATTTTATCCATCCTTTGAATAACATGTCACCATACGTGCGTACGTACGGCTTACTGTCTCCACGTCGTGGTGTAATTGTTATTCAAAACATTATTATTTTTATGGGTGTGATAATGACATTTAATTGATGTAAATAATAAATATAACATGATAATTATTCTTTATATATGATATACCATCCAATTATATATTATTTTAATATCAAAATAATGATATTATCGCTCGTGCGTATGTACAGACTACCGTCTCCACGAACGCGATGAGATTCATTCCCCATTGTATCCATTCAAGAATAATTTTCATTTGATGGTCAAAAATAATGTTTAAAGACTTTATATTATTCTGTATATGAATAGTATTCAACCTATCCATAACAAACACGACTTATGTAACAAAACATATAAAAGAAAACGAGTAAATTAACACTCGAAACGACGATAATAATAAGATATTATTAACAAAGAAATGTTAAAAGATCATATATGATATAATATTAATGTATATGATTCTTTTATAATCTAATAACAACTATTTCACCATTATATAGGTGGTTATCCTACCCTATACCAAGGAAAAAGTTCAATGTAAGGGGTTTTCATCTCACTCCTTATTCCCATGGGATTCATGCCATATTGCCACTATTACCTTTTGTGTGGTATATGTACTGCCCATAATTGTATTCTTTATGAAATACACTTTAATTTATGTGTATTTACATATTCATTTTATGATACCTCTTTCATGGGGTGTTTGTTTCGTAAGTTACCAAATTGGTAAGGGTTTATTTTACAATCTCTTCATTATCTGAGGTTGTTTATACGTAATTATCTACTGGGACCTATTTATCATCCACATCTATGTTTCTTAAAAATGTATTTCAAATCATTATTACTATTTTACAGAATATGGGTTAAAGTCATTTACACCCTTGTTTTACTTTTTATAAGATGTTTATAAAGGAATATTTCCGTCGTTTTCCAAATAAGGTCCTTTTTATCCTTTTCGAAAAAATTATGGTAAGAATGTATTTTTTTATCTTATATGGTGGGTGGGGCTATTTTATACCATTATAAACTCGTCAAAGATTCCATTACAATCTTATAAGGATATTTTCAAAATAAAGTTTTTCTTTTATAATTATGTGATTTTTAAATGATTTCAAAAAGTGATATTTCTCTCAAATATACGAAAATCTAGTGCAAATGTATACGTATTTAACGCAAGATTAAAAATGTTTTCAGAAAACCTGAATCTCGAGTGTGGTAGACAGGAAGGGTGTGGCCGTGGACCCATCATGGCCTGTAATTAGTTGAGAAGTCTCAGAATTAGTTAATTTGTTTTCAGAAGCTTGCATAATGTTTTTAGAAAACAACTGGAGTATATTTGATTAATTTTAAACGTAACTATCTTCTAAAAAAATTGCACCAGTTGGTCTCATGAGAAAAACTAGTGTCTTGGCACGAGCCCTTAACAAAATATTATTTGTTTTCTTGGCCCGAGGCCTTGGATACGTGGTTATGATAGTCTGGCATTATGAATTTCCTCATTATAAAAGTGGTTATTGATATTGCATGTGGTTATTCGACTAGTAGAATATCCATGGGAATAAGTAAATGGAATTATTTCATTTTATCTTTGCCCTATTATGCTGAAGTTCAAGTTTAAAAGGCTTCTGTTTTAGTTATACATTGCCTTAAATGTTTATGCTTATTTATGAAAGTTTCCTCAATATTGTTATCCTTACTGAGAATCTGAGCTCACCCCTTTAAATGTTTTATTTTCCCCAGGATGTGAAGAAGTATTTTATGAATGACCTGCAGGGATAGTATAAGGTAATATGAGTGTGGAGACAATATTTTGTTGTAGTTTTCACTTTATGATATAATGTAAGACTTATGAATGTATCTAGTGTTCCCAAGGCTACTAAACTAATCGTTCTTTCGATAATTGATCTTTTTTGATCATGCCAATGTTATGTAATAATGCACCAACTCTAGGTAACTGGGGTCGGGGCGTTACATCTCGTGTTCACACTAGGATCTCAAATAAACTAGTATATCATCCACAAAAATAAAAAAGGTTCATGTCACTGATGGAATATTTGATTCATAAAATAAATAAAAAATAATATATAATGGTTAGTCCAAAATGAATTATGAGATATTCATAATTTCCTTCACTTCTCTTGAAATAATCTTTTACCAAACACTAATTTTATTACAACTCTACTGAAAAATGATTTTCAAAAACCACTTTACCCCATTTAACTAATCAAAAAAGTCATCCACATGTGGAAAATGGTATTTATTCTTGAAATTCACCCAATTAAACTTTTTATAGTCTATACACAAATGAGGTGAACCACCTTAATTCTTGTAAAGGATCATGAGGGTTTATGATGAAGGAAGAAATGCTAGGATGAATAAATAACTTCTTAAGAATATTTTCAAACTAAACATTGATATCTTTTAGCCTATTCTTTATAATATTATAAGAGGGTATCAAAATTAGCCACATAATCAACACTAGATATACCATAAACTCCACCTACCATTTTAGAGGAAGATCAGAGAAATCATTTGAAAAAACATCCGGGAAATCCCAAACAACAATGGAAAGATCAAAATAATTAGAAATTTAAATGGGATCAATTAAAATGACAGACAATAAAAACCTAAGATACTATTGGTAAGGTATTTCATGAATGGACCTAAGTTCCCAATCTCTCTAAAACACCCAAGAGCCCCCATCTACAACAAGGAATGAAGCATTTCAATGATAAAAATCTATATCATCTTGATGAAAATCTATCTTGATGACGATGTTAAATAGTTCCAGATCAAGAACCAAGAAATCATACACTAACTCTGCATCAGTTATCAATATAGCATAAGAAGAACAACAAACCCCTACTATTTACCCCTTTTAAGAGGTGTATTCATCTCCATTATAAAGGACACGAGATCTGTTGGAAGTTTTTTAACATCAATAAAATAGGAAAATATAAAATAGTATGAGGAACCTATATCAATTAGAGAAGTTGATATAAAAGATGAAACAAAAATGGATTCTCTCACTATCACTGGGCTCACATCAACCTCCACTAGAAACTCATCCAGTGTGTGAAGGTGTTTCACTCTGGAGGATTTTGGAAAGATCCCTATGGACTTTAATGCTTCTGACTTCACTAGTGTGTACATTGGGATAGAAGATTCTTGACTATAATAGAGCAAATACATAGCCTGTAAGAAGCTCTACAAATTGTCTTAGTGGCCATAATTGTTGGAAGTTTTCATAGGTGCATGAAGATTATATCGAGTATGGACAACCTTTCCACATTTATATAACGTCATAGGTATACTACTAGATAATTATAATGGTTTAGAGGAGTCTTGATGCTGGAAACCACTTCCACCACTCTTACAATTATCATAGAACTCCCTTTTCTTCCTCAATTTACATTAAAACTACTACTTGGTGGAAGAGAATGTGTCAATTAGTGAATATTTTTCATTATATCCATTTATTAAATCATTTCACTATATACTATATCAACATGGGTGTTAAGATTCAACATAACTACCTTTGATAAGATGTATGTTCATAAGCCTCATAGGTATTTCTATGCAATTAGTGGATCAATCATTACCACCTCTATAGAAAAATGAACCATATCTGTTTTTTTTGTGTACCCCAACACCGAGTTATCTTCCTACTATAGGGAGATGAACTACAAATCCTTATCGATCATCAGAGACACTGTATAGATCTATTGAAAGAATAGGATCTTGAAACCCCTCCAATCCATTCCCACATGTTAATTTTTATGTACCATATAATCCCACTACTTCTTACAGGGACCCTCAATCTTGAATGTTTCGCAGTTCACCTAGATATCCTTAGGTGTATCCAGGAATTTGAAGACCTAGATGATTTTTTATAACTAATTATCTACCTCTCTAAGTTCATCTTATTGTTAAAGGATGTGAGATTCTCATGAAGAAACTCTTGTTATCAGTCCCTATCTATTCGCACTCTTGGATATGACTCAATAATTGGGTTCTGAGCCCATGGTATCGTATGATCCAAGGTAAAATAACACATATGATAGCCTCTATATAATTCTAATCTAAAGGAGGATTCCCTTAAGAAGACTCTCTCATTAAAACCTCCTATAGAACCCTTGGAAGAAATCTTCGAGGCATGTCACTACACACTAGAACATAAGATAATGATTGTAAAATAGGATAATCTCAATTCAAACCAGAAAAACATAACCAGAAACTTATATTAAGGTTAAAACTCAACAGAAGGGAACAAATCCTAATATCCAGTGGAAACTTGAGGCTCACCATTGAAAGAGATTAATAGGAACTCACTACGAAAAACCTTTCAAGTCCTAAAAATAATATATCCTATCTACCAGACATCCCAATATAAGGAATATTGAAGAAAAATCTCTTTTGATACCAATTGTGATGAAATTTCTTGGGCTACCCTCAAAACTAGCACCTGAACTAATTCTCCACTTACCTGAAGGGTGTTAACAATCCCACAGGATAATAATTACCACCTGATCATAAAACAAAAAAAACAAGGGGAATATTTTCTCCCAACCTGAAACAAGATACATGGTATATATATTGAAATGAAACTAGAAATAGGTAGCATGAAATAACCAAAGAGGGATATTAGTTGAAACAAAAATAAATTATTTTACGAAAAAACTCCATGGTGCATGTCCAACATCCAAAAAGGACAGCCTAAAATAGGAAAAAACTACTCCATGTGATATGTGGGTAATGCCACACCATCTCACCAACAACTACCCATAACCAGCTAATGTAATCCTTATCACCTCATTGTAGTGCCTTACCTATTCTTACATCAAAAGACAATACCGGTTTTTCACATTCCCGATGTAATGTGCAGGGTGTGAGATAAATAGATTCAATAGGATCCATCCCATATGTTCCATATCATGTCTCTATAAAATAATAATAATACTCTTAATTTACAAAAAAAGGATTGATAAAAAGTGAAACAATTTTATTTCAAAATCATAGAAAACTATTTCACATTTTATATAGTTATCAAACAAATCCAGGTAAAATAGTTTCAAATCATAATTTTCAAAAACTAGTTACATTTCAAAAACAAGTATATCAAATCCAAAAATAGTACAAGACCAAAGAAAAAATTGTAAAACACTCAAAGTTAGACTTATGAAATCTAGGTCACTCATACATCAATTATGACTGGTGCACACTAAAAGTCCATAAAACCTATGAATTAAGGTCTATAGAACAGAGGAACACCATAGAAAGTGAACCCTCCTACCATGTCAACCAAGTAATATATCCAAATGAAACTTGATCTTGGAACAGAGAAACAAGCTAGAAAGTGAACACCATTATAACACCGAAGGAGGATCCCTAAAATTACACCTTACAACTAAGTACCCTAGCCTCTCATGTGATTAATTTATTTGATCATTTTAAAATAGTTCAGAAAATTTCAATATAAAATTCTAAATAATACTTTTCCACCAAAAACCTAATTTTAAAACCTATTTCAAAGTTCGTTGAAAAACACATTTCTATTACCAAAATGAGGGGGAAACATATTTTCATAAAACACATTTACACTGACAAATAAATCTACTCATGAATCATTATAATTCATTTATAAACTGATTTATAAAACATAGAGAAATTAAGGTTCATCCAATATAGGAAATAGACAGAACCACCTACCTAAATTTTGGATCACACACCAATATGATTGGATCCACACACCAAGAGAGGAATGACAAAATAAGATAAATGAATTTATTTCCTAACATATATCCTTAAATATTATAATCAAGTTACATAAGAAAAAAGGATTGGAGAGGAATCTAGATTAAGACATACCTTGAAACCCTCATGTGCCACACTACAAGTGACACCGGAACCGACCCCTAGATGAAAAAACAATAAGAGAAATACAAGGGATTGATAGAGATATCATATCTCAATAATTAGATTCAAAAAGGAAGCCCAATTTTTCTGTTAATCCAAGGTAAGTGAAACCAACATGAATAAATGAAATACACTCACTAAAAGAGAAGCAACCAACCAATCCTCAGATCGAGTGAAAAATGGAGGAACTTAGAAGATCTATAATCACCCAGAAGCACATGGGAGATACCTAGGGATTTGGGGAGAGAGTACATATCAAATGAGAGGTGTTATTGGATATTATTATATAAAAAATTTATGGGAAGAGGGCATTCAAATAATAAATAATTTATTTTTTTGTGAGTCTTCCATATTTCATGTATAGAATAAAATCATAACCTTGGTTAATAAAATTCCAAGTGACCAATTCACAACATGAATGAAATTCATGTTATATATCCCTTTCACATCCTAAACTAGACACTTGGAATATCCCTAAAAAAACTCACATCATGTATCAAGTTCACAACATGAACCAATTTTGTAGCTAGTTCGCTACATAGCCCCTTTAGAAAACTTCAAGAACTCCTTGGATCATCTCTGACACCCTCTAAACTCGAGAAACACACTCTTAAAAATTAAAAGAGAGCATACCTTTTATAAATATGTTACTAATATCAATTAGATAGATCATTGGGGTGACCTAGGAATCTCATAATAATAACAATAAAAAAAATCCCTTAAGAATACGTGGATGGACACTAGTTAGGATAAGCATCCTTGGGACTTAACTAATATAGGTAATCCTTTATAAAAACAAGGTTGAATTATGGTGTCCCATAAATTCTTCACAAAATTCAATAACTGGATCCTAGGTGACACTGGGAATCCAAAGAGACATTATGGCTTAATCTATGTCACATCAGTACCATAGAAGGCCTAAGTAAAAATCCCTAGAATATACTTTAGGTGTCCACTATATCTTCAGATCACATTATACCCATCAATCGAGTTTGAGGAAATAAGTATATGCATCAATACTTGAATCCGCAATAAATAAATAAAGATAGAAAAAAAATTCAAGGGTTTGAAAAATTACAATAACCTTTCAAAATAATTTCATATCCACATGAGCTAACACATTTGGTGTTGGTTCAAAGGTGACAATAGCTACCACCTCTACCAAAGTCACACGTACTCGCATTGGGTCAGTCAGTCATCAGGGAACCTTCTAGGGTTCCCTTTGTCACATTACAATAGAGGGACCCTAACACGAGCCCTCAATCTCAACCAGGACTCAAGTTAAGGCCACATTATCTAAGGAACTCACTTTATAAATCATCATCAATAGGGAAACATAGCCTTACTGGATATATAGTGTCCACTATATAGGCAATAGTAATATACAAGGGATACAACCCATATCGATTGTCAAAGTATCACTTGGTCAGTCCACTCACCCAACCCACCATCAATATCCTATAGTCTATCCACATAGTCTAAGTATAACCCAATTCAAATCCTGGACCATCAATGGTTGAGTGAATCCATCCTGAACTGGTCCATATGGCCCTTGACACTTTTGGCATTATAATCAAGGAATCACATTTTAAATATGAAATTTTACAAAACATGGTAAAAAACCTCAGTTAAGATGCTATATAAAACCTTCCATATAAAACATTAATAAAAAAATATGGTAAGGTACATAGTACCACCCACCTTTAACCAACGTTTTACACTTATTTCCAAGGGATAACATCTCTGGAAAGTCATACGGATGTACATACAACCTCATTCATGATCAACTATTCCCATCTCAAAGTCCTAATTCCCTAATTCAAGTTGAAAATAAAAAATTAATTAATTATAAAATTTATAATTAGATAATTAATTCAAACCCAACATGCAATAATGTTATATAACTCACCACATTGCTGTGTCACATCAGAACCACCTTCAAAGGAACCCTAAGGGTCTGTCTCACATCCCAGGACCTATGCCGGGTGAAATACCCAACAAATAATAGCAAATAAATTTGAAATTTAATTTAAAATATGAAAAAACATATGAAAAATCATAATGGTGACATAACTTAACAAATCACTGTACAACCAAGTGCATATGGAATCTCGGGATGCTGTCACCCTAGGTTGTGTACAAGATTCATGAGAATTGGATGATTCCACCATGATGTGGTGGAATCACCTATGAAAATATAGGTCAAGAATATAAAAATTAGGAATAAGGAGATAAGAGACAATAAGATAACAATTTAAGGAGTGGATTACCTCAAAATGATACAAAAATCCAAGAAAACACCCTCATGAAGGGGATTGAAGAGGCGATGAGAGGTCTAAAATCCTATTGTCAATGTGTGGGAGAAATAGGAAAAAAGGTGGATATCCCTCTTAAACTAAAGTGGGTGGGGGTGTGATTATCCCCCCTAAAAAGTCCATCGGAGGCTGGTGGATCTTGGCAGTGGCTACTACCACACCCAGACATTATGGGAGATCTAGTGGTTTTGATGCATCTTTGGTTGTAGTAGACACCTAACCACTCCTAAAGATTATCTAAGGAACTAGGATGAATTTAAATCCTCCAATTATATCCCAAACACACCTTTAATGGTGTTCTTTGTCTCAAAACTTTATTATGAATTTTATTTCTAAAAAATAACCAACCACTTATTTTGAAATTCAAATTTCTTCTTTAATTTCAATGGTTATTAAGACATGAGGCCTTAAAAACTCTCCACCAAAACACTTATCATCCTCAAGAAGTCCTAGTGTTCATCCACCCACTTCTCTAGACCTAACTCAGTCATTAATTCTCTATCAAACTAACAAACTTAAACTTGAAACATTAAATATACCTCTAAAGTGAAACCTCCAAGCTTCATAACTTAAGTCATAAAACCATGATCTGATACACGTATCTATTTTTAAAAACTCTGAGATGGGACTCCACAACAACTATCCATCTTGAGTCACAATAATGTTTTCTTCCAACTCATTACTAGTTTTATGTTCCCGCCCCACTATAGGTGTGATCTCATAACTTTTAATCCCATTACTTAGAACTTCTACCATTAGAATTACCCATTGGAACTCTAATTCCACATTTTATCAACATGATCAATTTGGTTTCTATCATAATGTTCCCAAAAATACAAAAAACCACCAATCTAATTCTGATGTATCTCTTAATTTTCAAACTCTCCCAAAAAATCAATGAGACTCCCTTATCCAAGAATATAAATAGAATGCATACATTTCCTCTAAAACCCTTGACCAATTACTGAAACTACCTATTTTATCCAAAAATACACACTCAATGTGGTTTCTAGATCACCAAATTCCATATTATGAAAAAATTGGTCATTCCTCCCCTCAATGAACCTTCTCAGAAATACTCAGCTCCCACTACTAGTGCATTACTATCTTCTCGATCATGATGTTGTTATGGACAGGGGAATAATATAAATGTATATGAATTCTCTATAAAGTTTGAACCTGACTACTAGTTATGTTCTAGGTTTGAACCATACACCACCGATTTCCACCATCACGCCATACCATGTGCTACGTCACACTACCGACCTAGAAACATTTAGATCATCCCCTCAAAACCATCCAATGAATGAAACCCACACTCATAATCTACCCTATGCTATATCCAGATACATAGTAGGAATTCATCAAGGGATCGAAATTTACTCATGTCCATTTATCAAATATCACTCAAATTCTAAAATAATCATCAACCAATAGATCCCATACTCCCCCACCCCTTTAGTATGAGGGCTGTGTTACCCATGACCCACATCATACTCCCCACAATATGAGTATACTTTTCATCACATTACCAAACCAAAATCCTAAGTCATAAAAGGGTCATGCCCTCAAAAAGACAGAGGTTCACTCCCCACTATATAGACCACCTTATGCCGCTCCTCGAGAGCCACCTCAGTGGGGTTGATCATGAGATTGTGGGTTCCACTCCTTATGATCCACGCACATTTGATCCCACACAAAAAATTATTAAACCCCAGATCAAGTGCATAACCATTCCTAATACATTTATAAAGCATCCCTAACCTCATATGAACTTCCCTTGTTTTATCTAAATATTTAGGTCATAATAACCACAATAATCACATCAAACCTATCAGCCCTCATCTCAGACATGACTATTTTTAATTCACAATTTAATTGGAAACCAAGCACAATTGGTGAGTATGATTTCCATATAGCCCTAAAAAATGGGTGTATAGTCCTGTACCACCCAATAGATGAGACCATATCATGATTGAGTGATTCATATTCCAAAATAACCTAGATGATACACTAGAATCACAAACCATCCTCATTGACACACTAGATATTCAAGCTGACCATATGATTAGCCAACACTTGACACCCTTTTAAGGCATTTATCATTTAACCAAACTACCAGAACTCTTAGAAACTCATCCAAACACTAAAACTCAAGGTTACTTCATTGTAGAATATAATTCATAACTATCCCCACATCACATACATGTTTTCACCTCATATGCACCAGTCTCATACCCCGAAACACTTATTGATGCTTCCCATTTCTAAATAATACACAAACCCCATGCCATTCCCTCTCAAGGGTTTCCCAAAAAAATTATTTCACATTAAACCGCTAATGTCCATCTCTAACTAGGGGTATTTTGGTCTCCCAAATTTCCCAACTAGTATGGTCTCATGCCAGGGTCACTATGCCTGACCACCTAGTCCAAGAACAAAACTCACAGAAGGTCACAACTCATGGGTATTCATCCACACCCCCATCTCATAGGTCTCATAGAATCACTTTCTAAACTCCCTCTTAAGGGTATTAGAAGATGACATACATCACAGTCAAAACTATCAACCGAATAGGCACTGATTCCCACTAAGAACCCACCTATCGGTATTCTACCTCAAGAATCATGATCTCAAAGGTCACTAATACCATAGTCTATGGAATCATACTTGATGATCCATACCAAGAAAATTCAATAACAACTGGCTTAGTTATGTAAAATTACCTTCCAATCTATTTGGGAAAACACCATATATGTTGTCACTAACACTTTTAATAATTTAACCTTAAATGACCTTCAAGGGTCACCCATGTCCCACACACTAAGGGAATCAATTATACCCATCACTGTCATCGATCATATTACTATAAGGGTTGGTGTCCTGAGAACCAACTGTTTTGTACTTTGATTACCTGAATGTACTCTTGTTATATATTCTATGGTTCGAAGACATACTATGATAGGACACATAGTGTACAGACCACCATGTGTGAGTACTCATAAGAAGACGAGACTCTCTCTCATGGAGTTCGCACTTGGTAATCTTCAAGATGGGAGATTATGAGAGCAGACCTTCCAGTAGAAATTCAGAATGTCTTGGTGTCATCGGACATTGCTATATACAATCATGTGTAATGGTCCTTAGATAGGAATATTATCATTAACTCATGTCACGAATCTCGCACTTAGATTTACTGATGAAAACCGTCACGCAGACAGTTGGGGGGAAGTAGGGTACCTTGGGTGCGTCACGAGTGACATGTTGTAAATGGATAAGTCTAGGAAGGATTTGTACGTTCCATATTTTTGGAAGTAGATATCTCTGGACCTTTGATTGAAATAGAACTATTTAATAGATTCCATGGCCATGGTGTAATCGATGATTTTATTTCAGGTAGTCAAAGAACGACAGATCAAGCATATAGGTTTATGACACTGCCATGAAACCTTCTTGATGAGATATTGAGAAAAAGGGATTAAATTACATAGTAAGTGTTCGTATGAGGTGATATGTCAATGGGGCGTCCAATTCTTTCTCTTGGGTGCCTTGACCAATTGCTAGATAGTAATCTTGGACTTTAGGCAAGCCCGCCTAATGCCGATGAGAAAGAGGCCTAGAGGGTCACACACTAAGTGAATTCAAGTATCTCAAGTAGAATAAATATTATTCCCATATGTGGTTTAATAATTATTCAAGGAAGCCTAAATCGTTTTAATGTTGGAGGATGAATTAAATTAAAACAAGTACATGCTGTGTATTAATGATTACACACCATGTAGTTTTTTATTTTGAAAACAAGTACACACCGGGTATTATTAAATGTACATGCTGTGTAGTTTTCATTTTGGAAATGAAATGAATAAATGAAAACAAGATATACACTCCGTGTACATTGAATGTACAAACCATGTAGTTTTCAAAGAAAAACATATACACGCCATGTATTTATGATTACATGCCGTGTAGTTTTTCCAGTATGGATTTTGAGGAAATATCATTTTATTAAATAATATTTATTCTAATTAGTGTGGGCGCATGTCAAGGAATTAATGACTCGACATGGAGTTTTCAAAAGAGTTAATGAAATAAACAAAATGCGTAACACATTTATTTATTGTCATAACTCTACAACCTTAAACCTGATTATAAATATCCTCACAACCCAACTCTTTTCCTAACACAAGAGAATCATTGTGCACAACAATTATGGAGAATTATCTCAAGACCAAAAGAACTCCGTCCTCTAAGAACAATCTCAGGATCGAGAGAGATCCTCTTCATCATATCAAGATGATCTAAGGCGGGCAACGTAAGTAAAGGTTTCTCTACGCTATCACCTGAATACACTTTTGGTGACGTGCAGAGATACGTGGTGCACGTGTGGATCACCGCTAGAGGAAGTCTACACTTGGATTCTGTGACTCAATGATGAATCACATCGGAACGTGATCAAGAATAACAATTAAGAAAGAACACCCAAAAGGTACTTCTTGTTAATTAATTAAATTAATTATAATCAACCTGTGATGATCCACTTTTGTGGTTCCAGGACCTTTCTTCTTCTTTGTCTATTTCTATGAATCGATCTGTGGAGACTGGCGTGCATCGCCGTATTGATCCCGGATTGATCATTGCTAATGACAAAAGGCCAAGTGGGCACATCCACCCACGCGCTTCCGCTGCACCCAGAACCTTCAGCTGCTAGTCACCCCAGGTGAGATTTTTTCATCACCAACTGTACGAGGAATAGATACTGTCTCCAGAGCTGACAACCCCTGTATGAAGATACAAATAGAGGAGTATGCTGGAAAGATCGAGTACCTTTCCGCAGTGCAATGGGCAAGTCGTCTGGTGTTGGGTTAGGAGCATCGGATGAAGCGGGGATAATGGTGTCCTCGGCCAGAACATGGGGTACAATCGATGGGTGACGAGAGTAGACCGTACCAAAATGGTGATCGGCAGCAGGGGAAGACACCAGTGGAGGGTGGATAATGAGAGGAAGACAATCATCAATGTCCGTGTCTGGATGGGGAGAGGAATGTGAAAAGGTAGAGCTGGAAAAAAATCATGAAACTGGTGGAGGAATGGCACCGACGTAGGAGGGTTCGCGTGGAGGAGACGGGCTGTCAGTGACGTCGCGAGGGAGCCACCTGAGGTAGCGCATAGGGAGAGAGCCGCCTGGTGAGTGCCGCACACAAATTTATCCAGGAGGACGCCGGGATGCCGCCAGGAAAAGAGGTTTTGTCATCTTAGAGGATGCCGCTGGGAGAGGCGGAGCCATTAGAAACTGGTTAGTCGTTGGGAGAGGAGGCCAGGTCCGCTGGGAACGGAGGCCAAGCAGGAGGCGCGACTGGGCGCATGTCTGGATGAGGAGGGTGCCAGCGTCGGGACTTTGTGAGCGACGAAGGGTGGAGCAAGGGTTTCGCTGGAGAGAGACGGGCGAGGCGGAAGCACGGTTGGGAGGAGGAGGTGCCACAACCTTAGCCGAATGCGCCTAGACAAGGAGGGGCAGCCGAAAGTTTGTGATGAGACGGGGCCGGGATACGCTGAGGGAAGGGCGGGCCGAGATCGTCGCTGAGAAGAGCGGGTCAGAAGTTGTCTGGAAGGGAGAGCTGGGAGAACACCGGGATGCCGCCTGGAAGGGAGGGTCAGTCTATTTTCACTGGGATTGCTAGGATAGATCCTGAGAAGGAGCTGCAAGGGAGAGCTGCAAGACGCGCAGAGGCAGAGGGCGAGGGTGTTGTCGTGAGGGAGGGGAGTCGCGAGTCGTCGGAGGGGCGCAAGGAGGCATCGCGACGGAGGGGCGACACTGGGTCTATGCGGAGGGAGCCGCAAGAGGGGGCCGCCGGGATGGGACCCGCAGGGGGGTGGATCGCCTACGACAGAGTCGGGAGGGGGGGTGTCCACATAGGGTAGACCCGAGAGGAGGGGTGCCACTTAGGGCAGAGCCGGGAGGAGAGAAAAAAATATATCTAAAGGAGGGAGGGCTCGGGATTTTGTTTCCTCCGATACCATGCAGAAGAGGTAATCTTCATACCTCAAGTTGAGGCGGAGGCCTTCTTTTATAGATTGAAAATACGGAATACATAAAGGGGTATTCCAATGTGGGACTCGGAAATACCCAGAATAATAAAAACAGGGTTCAACAGAAATGTTAAGGTCATCATGAGTAGGATTCTTGTATAGAGATACAGAATATGCTCATGAGGCACAAAACAAAGAGTAGGATATTCTTTGTGTGCACTGGATGAACTACTAAGTATACCACATGGAGTGACATACACAAATGTCTTTGGTATACTAGGGGTGCATGGATAATATTTGAGTCCCCTCTACCTAAGGTTGGCGAGATACCTAACATGAGAACCTTCATACTTTGATACCCTAATTAGGCAAATCTGCATATTGACTTAGCTAATACGAGGGTGGTTGGGTATATTGTTGATCATGTTGTCAGTTTGAGCTTAACCAAGATGAGATTTGTAATCTCGTATGATGAGTATGACATATGGGCCCTCGATTGAGATGAACCGTGGGAGTCTGCGACCGCACCAAGATATTATATATCTATCTGGATAAGGGACATGTGATGTTCTTATCCAGAATGATGAATGACATCTGATGTATTCATCGATCATTTTAGTCTACACTCAGAGAGTCAAGAATATATGAGTTGGTTATATGGGATTGACATGCTCCGTGTCTCACGGTCACTCGATGTCTTGGACAAAGGAAAAATGTTAGAATGCATGTTTGCATATGATGCAGACTGGTGGACATGGGTATAGAGATGCAGGTGTTTGATGAAGATCATGCCAGATCCCCCTATAGATTAAGTAGCACTGATGTTTTACTAGAGGCCATTCTTTGCTTATATTGTAACATCCCAAGTAAATGAATAAATATGATATTTTTATATTTATTAATATTTGTTAATTAAATATTAATTTTACTTTAAAGGGGTTGCTATTTTCAATGGCATACCCGATACACAACGAGTTTCTTTGAAATCTTACGTTGCACACTAATAATATAATAATATTATTTTAAATGATAGTTAACACCTAGTCGTTGTATTGGCGGGAATGAATAGAACTAATTAAAATATGATTATATATGTTTGTTAAATGTTTTTACATTTATCCAATAAAATTTAGAGGCTTACAATGGGAATGAATCTAATTTTAAGCATAATTTACTTTAAAAGGTCGATTTACCACCTTTTAATAGAGAACCCTCTTTAAATCTAGTTTTGGTCAATTTTATATGTTCTATTTGAGAAAATAAAACTCTTATTTAGAATTGGGAAATCAAAATTTACTTTGGGTAAATTTTTGGTATTTTTCTGATAAGCTTCATTTTTTAATGAATAGTGAAAAATATTGTATTTAATTCAAATATGTCTTTTAATCTAGTTTATTTATATGGTTAGATTATCCTTTTAATTGGGTTTAAAGTATAAATAAATTATATTTTTTCCATTTAATCCAATGTTGGTCATTGGAAGCAATTTCACTTTGAAATTGGACATAACCAACTGTCAATCTTTTGATAGTTATTATTTCTTAAAAACACGTTTTTTGTTTTAACAACGGGTATTAATTTTAAATTAATTAATCCAACTTCTATGTTTTGAATTTGGTCAAATATACATCAATTTTGAATTCAAAATATCAAATATATCTTAGGCTGAATTTTTGGAAGTTTTCTGAAATACTTCAATTTTTGATGAATAGTGAAACCAATAAGTAGTAGTTAAAAACCGACTTTTTCATTTAAATGAAATTTTACCGCTTCTGTGAATTGAATTTAAAAAATCCGAAATACATGGTTGTTTTTAGTAAGTAAAATGTGGTTTAATAAGACGAAAATAATTTTTGATGAATAGTAACTTTTGACTTTTATTTACCGCGTTTGAAGGTAAATAGGGTAATTCTAGGTAAAAAAGGAATATTATAATAATACAAAATTATCTTAACACTTTTCCTAACCATATTTGTTGAGTAATTTACGAACATGGGAATCTTTGGGTCCATTTTGGGAACCCATGGAGCCACTTGGAAGTGATAATGACACTTTATTTTAATTAACTTAAAGTAAAGACATAAATGACAAACAAATAGCTTTTAATAAATTAATTTTTACATGGGGTTATATAAGTTATATTTTCGACTATAAATAATCATTGGAAAGATAAAAATATTTCCTACATCATGGAATTTTTTTTATAATTTTTAGGAATCAAATAAATTAAATTATTTATGACACAATAATGATGCAGTATTTACCTCATTAATAAATGATTTAAATAAATAAGATTATAAATATTAAAACAATATCCAAAACTTGTCAAATTCTTATTGGATGATTTTATTTCGACCATTAGTCATCTTATGTTTAACTTTAATTAGTTTTGTACCTTTAGAAACCGAATATCATTATATAATAAAATAATATTTTCACACTTTCCTAAAGAGCCCCTACTCCCCCTTATAAAAATCCATCACTTCTAACCAATTTCTCACACCTCTCAAGCCTCTTGTCATGTCCAACCTCTGCCCAATTATGCTCCCTAAATCCCTATCCTCATCCTAGAAGCCTTACCTTATGCAGAAGGTACTTCAATTTGTCATTTTGATTCAAACCAAAGAAGTTACCCAAATTAAAGGCAATGGTTTCTCTTAAATTCATTTCTTTTATTTTACTTATCCAAACCCTAAACTCTTTTTATTACTTTATTTTATAAAAAAACCAGTATCATCAATATACTAGGATTTTGTTTTGAGAATGATTCGAACTACACTTACACACCTCCGTCTAATAAGTGAAGAACATACTGTTTCTGTGGATGGCAGACTAACGCCTCACGAAATGATGATTGTTCGATTATCTCCTACTTCCTATCATGGTGGCCATTAAGATGGAAATGTATTTATATATGATATATATTATGTTTATGTTTTCTTTATGCATATGTATTTTTTCTTTAAATAATACCTTTACGGTTTCCATTATGGGTAAACGCGATAATTTCATTTGAGGAAGTGCGGACTACCGCCCCCTCAAAATGATATGAATCGTTTATGCCATACGTGATACGTATAAAGGATAGAGTTAATGATATAATATATGATATTATACTGGAATTATAATATACCTATTTATCATTATGTTTTAATTCCATTAAAATGAGAAAAAGAAATGAACGTAGCGTTCATGCGTATGTACATCTTACCGTGTCCATGAACGGTGCATTTGATTTCTTACCTCCAAATGATATGTAATGTTATATATATATATATATACTAGATATATATGATATATATGATATCTAAATTATGAATATCATTTTGGATATAATGGACTATTGACCACATGGACAACTTGTAAATATAAGGTGTTAATTTTTGACTCAAGTACCAAATATCGAAAAAACAACCATTATTAACTTAAATGATTACATAATGTTTATAACATGGTAATAATTGATATAAAAGTATTAATAAACTTGAAAAAGGTTCTTAATCAATTAGAAATTAACTTTAGTTTATTATTTAGGAGATTAAAGAACGAACGGGTCAAGTCGGACACAAGGTAAGGGACTTCGTCTCAATCTCCTTTCATTGAGGCATATTTTGATAATATATACATTCTTCTTTTACACGGTGTATAATAAAACCCTTTGAGTTTTACTTTCATTCAAAGGGAATCTTTTTTTCTATGAAGCGTTTTACTAAACGATAAACGGAATGTTTTTAACGTTAGCAGCGACAATGACCTCTCTGCCGCCGTAATCATTATTTGGCTTCCTCTATAAGCCTTAATGTTTTCCAAAATGATAAAGAAATCTATTATTCTGTTTTTGGGTGTTTTGTTATTTAAAATGGTTTTTGAAATTGATTGATTATTTCAATATCTTGAAATTATTTCTTGTGATTTCAAATTAAATGTTTTTAGTGAAATGTTTATATTTGCAATATTTTATGTGTTATGATTTTATAATGAAACTTGGACATTTGATTGGTGGTTACGTGGTAAACCAAATGATGGGTGGTGCCGTGATAAACCAGGATGCGTGGTTACGTTATAACCTTCAATGCATTGGGTATGGAAGTCATCAGTATGGCTATTCCATTTAGTGATATATGTGGAAGTCGACCGTATGGTTATTCCATTTAAGTATGTGTCTCAAGTTACCTTTATATGTTATGTGTTTTTTATAAGGGTTTTATGGTAATCTTTTGGTTACAAGAGGATAATAAATGATCTTTTATTCAGTGAAGAGTATTTACTACTTCATAAAGGTGAAATGTATTACTTATGATAAAGTATTCATGGTTTACTTGTTGTTTTGAAAAACTAACAGTTTTCCTCCTTTGTGTATCCTTTTACTGAGTTTTTTATGCTCATACCAAGTTTTGAAATGTTTTTCACAGGACTTAAATATGAATAGGGTCAAGGATGGGATCAAGAAAAAAGTCATGTTGTCTATAACATGGAACTAGACATGACTCTTTTTTTCAAGAGTTTTTATTTTATGAAAGAAATGGACACTCAGTAGAATTGTCTACATGTAATATTCATGTTGTTTTGTAAATGTTATGACCTAATTCTCTAAAAATCTAAACCTTAAAAGATCCTCAATGTGAATTATTAATTTAATTCAAGATTATGTAATGTTTAAGACCGGGTCCTTATATATATGGATCTAGAGATTCAAATTTGATGTCAACATTGTAAAAGCCCATGGGGTCAAACTTTGTGGTTGGCAGAATGGGGATTGAGTTTGACTTAGAGATTTACTCTAAAAGTGTTTTAAAGTTAATCCAAAAGTGTTTTGGATAGGTATTCACAAGGTATTGCATCTAATGTGATACAAAGGTGAAATTAATCATAGCTTTCCAAAAGTGTTTTTGAAGATATCCAAAAGGAGTTTTGGATATGGTTTCACAAGTTATTGTATACGATACAATATAAGGTGAAATGACACAAGTCTATAAGGATTTAGTACAAGTTGGATATTGAAAGATATATACTCTAACTCTATGAATGTGTGTGTGTGTATTGCATGAAAATTATGATTTGCATGCATGGTATATTGAGATGCACCTCAATTAATTGAATGAATAACTGAATATTAAGTATATTAATATTCAAATGGTTTAACCCACTTAAAGTTGTCATTTATCATTACATTACATGAAATGTAATGCTGGGGTAGAGGTTTCTTTCATGAGATGAATGCACTAACCATGGAATTTACTTAGGCGTAATAAACACATGAGTAAATGTAGTAGCAGTTGAAGAGTGTCTTCGACGGGCTATAAATAAAGGCATTGTCATTGGATGGCTGGTTATCATTATGTTGGGCCTTGAACCCACGGTGAGTGATGAAGATTTCCTGGTCTATGATCAACATTTGAGCGATGCACTCGATGTTCAATTTTTGTAGCTGTCATCTATTTCTAGTGATCTCATGTAGTCTCATGAAGACATGGATGCCTACGACATGCTCGAGCACCTACGTGGTCTATACCAGGAGAGAGCAAGATAGGAAAGGTTTGAGATCTCCAAGGCTCTATTTCAGAGAAATCTTTGATAAGGTTCCCCAGCTGGACCTCATGTAGTCAAGTTCATTGGCTACATTGAGCGCTTGGAGGTTCTAGGGTTTAAACTCCCTAAAGAACTGGGTACCAATCTCACTCTTGCATCACTCCCCCAGAGCTTCTCCAACTTTGTTGTAAATTTCAACATGAACAACATTGAGAAGTCTATATCTGATTTTCTTATCCTCATTCACCAAGTGGAAAATGATATGAAGCGGGAAAAGAATTCTGTCCTCATGGTGAATAAAAGGAAAGGGAAGGTGAAGAGATTTAAGCCCAAAGTTTCTTTATGGCATTCCAAGAAAATGAAGATCAAAGGGGAGGCAAGAGAACATGACGCTGTTTGTTTCGCATGTGGCAAGAAGGGCCACTGGAAGAAAAACTGCACCTAGCCAAGGACGCAAGGGGAAGCTTCAGGTGCGTTTTTTATCGAATGAAATCTACCTGTTTCTACCAATTGGGTATTAGATACTACTTTTGGTGCTCACATATGTATCCAAATAATGGAACCAAGTTGATTCAGAAATATTGACCGAGGTGAGGTGGATCTACGAGTAGCCAATGGAGCCAGACTCACTGCTGTAGCTGTCGGAGACTACCATCTCACATTACCTACTGGGATGGTCTTGATTTTGAAATGATGTTATTATGTACCCTCTTTAACCAAAAACAATATTTCGGTATCCAGATTAGAAACTAATGGATTCATCTTCAAGTTAGGAAGTGGATGTTGCTACTTTTATAAAGATAGAATTTGTTTTGGTAGGGAACATTTATATAACAACCTTTATGTGTTAGACTACACAAACCAAGTAATGGAAATTGATGAAAAAGTTAATTTACATGACTCATACCACACCCAACTTTGGCATCACTGACTAGGTCATGTCAATGAGAAATGTTTGACAAAATTACATCAAGATGGGTATTTAGATTCTTTCGAACTAAAACTACTTGGTGTATGTCATGCGTGTCTACAAGGAAAAATTACCAAATCCCAATTTAGTGGGAAAGGTGAAAGGGATAAATAGATTCTAGAATTAGTTCACACAGATGTGTGTGGACCATTTCTAGTTGAAGCAAGGGGTGGGTTCTCATACTTCATAACTTTTACAGATGATTTTAGTAGATATGTATATATTTACTTAATGAGGTGTAAGTCAGATTATTTTGATCGGTTCAAAGAATACAAGAATGAATTTGAGAACCAGCTTGGTAAAAAGATTAAGAAATTCCACTCAGACATAGGATAAGAATATTTTAATCAGGACTTCATTGATTTCTTATGGGAGTTTGGGATTCTATCTCAACTCACTCCTCCCTACACACCTCAGTGTAATGGTGTAAGTGAAAGGAGAAACCACACCCTTTTGGACATGGTGAGATCAATTATGAGTCATGCGAATCTTCTATTATCCTTTTGGGGATATGCATTACAAACAGCAACACACATATTACACCGAGTACCAACTAAATCGATAAATGGTATTCCATATGAGTTATGTAGTGGACGCAAATCCATGTTATCAAATTTACATGTGTGGGGTAGCGAAGTATTTGTTAAGGCCTCTTCAGGTAAAAAACTTTCACCCTGAGGCACAAAGTGTATCTTTATAGGATATCCCATGGAAATAGGGAGATATTACCTATACAACCCCTCAAACAAAAAGGCTACAGTGGCAAGATGCACCATATTCCTTAGGAGGGAGAACATCTCCAAAAGAGATAGTGGGAGCGAGATAGACTTCGATGAAGTAGAGGCTCAAGATACATAAGAGTTGGTACAAGAACAGATTCCACAAAGCCCCGTGGAAGAACAATCTGTTCCAGAGACACAAGAACTACGTAGGAGCATGAGAGAGGTAAGAGAACCATAACGATATGGGTTTCTTGTCACTGAGGATGGTGAATCATTATTGGTTGACAATGATGATCCTCTTACCTACAAGGAAGTAGTTTATGGAAAAGATACTGCCAAGTGGCATGAAGCCATGAATTTTGAAATGGATTCCATGTACCAAAACCAAGTCTGGATTTTGGTAGATCCTCCAGTTGATGTAAATCCTATTGGTAATAAATGGGTATTCAAAAAGAAACTAGACATGGAGGGGAAAGTCAACACCTATAAGGCACGACTGGTTGCAAAAGGTTTTAGACAGTGTTAAGGAATTCACTATGATGAAACCTTTTCACCGATTGCGATGCTGAAATCCATCAGAATCCTATTGGCCATTGATGCTTACCATGACTATGAAATTTGGAAAATGGATGTCAAAACCACATTCCTTAATGGGAACCTCCAGGAAGATGTCTACATGACACAACCTGAAGGGTTTGTGACTCCAAAGGATTCCAATAAGGTATGAAAGTCGCAAAAATCCATTTATGGATTAAAGAAAGCATCAATGTCATGGAACATTCATTTTGATGAAGCTATAACAGAATTTGGATTTGTTAAGAACAAATACGAGCCTTGTGTCTACAATAGGTTTAGTGGAAGTGTAGTCATTTTCCTAATAGTATATGTTGATGACATATTACTAATAGGAAACGAAGTACCTGTCTTACAGTCAGTTAAGGCATGGTTAGATAAATGATTCTCCATGAAAGACTTGGGCGAGGTAGCATATAGTCTTGGGATCAATATCCATCATGATAAGTCCAAGAGAATGTTGGGCCTGAGTCAAAGTACATACATTAACAAGATAATGAAGAGATTTAGTATGGAACAATCCAAGAGGGGATTGTTGCCAGTGTCACATGTCATTCATATTTCTAAGAAAATGTGTCCTCAGACACGTTAGGAAAGAAAGAAAATGGCAATGATCCCTTACGCATCTGCGACTGGGTCAGTCATGTATGCTATGCTATGTACAAGGCTAGATGTTGCTTATGCATTAAGTGCGGTAGGCCAGTATCAATCTGATCCAGGCGACCGCCATGGGATGGCAGTCAAGACTATCCTTAAGTATCTGAGGCATACTAAGGACATGTTCCTAGTTTATGGAGGAGATGAGGAACTAGTCTTCAGAGGACAATTAGATGCTAGTTTCCAGACTGATCAAGATGATATGAAGTCGCAGAGTGGATACATCTTCAGTTTGAATGGAGGTGCAGTGAGCTGGAAGAGCTCAAAGCAAAGTGTGGTGGAAGATTATAAAGTGGAGTCTGAGTATATCATAGCTTCTGAGACAACTAATGAAGTAGTATGGATGCGAAGCTTCTTCCAAGAGGTGGATGTAGTACCCAGTAATAAAGATCCTATCACACTCTATTTTCATAATACTGTAGAGGTGGAACTTGAAAAAGAGCCAAGGTCACATAAGCAGACAAAGCACATACTTCAGAAGTATCATCTCTTGAGGTATTTTTCTCAGAGTGGTGAAGTTGTAGTGAGCAGTATTTCCACGGAAGACAACGTGGCAGACCCCTTGACTAAAGCCTTGACTCAGCAGAAACATGATCATCATGTGAGGTCTAGCATACTAAAAGTCGTAGGTAGTTGGATCTAGTCCAAGTGGGAGTTTGTAAGGGTTGGTGTCCTAAGAACCAACTATTTTTTACTTTTATTACCTGAATTTAATCTTTTTATATATTGTTCATTGTTCTTCATGACTATAATATAATAATGACCTGGAATATTTGTTGCATTGATAAGGTCATCGAGGATCCCCACTATGATGAGAACCTTGAAATTATATAAAAATATTCTTAAATAAAGTTATACAGTTGGATGACATACTATGATAGGACACATAGTTTACAAACCGTCATGTTCGAGTACTCGTAAGAAGACAAGACTATCTCTCATGGAGTTTGGAATTGGTAATCTCCAAGATGGGAGATTATGAGAACAGACCCGCCAGTAGCAATTCCGCATGTCTTGGTGTCATTGTACATTTCTATATAAGAGCGTGTGTAATGGTCCTTATACTAGAAGATTATCATTAACTCATGTCATGACTCGCGCACTTAGATTTACTGACAAAAACCATCACACAGATAGTTGGTTGGAAGTAGGGTACGTTGGGTGCGTCACAAGTGACATGTTGTTAATGGATAAGCTGAGGAATGATTTATCCCTTCCATATTTATGGAAGTAGATATCTCATGCCCTTTGATTGAAATAGAACTATAAAATAGATTCCATGGCCATGGTGTAAACTACGAGTTTATTTCAGGTAGTTAAAGAACGACGAATCAAGAATATAGGTTTATGACACTGACATGAAACCTTCTTGATGAGATATTGAGACAAATAGATTAAATTACACAGTAAGTGTTCGTATGAGGTGATACCTCAAAGCAACATAAACTTCTTTCTCTTGGGTGACTTGACCCGTTGCTAGACAGTAATCTTGGACATTAGGAAATCCCCCCTAATGATGATGAGAAAGAGGCCTAGAGGGTCACACACTAAGTACATTCAAGTATCTCAGGTATAATAAATATTATTCCCGTACGTGGTTTAATAATTATTCAAGGAAGCCTAAATCGTTTTAATGTTAGAGGAAGAATAAAATGAAAACAAGTACACGCCGTGTATTAATGATTACACGCCATGTAGTTTTTATTTTGAAAACAAGTACACGCCGTGTATTATTGAATGTACACGTCTTGTAGTTTTCATTTTGGAAAGGAAATGAATAAATGAAAACAAGATATACATGCTGTGTACATAGAATGTACAAACCATGTAGTTTTAAATGAAAAACAAGTACATGCCGTGTATTTATGATTACACGACATGTAGTTTTTCCAGTCGGGATTTTGAGGAAAAATTGGTTTATTAAATGATATTTATTGTAATCAGTGTGGGAGCATGTCAAGGAATTAATGACTCGACATGGGGTTTTCAAAAGAGTTAATGAAATAAATAAAATGCGTAACATGTTTATTTATTGTCATAACTCTACAAACTCAAACCCGATTATAAATATCCTCACAACCCCAACTCTTTTCCTAACACAAGAGAATCGTTTTTCACTAAAATTATGGAGAATTATCTCAAGACCAAAAGAACTCCGTCCTCCAAGAACACTCTCAAGACTGAGAGAGATCCTCTTCACTAGATCAAGATGATCTAAGGTGGGCAACGCAAGCAAAGGTTTATCCACGCTAGCACCCGAAGACTCTTTTGGCGATGTCTAGAGATACGTGGTGCACGTGTGGATCACCGCTAGAGGAATTCTACCCTTGGATTCTGTGATGCAATGAATAATCACATTGGAACATGATCAAGAATATCAACTAAGAAAGAACACCCAAAAGGTACTTTTTGTCAATTAATTAAATTAATTATAATAAAATTAGACGCTCCACTTTTGTGGTTCCAGGACCTTTCTTCTTCTTTGTCTATTTCTTTGAATCAATCCGTGGAGACTGGCATTTATCATCGTATTGATCCCATAAAGATCATTTCTAATGACAAAAATCCATGTGGGCACATCCACCCACGCGCTTCCGCTATGCCCGGAACCTTCAATTACCATAGGAACCACATGAACTACCATTATATATATATATATATATATATATATATATTATCTATAACGACCCATACTTTACATACATTGTTAGTACTTCAAAATTGAAGCACACTTATTACAACATATAACAAAACCAAGAAAGGACCGTATAGGTATAGAGTCTTTAGAAACTGGGAAATATAATCAACTGGTTCATAAAGCATCTACTTTGCCTCACATTTATTTCATCATATCTAGAATCCCTTTTTGGAATATCCTACTTAATAATCTTCTTCCTGACTTGGGGAAATAAAACATAAAAAAGGGTGAGATCAAATGCTCAGTAAGGGTAAACAAAAGAAATATCAATCACATCATATACATAAGAACATAAATTTTGGAAATCTTAACCTACAAAAGAGATCATAATTTCATAACATGGGATAAAACATAGTAGTGAAATGTAATCCCAATAATCATAAATTAAAACATGAAACTTTTTGGCATACACACATAATCATAGAGAATCATTTCTTATTAGTCAAGACTCATTGCCAAGACTATCTTAGTGGACAAAGTCCATTTCTGAACCGAGTTCACTCCTCGTTTCAGTCCTGTTTCACTGAACCGGTTTAACCTGCCGTTCCAGCCATGTCTATCTCATGAGATATAAAATATTTACCCAATGCATTGGAGGGAGATATAGGTCCCACCCATCTCATAATTATACCATCCTTATATGTGCCACAAAATCATAAACCATACATCATAGCATAACCCATGTAATAAAAATGGAAATCTTAAACATCATGACATCATAAAACAATTAATATAAGATAAAGGAATTCATAAAAATATTTCCACCACAACATAATCAAATAAATGTAATAATATGGATAGAAACAGAACCCTATATTATCTTATATGGAAAATAATTTTGATAAAACACTTGAACTCTATTCTTGAGGAAAATATCCTTTCTACTTAAAAAACATTTTTACTTTCTTAACATGTCATAAAATTTTAAACTAAAAGAAGTTGATTAAAAATAAACTTGAAAACTTGTAAAGTAAGATTCTTGGAAATAATGTTTTCAAAATCTATTCATGCCGTATAAGTTAAAAAAAACCTTCTTCTCGTACATTTGTTGGAAAAGTCAAAAAGTACCTCATACGAAAAATGACAAAAGATTCCTTTCATATCTTTTACTAAAGACTCACCGAAGGGTAAAATGGGATTTAAAAATTGTAGGTGGATGGAAATAATATTACATATTGAGGAAACATGGATGTGGATGATAAAATACACCCTAGTAAATTCCAAAGTATAAACAATCTCGGATAAAAATGAGATTGTGATATTTCCCTTACCTTAGGTCCGATTTGCTTTGTAAGTGTCCGAACCTACTGTATAATGATTTAAATAATGTTATTGACTTATTACAGAATCATAATTATTATTATTATATCATATATGGTCATATTATTATCTTCTTATTAGTAATATTTCATTACTACTTGTTATTCGGGTGTTTATTACTTTTTGTTCTTATGCGTGTTTTGTCAAATATATTCTTATTCTTCTCTTTAGGTTATAGATACCTCATTTCCATAATGGTATTAGTGTAATATATATCATATTAATTCATTCAATTCATTTATATAATCATTATGCAATGAAGATCATGTAGAACGAGTCACATCACATCGTGGAGACGGTATTCCGTACGTACGCACGAGCGAAGATATCGTTCCCATGATCGTGTAATTGTATTGGAGTGTATGTATACTATTTTATAATCAATATAACTTTACAATAATCATATATAGATATTATTTACACCATTATACCCATCCAAGTAAGGTGGTGGGGGAAAAATAGATTACACCACGGCGTGGAGACGGTATTCCGTACGTACGCACGCGCGGTGATTTCTTTTTCCGTAGGATGGATAGATGGTGAAATAGGGTTGTTTAATACTTATAATAAAATATCAGTATATGAGTGATACTGATTTTATTACTTCATAATGAAACAACTAAATAAGAATAAGTGGAAGAAGAAATAAAGATGAAAGAATCGGTAACGGACATTACCTCTTCTTTGAAGTGCTTCTTTGTGACCTCCTTTTAGGGAACTAAAATTAGTCTTTGAAGAAGAACAAGACCTCTATGATGTTTCTATGGAAGTGTAGAGGAGAAATTTTCAGGGGTTTTATGGGCTTGAAGGCTCAACGTGGTGTGAGGAAGAGGGGGAGGAGGTGCCCTTTTATAAAAGGGGAGAGGGGCACCTTTGGAATAACTAAAAGTATTATTTTATTATAAATCCAAATTCGGTTTTAAATAGATCCAAATTGATTTTTTTCTAAGATAAGGTGGGTATGGGTCTAAATCCTCTCATCCAATAAAATTTAGACATGTTTAGGTCATTATACTAACCTTATCTTTTAGTTTTAACTCTTAGTTAATTAGATTCACATTTACCATGTCACTTAGTATTTTTATATTATATAGTTAATAAACTTATCATATACATCCAAGAGACCCCCAAGTGGTCCATTAATGATACACCTATCTTGATATAAGTATATTGGCCGAACCTTAGATTTTTAAAAGTAAAATAACAATCAATAATATAATATTTGTTCTAAAAACTATTTTATGTCAATTTTGACACTATTCAATAGTTGATTTATGTGAAACTCATAACAGAATGATTACTTCGACCAAAGTTAATTAAATCAATACTAACACGTCATATTAACCTAGAAAATTATTGTAATTAATAAAAAGTCTAAAATTATATTTATTTGGGTATTTATAATATCAATTATTCTAATTTTTCACTATTATGGTAATTACTGCATCATCATTGTGTCATAAATAAATTAAATTATTTAATGTTTAAAAATTATAAATAAAACATCATTATGTAGGAAATATTATTATCTTTCTAATTAATATTTACAATCGAATTTATCTTATGTATAACCCTATATTAAATTTTTTTAGTAAATAAACTTTGATTTTAACTCTTTTAACTCTTCTTTGAATTAAATAATTATAAATGTCCTAATTTAATCCAAGTGGACCTAAATGATAATATTTTATTCCTAAGGTTTTTGTTGGTCAAATTACATTTATCCAATATAATTAGGACATGTGTTAGTGTAATAATAATATCATCTTTACCCTTAATCACCCTATTTACTTTTAACCGTGGTAAAAAAAGTAAAAAGTTACTATTCACCAAAAATTATTTTCATCTCATTGAACCACATTTTACTTACTGACATCAACCATGTCTCTCGGATTTTTGAAATTCCACTCACAGAAGCGGTAAAATTAAGTTTCATGAAAAATTCAATTTTTAACTACCACTTAGTGGTTTCACTATTCATAAAAAATTGATGGTTTTCAGAAAAATACCAAAATTTCACCCTAGTCTAATTTCCATATTCTGAATCAAAAAATTAAGTCCATTTTGAAAAATAAAATTTATAAAATTTCAAAAAGTGGTTATTACTATTCATAACGGCTAGTTTTAATAACATTTTAATAGCATATCGTTGTTTAGTGAAACTTGGTATTGCGTACGATGCAAGCTATCGAGGAAGGTCGCGATTGCGTGTAAAGCAATCCAAGCAAGTGATGTGTGTAGTGAAATATTCCTTTGATGATTTATATATCCTAAAAACAAAATATTTCTCATAAAAGTCTCGGGTATTACATTCTACCCCCCTTAAAATGAATTTCGCCATTGAAATTCGTCACTTTGTAACAAACAGATGAGGATACCTCTCCCTTATCATATCCTCAAGCTCCCATGTAGCTTCTTCTAATTGGTGCTTCCTCCATAAAACTTTCACCAAGCGAGTGGTCTTGTTTCGTAGGACTTTTTCGCTACGATCCAGAATCTCTATTGGCTGTTCTTCATAAGAAAGATCTTGCTCCAGCGGTACAACTTCTGAGCTGAGTACATGTGAAGGATCAGATATGTACTTTCTTAGGAGAGATACATGGAACACATCGTGAACTTGGGAGAGATTTGGTGGAAGCGCCAATCGGTAAGCTACCTTCCCAACACGATCCAATATTTCGAAAGGACCGATATATCTAGGGCTCAACTTCCCCTTCTTTCCAAATCTCATGACCCTCTTCCAGGGAGATATTCGTAAGAATACCTTATCACCCACTTCAAACTCTAGGTATTTTCTTCGGTTGTCGGCATAACTTTTCTGTCGACTCTGAGCCGCTCTTATGTGTTGTGGAATAGATCGGACCTTTTCTGCCATCTCATCAACAAGATCAGGTCCTAATAACTTTCTTTCCCCAACTTCATCCCAGCAAGTTGGAGTCCTGCATTTATTTCCATAGAGAGCTTCATAAGGATCCATCTGAATACTGGAGTGAATGCTTTTATTATAAGAAAATTCCACCAAAGGTAGGTGTTGATCCCAACCACCTTTGAAATCCTTAGAGAAAGATCTCAACTTATCTTCTAGAGTTTGAATTGTTCTCTCAGACTGACCGTCTGTCTGAGGATGATAAGCAGTGCTGAAAATCAACTCTGTATCCAGAGTATGCTAAAGACTTCGCCAAAACTTTGAGGTAAACCTCGGATCCCGATCAAATATAATAGAAAGTGGTACTCCATGAAATATTACCACTTCCTTTACACATATCCTGGCAAGATGATCCAGAGAGAAATCCTCTCTAATAGCAATGAAGTGTGCAGACTTTGTAAGACGATCAACTATGACCCAGATAGCATTATTGCCTTTGGATGTTTTAGGAAGTCCTGTGACAAATTCCATAGTGATGTTTTCCCATTTCCATTCGGGTATGGGTAAAGGTTGTAACATCCCCTTAGAGTTATATCTCTCAACTTTAACTTGCTGACAAACCAAACATTGAGAGACATATTCAGCAACATCTCTTTTCATTCCATCCCACTAGAAGTACTCTTTCAGGTCCCTATACATCTTCGTGCTTCCCGGATGAATAGAGAATGAAGAACTATGAGCCTCATCCAGCATCTCCTTCTTTAATTCGGGGATGGGAGGAACACAAACCCGATTCCTGAATTTTATTATCCCATCACAATCAAGGTTGAATTCAGGAACATTTCTCACCTTATTTTGTAACTCTACATCTTCTTTCTGTGCCTCTTTAATCTTCACATGTATAGATAGTTGAACATTAATTTGAGAAAGATACAATTTTTCCCCTTTCATTATAATTCCACGATCCATCCTTTGTAAATCCATAAATATTGGATCTTTTGTGATCCTCATCATGGATAAGCTAGCATGGTCTTGTCGACTTAATGCATCTTCCACCTTGTTTGCTTTCCCAGGGTGGTAATGAATTGAGCAGTCATAATCCTTAATCATCTCCAACCATCTTCTTCGATGTATATTCAGCTCCTTTTGTGGGAAAATATACTTTAAACTTTTATGATCACAATAAATATCACACCTTTCACCATAAAGGTAATGCCTCCAAATGTTTAATGAAAAGATTACCGTATCTAACTCCAAATCATGAGTTGGGTAATTTTTCTCATGGATTTTCAACTGTCGTGAGGCATAAGCTATCAAAATATCATTTTGCATAAGAACACACCCCAATCCCTTCTTGGATGCATCACTGTAGATCACAAACCTTTCTCCACTACAAGGAAGTGTGAGAACAGGTGCACTGGATAACCTTCTTTTCAACTCCTTGAAATTCTCTTCACATTCCTCCGTACAGACAAACTTAACTCCTTTCTGAGTCAACCTGGTGAGTGGATTAGATAATTGTGAAAAATCCTTCACAAAACATCGATAATATCCAGCCAAACCAAGAAAACTTCGGATCTCAGTTACTGTTGTTGGTCTCGACCATCTTTCGATAACCTTTGTTTTTGCTAGATCCACAGATATCCCCTCTTTTGAGATTATGTGACCAAAAAATGAAACTTTTTGAAGACAAAATTCAGACTTGGTAAATTTGGCATAAAGCTTCTCCTTTCTCAGAGTCTTCAATATAATTCTCAAGTGATCTTCATGCTCTTCCTTGATCTTTGAATAAACAAGAATATCGTCTATAAAGACTACCACAAACTAATAAAGATAGTCTCTAAAGAATCTATTCATCAGATCCTTGAAGATAACATGGGCATTAGTAAGACCAAATGGCATTACTATAAATTCATAATTTCCATAACTTGTACGGAAAGCCGTCTTTGGTATATCCTCCCTTTTGACCCTTATTTGATGATACCCTGAATGAAGATCAATCTTGAAAAAGTATTGAGCTCCATGTAGTTGGTCAAATAAGTCATCAATGCGAGGGAGATGATTTTTTTTCTTGGTAGTGATCTTGTTAAGTTCTCGATAATCAATGCAGAGTCTCATTGATCCATCTTTCTTCATAACAAATAGAACAGGTTCTCCCCAAGGTGACACACTAGGGCGTATGAATCCATTATCAAGATTCTCTTGGACTTGCATCTTCAATTCCTATAACTCAATTGGGGCCATTCTATATGGTGTCTTTGAAATAGGCAAAGTACCCAGTATGAGTTCTATTGAAAACTTAACTTCACGATTTGGTGGAAGACCCAGCAATTCCTTCGGAAAGACATCATAAAACTCCCATACAATGAGCATATTATTAATTGTGAGTTTCTCACCAAAAATTTGTGATAAATAACCCTCATTTATTGGAGTCAAGACCCATAAGATGAAAGAAATTTCCACTGGAAGGTTATGTTCATTCTTGCATCGATAGACGATCATAGATTGATCTGGAATATGAAATGTGACTTCCCTTCTTTGGAAATTGATATGAGCTCCATATAAAGAAATCCAATCCATGCCAAGAATAACATCAAATTCCACTGTAGGAAGGATCACAAGATTTTCAGGAAGCACTTTCCCACAAACTTCAATCGGGGAAGAATTATAAACTTTTGATGCGACTGTTGTGCCATTAGGTGTTGTCACAGCTAACTCAACATCTAATTGTTGAGGTAATACGGTGATACCCTTAGAAAAATCTTCAGAAATAAAAGAGTGGGTGGATCCAGAATCAAATAAAACATTTTCTACTTTCGAGTGGATGGTAAGTGTACCTTTCACCACATCGTTATCATACTCCACATCACTGATAGAAATTGAATGTAACTTTCCTTTGTCTTTAGTCTTAAGAGTTTGTTGACATCGACCATCATCATCAACCGTTGGATTTGGGAATTGATTGGCATAATTCCCCATCTCCTTGCACTTGAAACATTGAAGTGTAGTAGGTTCATTCTGTGTGTCCCTTCCTTTGTTTGCATCATTAGACATCTTCTTCCCATTATTGCGACATTCAAATGCCCGATGACCTTCTGTTCCACATTTGAAACATTTAATTGTCCCTTTAAGACAACTCCCTCCATGTTTCTTTCCACACTTTGAGAATAAGGGAAATCTCATCTTCTTTTAAGTGTGGTCTTTAGATTTTCCTTTGAATTCCATTTTCCACTTCTTATCCAACCTATATGACTGATGGGTTACTCCAATCTCCATCTCAACTTTGAGAGCACATCGAACAATTTCCTCATAGCTATTGAAGTCCCTTATGGCTAAGGCCCTTCGAAGACTTGGTTTTAAGCCACTAAAGAATCGATCGATCTTACTCTCAGGTTGGATAATAATCCTAGAAGCATACCTTGCAAGTCTTGTAAAATTTTCTTCATAGGTACCAATGGATTCATCATCCTTTTTCTTTAGTTCAAGAAACTCCTTCTCCATCTTTTTTCAGAGAGTACGAGGGACATACTTATTGAAAAATAAGTTCTTCAACTCGTCCCATTCCATGGACTCAATTTCACCTCTTTGCCTCGTATTCTTGATAAGATTCCACCATTGATCAGCATCACCTTACAAACAAGACACTGCTAAGATGACTTTATCATGTTCAGAACATTGAAGAACTGAAAATATCTTTTCAGTGGTACTGATCCATTGTTCAGCCACAAATGGATCTGAAGACTCGCTGAATGAAGGTGGACACTGCCTCATGAAGGATTCGACAGAATGTTGCTCCCTCCCTTGCTTATTTGGAAGTCCTTCTTGATTCATAGCTTGAGAAAGTTGTGTGAGAATGGCTACAAGATTTTTCATTCCAGCTCCCATAACGTTTGGTTGCTCAGGGGGACAATCATTTCATTGCCCGTCACATTCCGCATTAACACGGTTTCTTCGGGTTCCAGCCATTGACTAAAACCAAGAAGAATAGTGCGAGAAACACTAATTATAATAGGAAAACCACATAATCAAGAATAAACATTCACACTTAAGGTCTTATACTAGGTTATTCATGGCCATTTCTAAAACACTAAGATTTTGTTCTATGCTTAGACTTATCCTTAGGGTTCTTACTAAGGCTTTCACATCCTAGTTTCCAAATGTTGACTATGAATTTCCTCGGATACCAACTATAACGACCCATACTTTACATACATTGTTAGTACTTCAAAATTGAAGCACACTTATTACAACATATAACAAAACCAGGAAAGGCCGTATAGGTATAGAGTCTTTAGAAACTGGGAAATATAAATAACTGGTTCATAAAGCATCTACTTTGCCTCCCATTTATTTCATCATATATAGAGTCCCTTTTTGGCATATCCTACTTTTTAATCTTATTCCTGACCTGGGGAAATAAAACATAAAAAAGGGTGAGCTAAAATTCTCAATAAGGGTAAACAAAAGAAATATCAATCACATCATATACATAAGAACATAACTTTTTGAAATCTTAACCTGCAAAAGAGATCATAATTTCATAACATGGGATAAAACATAGTATTGAAATGTAGTCCCAATAATCATAAATTAAAACATGAAACATTGTGGCATACACACATAATCAAAGATAATCATTTCTTATTAATCAAGACTCATTTCCAAGACTATCTTAGTGGACAAATTCCATTTTTGAACCGAGTTCACTCCTCGTTTCAGTCCTGTTTCACTGAACCAGTTTAACCTGCCATTCTAGCCATGTCTATATCATGATATATAAAATCTTTACCCAATGAATTGGAGGGAGATATAGGTCCCACCCATCTCATAATGATACCATTCTTATATGTGCCACAAAATCATAAACCATACATCATAGCATAACCCATGTAATAAAAATGGGAATCTTAAACATCATGACATCATAAAAAAATTCATATAAGATAATTGAATTCATAAAAATATTTCCATCACAACATAATCAAATCAATGTAATAATACAGATAGAAACAGAACCTTATATTATTTTAGACGGAAAATAATTTTGATAAAACACTTGAACTCCATTCTTGAGGAAAATATCCTTTCTACTTAAAAAACATTTTTTCCTTTCTTAACATGTCATACAATTTTAAACTAAAAGAAGTTGATTAAAAATAAACTTGAAAACTTGTAAAGGAATATTCTTGGAAATAATGTTTTCAAAATCCATTCATGCCGTATAAGTTAAAAAAAACATTTCGTACTTTTGTCGGAAAAGTCAAAAAGTACCTTGTACGAAAAACGGCAAAAGATTCCTTTCATATCTTTTACTAAAAACTCACCGAAGGGTAAAATGGGATTTAAACAATTGTACGTGGATGGAAATAATATTACATATTGAGGAAACATGGATGTGGATGATAAAATACACCGTTGTAAATTCCAAAGTATAAACAATCTCGGATAAAAATGAGATTGTGATATTTACCTTACCTTAGGTCCGATTTGCTTTTAAGTGTCCGAACCTCATGTATAATGATTTAAATAATGTTATTGACTTATTCCAGAATCATACTTATTGTTATGATATCATATATGGTCATATTCTTAGCTTATTATTAGTAATATTTCATTACTACTTGTTATTCGGGTGTTTATTACTTTTTGTTCTTATGCGGGTTTTGTCGAATAAATTCTTATTCTTATCTTTAGGTTATAGATACCTCATTTCCATAATGGTGTTAGTGTAATATATATAATATTAATTCATTCAATTCATGTATATAATCATTATTCAATGAAGATCATGTAGAACGAGTCGCATCACATCGTGGAGACGGTATTCCGTACGCATGCACGAGCGAAGATATCGTTCCCATGATCATGGAATTGTATTGGAGTGTATGTATACTATTTAAAAATAAATACCACTTTACAATAATCATATATAGTTATTATTTACACCATTATACCCATCCAAGTAAGGTGGTGGGGGAAAGATAGATTACACCACGGCGTGAAGACGGTATTCCGTACATACGCACACGTGGTGATTTCTTTTTCTATAGGATGGATAGATGGTGAAATAGGGTTGTTTCATACTTATAATAAAATATCAGTATATTAGTGATACTGATTTTATTACTTCATAATGAAAAAACTAAAGAAGAATAAGTGGAAGAAGAAATAAAGATGAAAGAATTGGTAACAGACATTACCTCTTCTTTGAAGTGCTTCTTTGAGAATTCCTTTTAGGGCACTAAAATTGGTCTTTGAAGAAGACCAGGACCTCTAGGATGTTTCTAGGGAAGTTGAGAAGAGAAATTGGCAGGGTTTGGACGAGCTTGAAGGCTCAAAGTGGTGTGAGGAATAGGAGGAGGAGGTTCCCTTTTATAAGGGGGGAGAGGGGCACCTTTGGAATAACAAAAAATATTATTTTATTATAAAGCCAAATTCGGTTTTAAATAGCTCGAAATTGATTTATTTAGAAGCCAAGGTGGGGATGGGTCGAAATACTCTCATACAATAGAATTTAGACATGTTTAGGTCATTATAATAGCTTTATCTTTTAGTTTTAACTCTTAGTTAATTAGATTGACATTTACCATGTCACTTAGTATTTTTATATTATATAGTTAATAAACATACCATATACATCCAAGAGACCATCAAGTGGTCCATTAATTATAAAACTATCTTGATATAAGTATCTTGGACGAACCTTATATTTTTAGGAATAAATTAACAATCAATAATATAATATTTGTTTTAAAAACTATTTTATGTCAATTTTGACACTATTCAATAGTTGATTTTTTTAAAACTCATAAAATAATGATTACTTAGACCAAAGTTAATTAAATCAATACTAACATGCCATATTAACCGAGAAAATTATTTTAATTCATAAAAAGTCTCAAATTATATTTATTGGGGTATTTATAATATCAATTATTCTAATTTTTCACTATTATGAAAATTACTGCATCATTATTGTGTCATAAATAAATTAAAATATTTAATGTCTAAAAATTATAAATAAAATATCATTATGTAGGAAATATTATTATATTTCTAATGAATGTTTACAATCTAATTTATTTTATGTATAACCCTATATTTAAAATGTTTTAGTAAATAAACTTTGATTTTAACTCTTTTAACTCTTCTTTGAATTAAATAATAATAAATGTCCTAATCTAATCCAAGTGGACCTAAATGATAATATTTTATTCCTAAGGTTGTTTTTGGTCGAATTAAACTTATACAATATAATTAAGACATGTGTTAGGGTAATAATAATATCATTTTTACCCTTAATCACCCTATTTACTTTTAACCGTGGTTAAAAAAAGTAAAAAGTTACTATTCACCAAAAAATATTTTCATCTCATTGAACCACATTTTATTTACTGACATCAACCATGTCTCTCAGATTTTTGAAATTCCACTCATAGAAGTGGTAAAATTAAGTTTTATGAAACATTCAGTTTTTAACTACCACTTAGTGGTTTCACTATTCATAAAAATTTGAAGGTTTTCAAAAAAATACCAAAATTTCACCCTAGGCTAATTTCGATATTCCGAATCCAAAAATGAAGTCCATTTTGAAAAATAAAATTTATAAAATTTCAAAAAGTGGTTATTGCTATTCATAACGGTTAGTTTTAATAATATTTTAATAGTATATCGTTGTTTAGTGAAACTCGGTATTGCGTACGATGCAAGCTATAGAGGATGGTCGCGATTGCGTGTAAAGCAAGACAATCAAGTTATGTTTGTAGTGAAAGATTCCTTTGATGATTTATATAACATAAGAACAAAATATTTCTCATAAAAGTCTCGGGTGTTACATTATCTCAACATAGTAGAACTCCACCAAGTTCTTATACATGAAAACACTATATGATTAGCTACTGAGACTTTGAACTACTAATCCTATATTGTTAGTGGAACACATCATAGTAGTAGGAAAATATCTTGTGAATCATATATGAATGATATGATACATGAGTTGCATATTGCCTCTATAGGATATGATTTAAAAACCAAATAACTGATCTCTTTCCAATGGTCCAAGATCTAATTTCCATAAACCATAAATTATAAATCCAAAACATCATGTGTGTAACCCTAAGTGAAAATGAAAATAATCATAATAACACAAGAAAAAAACATCAATACCATACCCATGGTAACCTTTAATTACACTGGGAATGGTTTTCACAACACTCCATTCTGATTCCATAAAATCTCCAAAACATCCCTATGTCTCTAGTATACCATTTCACAAAATAGTAATACCAAAGAGATCTCTAATACCAATCTATAACACCCCATATCAACAAGTAGTGGGTAATAGTGACTTCCCTAGTGCGGGAGAGTAGTTATATTTTCAAAATTTTATGGAAGTGAACCATAAAGTTCTGTGAAGCCGATGTAGAATTGTACTTGTAAATCAGTGAGACTTTTTTGAGTCCTGTACACAAGCACATTACCATGTGTGATCCTTGGATATAACCCAATGTGGATGAAACAAGGATACTATATTATTTCATTTATTGTTTTCATTACTTATTGAGAGTAAATAGGGAGAGAAATAAAAGTGTTATTCAATGTGAGAGAACAAGATCTATTTTCAAGAAAGAATTAGTTTAAACATTTATACCATGATTCTCCCCCTCTTAGGGTTTAATCCTAAATTGTAAAATAACAATTTACCTAAGAATATCAACTAAGAGTGTCTTGATAAGTGTACTATCTTAGGCTCACTCATCATGCACTAAGTGAAGATCTAATTAAAACTCAACCAAATTTTTTTAGGATGATTACACATAGGTGCATATATGCCATTACCAGAACCACTTTCTAGTATCCCAATAGGGATTTAATTTCTCAAAAAACCACATAATCTCTACTTTAACAAAAATTTAGGATGTTAGCCTATATTTAGACTCATCCTTTAGGTTTTTACTAATGTTATCTTTTCCTTATCCCTAAAATAACTACACCAATCCAAATAAATATATAAATTGTGATATGATACCAACTATAACATCCTAAATTAATCCTATCTTTATTATAAGTCATTTTTATAGGTTAAACATTACATATTATAAAGAAGAAAAAAAATATGAATAACAGAAGGTTTAGTGTATTTGAGGATTAAATACATAAAAAACCCATTTTAAGATAAATTTGAACATTTATCCATAATTGAGCCACACTAGACTCTCTTCTAAACTTACCATAAATTATAATCACTTTCATAACCTCGAGAATCAATACAAATAATGGGGTTAGATAAAATTATTTATAAGGTAAAACTCATAAACATGTAATCAATGGTCATATCGTAAGAGTATGAGAAATTTCCAAGCAATGCTTCCTAAATTTGAAATGGATCCCATCAAAATTTTAAATAAACACTTCCTAAATTAATTGAACCTTCAATTAAATGACAAATTCTTGTTTAAGAAATGACGTGGCACCCTTACATATGGTTAGAGGTTGCTGAACTCAACCTAACCCACCCATGGGGCGAGTTATATGTTATGACCATATTTATGTAACCATTGGAGTATTTTTATCTTTCTTTCATAATTGAGAATTTAATGTTATAATAAAGTGAACTGTTAAAGGTTATAAATACCTTGTAGCACCATTTCATTTGTATGTGAAAGGTTTGAATCAGATAATCCATTCAATTGTATATAATTATGATGGTATTAGTTAATGATTAATATAATAGTTTATAATGGGTGAATGACTTGGGTATAATGATAATAGATGGTTCTTAGTGTGGAACTGATCACTCATTAGGATGCGTTGGGCATTTCTACCCCTAAGATTGTAACACCCAAACCTTTTTTATGAAATTTTTTTTTTAAATAATTTTTATTCTTCAAGTAGCATCCGTTTCACACAATAGGGAGTTTAAATGAATTGAGAGAGTCCCTTAGTATAAAATTACCATTATATCCTAGCTGTTAGGTAAGTAGGAATAATTTTAACTAACTTATGAAAATGCATTTTGAATTCTTTGGCGATCAATTTTTTATGAAAAATATATTTTTTTTTTATTTTTTAGTGAATTACTATTGGTAATGAAACTAATTATATTTATGAGATATATATGTAATATACTTAAAAAAATATATTTTTTATTCATACAATGGATATTTTAATCACAGGGTTTGAATAAACCCTATTTGTTGTATAAAAACCTATTTTTTTAAAAGAAAGGTAATCTAGCACCTTTGAATGGAGAACCAATTTCAAATTAAGATTTTGAAATATTAATAATTTTTATATGAAAAAATAAACGCTGTATTTTAAATTGGAATAAAAATTTTAATTTCGTTGAATTTATGATGTTTTCTAATAACATTCAAGTTTTGATGAATAGTAAAAACACACTAAATTTTAAGTGAAAACTTATTTTTCATCGAGATAATTTTTAAGCTTAAATTATAACATTGAGGTGTTTTAAATTATAAATAGAATATATTTTTATCATTCAACATAATTTAGGTTATTATTATTAATTTTTCATTGAATTCATATGTAAAAACATTTTAATCTTTTGAGATATTTTCACTTTTAAGAAAACCCGTTCTATTATTCCAAAAATGGGATTGATTTTAAATTTATTACTATGAATTCTGTGTCTTGGATTTTTAAAAATGTACTCCATATATGGAATCATTAGGTGCAAATTATATTAATAGGCTACTCATATTTTGGGGCATTAGGAATAGTAACTTTGGTAATTATTTTTATTACCACCGTTAAAGGTAAATCATGTAATTAAAGGTAAAAATAATAATATAAAATTACCTCAACACCTGTAAAAATACTATTGGATGAAAAAATTCAACCCTTATCATATACTGTTCTAAATGTAATCACTTCATGGCCACTTACCAATGAATATGACATGAATGTATTAAAAATTGATGGATGTGATAAAATGTCACAATCTCATTTTATATAAGTATATTAATTTTTATACGTGGATAACGAGGTGATAATAACAACTATAGATATTATATGGAAGGTTAAACTAATTACCTACATAATATCAATTTATTTATAATTTTTAGAGATTAAATTATTACCATTAATGGTGACACAATAGCGATATAAAAATTATTTTATTAATAGAGTTATGAAATAAATGGTTTTAAAAATATTAAAAGAAATATCATATGAACTAATTAATGTTATAAATAAATTTTATAGCTTAATATGACATGTTAGGAGTGTAGTTAATATTTTTGTTCGAATTTAGCTTTTTTTTGGATATTTTTTAAATTCAAACTAACAAATAGTGTCAAAATTGAGCCTATTGATATTTTATAAAAATAAAATTTTATTAAATTATTTAAAAATCATTAAAATATTTAATGTAAAGACCCATAAATTCCAAGGAAATTTTTTTCTTAATTTTATTTGGAATTTTACAAGAACGCAGTTTCTGACGGCGCCTGATTCTGAGACCCGGTGTGCCCGGAATCAATTTCTGAACTTTGGCTCGGGTACGTTCAGTGAACGGACGAGCGAGTCTTTCTAACTTTTGAACCGGTGCCCAGAATCGAATTCTGAGGGCACCGATGAAATCGCAGTGCCGATATTCGCTTAGAAACACCTCTTCCGGAGTTGCGTTTGCTCGGGTGTGGTTTTTTAATTTTTGGGCTTAATGTTAAGAAATAAAATAATTTTACGACAACTTTATTTTATTTCACTTAAGCCACTTGGAAGCCAGTTGAAGCCCCTTAAAAGCGGCTTAAACTGAGTTGAACCGGATAGGGTACTATCCAGAAATATCCTACCCTCTTGGTAGGATATTTGTGAGGTGGGGCCCGCACGAGTCCTGCCGTTTCTTTCCGCTAAGTAACGCACCCGCGAAAACCCGTCATTATGAAAGTCAACTGACGCGTTTTCTTAAATTCTTAACAGACCATTTAATTGGGCGGTTTATTTCGTAAATTAAATGAGCTTTTTCTTTTGTTGAATTAATTCTACGAATTAATGGTTCGTTTCTTATCTTTTGAAATTCAAATGTTTAGTTGTGTAAATAAAATAAGGCTTAAGCTTATTTTATTTTGGGTTGGTCTCCTTTGCCACCTTGAGAGATTTTGAGAAGCTCTCTCCATCTTCTTCAACCTTGACGAAGAACACGAAGAACACTTAAGCTCCGACGAAGAACGCCGCTTCTCTTCTTCGTTGCCAGTGTGTTTCCGAAGATCGGCGACGCCGCTTTTTCGATCTTCTTTCCGTGTCAACGAAAGGAGACGTCGTTTCCTCCTCGGACTATCTCCGTCAGCTTACGAAGCTTCTCCAGCGACGTACCTCTTCGGACGCACCTCGACGTCAACAGAAACAACGTTAGATTTCCGCGACGCCCGACCTCCGCGACCCCAGTCTTCCGCGGCTTGATTGGCGTGCTCTGCGCTTGAATCTGAGGTAGGGGATTGTTGATATTTCATTTATTTATTTTCCATTCTTGATTCTAGAATGTCGAACTTCTAGGATAAAGGATTAAATGTTATTGTCTAACGAGAGGGGGGGCCCGGACCGCACGAACACGGCCGAACCCCCCTCCTATGTTCATAATTGTTTCCTTGCGGATGGAACGGGATGGCGTGGTGCCGTCGCACCACACGGGAATCGCACGACAATTATTGCGCGGCGCCGTCACGCCGAGCCGTGGAAAGAAATCCAAGAACGCGACGCCGTCACGTCGCGTCGAAGAAAGTCAAAGGCGCCGCGGCTGGAGCGGGGCCGCGGCGGAGGGAAGCGATGTCGTCGCATCGCGCCGGACGACATAGGCCGCGACCGGTTCCGGGCCGCGGCGGAGAAAGATGAAAGGCGGCCGGCACCGGGCCGCCGGTGTCGGCGAAGGAAGGACCGGCCGTTGCCGGTCCTTGCCGGCGAAACCGGCCGGCCAGTGCGGGCCGGCCGGACAGTGGAGACCGGGGGAATTAATTTCCCCCAGCCGGGTCTCAAAAGCGGCCCCAATTAAGGGGCCGCGGTTCTCAAGGGGGGGGGGGGGCTTTTCCCCCTGCGCGCGGCACCCGAACGGCGCCCCGGCCGCGCCGCCGCGCCGGACCGCGCCGCCGGCCGGGCCGGGTCGTCGGGCCGGGTCGCCACCCAGGGCGGGTCAACTCGGTTCGGCCGACCCATGGGGGGTCGGGCCGGGTCGGCCCGGGCCCAGACCCCCCAGTTTCGGACCACTTTCGGTCAAATGCCCGTATCTTGGGCTACGGGCCTCCAAACGACTCGCCGTCAACGGCAACACGATCCTTGGATCGAGACGGTCGTTTCGGTATACTATACTCAAGGCGCACCTTCCTTTTCGGGAGCCTACGTGGTTAAAACTACATAGTTAAGCGTGCTTGGCCTAGAGTAGTGATCAGGTTGGGTGACCTCCTGGGAAGTTTCCCAGGGTGGGTGTGAGACGGAAAGACCAATAACTAACAGACCGGGCGTCTGATTGACGCGCCGTCTGTTTCGTTGAATTCCTCTAAGTGAGACGGATCTTTTGGCTTACTCCACTCGAGGTTTGGATGTCGACGGAGTGTGGTCGGGTTGGTTCGCTCACAAAATCAACCGGGCCCCTGGAACGAAAAAGCCAATAACTCTCAGACCGGGTGTCCGATTGACGCGCCGTCTGTTGCGTTGAGTTCCTGTTGATGATACGGAACTTTTGGCATCCTTCGCCGAGATTTGGATGCAGATGGATAGTGGCCGGGTTGGATCGCACCGAAATCCAACCGGGCCCCTGGAACGGAAAAGCTGATATCTTTCAGACCAGACGTCTGTTTGACGAACCGTCAGCGGCATTGGTGATCACGTTGAGTAACGGTCCCTATGAGTATACCCTATGGGAGTTTGGGGTATAGTTGAGATACGGCCGGGTTGGTTTACTCACGAAACCAACCGTGCCCCTGAGACGAAAAGGCTAATAACTCACAGACCGGGCGTCCGATTGACGTGCCGTCTGTTGCGTTGAGACCCCTATGACGAGGCGGTCCTTTGAGATACTTCTTCGTGGGACTTTGAGATACTTGGAGTATCGACTTGTAGCTCGTGGAGCGGACCCTCCCGGAGACGAGCGTACAGAGTACGGAGACCGTGTAGCCGGCAGAGACCTGAAGACTGCTTGTCTGATTCGATTTGGAGTGACTTACGTAGCCCAGTGGGGAGAACTACTTTGTGAGGTGGCAGACCCACAACGGAGGATCACTACTATGTGAGGTGGCAGACCCGCGGTACTTGACAGGAGGAGTACCTCTGTAAGCTATGAGGGGGCAACACTACTGTGTTTGGGTGGTAGACCCCGGCGGTAAGCACTACTGTGTGAGGTGGCAGGCCCGCGGTACTCGACAGGAGGAGTACCTCAGCAGTCTTAGGTTAGTGAGCAGTACCTCGGAGTCGTGACAAGACCACTGTACACTCCAGAGACGGAGCTCTTCAGCAGTTACGGTTTCGATAATGAAAATCCTAGTTTGAGCTGAGACTTTTGACCTTTGTGTATACCTCATGATTGAGATGGGTCACTTGATAACTTAGGTATATGTATGGGCATATACCTGGGTAGTGGTCATCCGTTGATTTCACAATCCTTGTGTTTCCTCATGATTGAGATGGGTTACTTGATAACTTAGGTATATGTATGGGCATATACCTAAGTAGAGGTTATCTGTTGAGATCTTCTTTGTGGTTATCCTTGTTGGTTTTAGTGATACCTTAAGGGTCTCGGGGTCCCTACTGAGTATCGTTATACTCACCCCTGCACGGGCTATGCCCGCACCTCGTTGTGTTGGTTGAAGACGACAGGCAGTGCTGATGGAGGCCGAGTGTTCGAGGACTGGACGGTACCCAGAGGTGGACTACACAATGAGCCAGTACCCGGAGGTGGACTACACGACGTGAAGTCTCACAGAGGAGGTTGACGGACGAGAGCGTGGAGGAGGCTATCTGTACCTACCCTTCAGGTAGGATCCGTGGTGGACAACCAGGAGCTGCGATATCTGTACCTACCCTTCAGGTAGGATCCGAGGAGGACAACCAGGAGCTGCGATATCTGTACCTACCCTTCAGGTAGGATCCGAGGAGGACGACCCAGGAGCTGCTTCCTTCTTCCAGCTGTTTGTCTTTTTGCTGTTGCACCTTGTTCAGTTGTAGTCGTACTTTCTTTTGGGTTTGTATTCTGGCCCATTTACTTTTCAGCTTTTCTTTTGTACTTAGTGTTTTGTTTCCGCTTGTACTCTGTGGTGCTTGTTTTCTTTTATAAAGGCAATGCCTTCCCAGTTATCGGGATTTTACACCTTTGGTGCTAGTCGCCAGCCCCTAGCCTATGGAAGGCGGGCTTGGGGTAGTCACGGCACGGGCCCCGAGGACGGGTCATGACAAATTGGTATCAGAGGAGTTCGGTTCTACCGCAGAACTTATAACTCTGATGTTTCTTTCTATGAAGCAATAGTGTTAAGAGTACCGAGTGTGGTTTTCAGTTCAGGGAGTCCAGTGTTAGTGCGGGCGGCCGACGTATCCATACACCAGGACCTTGACAACTGATTTCCGACTTTGTGCATGAAAACAATGATTGCGTGTGTGTTTTCCAGAAGTTTTATTTAAATGTCAGCTCAAACCAGGTCAGCTCACCAGGTATAATCTTTTGACTGTGTCACGTTGTTTCTTTCAGGATGCCACCCCGTGGATGACCAGCTAGATCCCCGAGAGTGGAGCGTACTGACAGCCCGCCGGGCGACGAGGCCTCAGTACAGGGCCCTATCCCAGTTGATGCACCAGCGGAGGCACCAGCGGTACTACTACGTTGGGCCACTGATGCCACCAGCCCCAGCAGTAGGCGATGCATGCCACTTGAGTGCGCTGAACGAGTTCCAGCGCTAGAGGCCACACATGTTTCGGGGAGAGACGGACCCGCAGGCGGCTGAGGATTGGATGGAGGCTGTGGTGGGAGTCTTCAGGCTAGTGGGGACGCCGACAGACTTAATGGTGATCTTTGTTGCCATCCTTCTTCAGGTAGCAGCAGGCAGGTGGTGGAGCCACTTGTTCTAGTTTTGCGATGGGATGGACTTCACATGGGAAGACATCGAGACCTTCTTCAGGGTGGAGTTTGTACCAGTAGCTCTACACCCCAAGAGTGTACATGAGCTTCTGCCTTTGCCTCAGGGTTTTCGATCAGTAGCCGAGTCATCTGTGGGCAGTAGATAGATGATGCAGAGGTCCAGGAGGACCAGACTAGTAGTTGGACGATCTCGGGTTTTAGGACCGGTGGTGCGGGGCACCCCAGGTGGGGTCAGAGCCAGGCATGCCAGAAACGGACAATGTTACTCCTGTGGCAGGAAGGGTCACCTGACACGTGACTGTCCGAATCCTCCTACGGTTGATCAGCGGGTGTTGGAGGAGCCACCGAGACAGAAGCAGCGGATGGTTCTTGAGCAACAGCCGAGCAGTGGACAAGGCAGTAGAGCTCCGGGAACAGGTGGAAAGGAGAGGAACTAGTGGATACGTCCTTGTAATTCTAGTTCCATGTTGTTGTTGTATTTGTGTCTTTGTATTATGAGCAGCAATAATAAAAAGACACTTATCTTGTGAGGTTTTCTTTCCTGCCCTTTTTGTTTGGTTGATACTGAGTGGTCTCGGTTAAACTGTTGACTTGACCCTCACTTTCGAGATTTCTACTGGAGGAGACCTGGTGACCTCACACTGATGCCGATAGTGTGACTCGACCCTTGGAGGCGAGAGTGACAGTTGGATCTCTTAGTAGTTACGTCGAGGCCTTACGACGTCATCCATGGCATGAATGCATCATTCATGTCAGGATTGACTGTATTAGGCAACGAATGTGGTTCATCCAGGGGATGAGACCAGATTTCTCTTACCAGAAAAGAAGAAATCATAGCAGCTCTTGTGAGACTAAAGGTGGTGCAGTTCATCCAGGAGCGGATGAAGACTGCACAGTGCTGTAAGAAACAGGAAACCGGTGCCAGTCTTAGAGACTCGGGCGTGTTAAATGTTTCAAAAAGAGGAAGCTTTAAATAGATATGAGTCTACGAAGCGGCAGACATGGAGGCAGAGCTAAGAGAGAAGCATGAGGTGGTGTACATCCTAACATGGTACAACCACCCGCCTTATTTATTCCCGCCAGGCTCAGGGAGCTGGAGGGCGGAGGAAGAGTGCGGCTGCATGCGGTCAAGGAGTGTGACCCAATGGCTCTAAAAATGATTCAAGGGACAGTTTGTGTACACAACTAGCTGCTATAGTAACAGACGTCGATATGAATCATTCCCCGCTTTCACAAATCTTGTTCCAGACCTAGAGTTTCGGGTAAGCCGTGGACTTGACCCTCACGTCTGGAGATACCTTGGGAGGATACTCGATAATCACACTTATGCCGACGGTGTGGTCAGACCCTTGAGGCGAGAGTTCTGTTTGGAATCTCTTGGTGGCAGCGTCAAGGCCTTATGACATTAGTTTGAGTATGGAATGGGAAATAACTGTTCATACTCAAATTGACGGTTTTAGGAAAACTTCGGGATGAGTTTTCCTTGGTCGGTGGAAAAGGAAACCCCAGGCAGTGCAAGGTAAATCTTGCACAAGAGGGTGTGACCGATCACTCCTGAGTCGGTCAACCTTACCCTTATAGCAGTTTTCGTTTTGGGTTTCATTTCTAACAGAAATGGAGACCTCTGGAGTTCAAGGATGACGACCACGTCTTCTTACGGGTCTTACCTCGACGAGGTTTATGGAGATGTGGCCTGGGAGGCAAGTTATCTCCGAGGTTCAACGGACCTTTCTAGGTCCTCAGCTGGGTAGGCGAGGTGGTTTACCGCTTGGCCCATCCACTTCAGTTGCACTAGGTGCACGACGTTTTCCACGCATCCCAACTAAGGAGATACGTGCTCGACCCCTTCGCATATCATCGACCATGAGGAGCTGGACGGTGGCGATGAGTGTCTTCTATGGAGGTTCCTGTGGGGATCGAGGATTGACAGGAGAGGATCCTAGGAGGATGGTCGATTCCTCTTGTGCACTTTCTTTGGCAGCGCAGGAACCTCCAGGTGAGCACATGGGAGTGGAAGGCTCAGATGCATGCTCAGTACCGCTTTGTTTCCCTAAGTTTGTGGTGAAGCTTTATGGGGATGTAAAGCCCTGTGGTGGGAGTAATATAAATACCCGTAAATACCAAGGGAATTTTTTTCTTAATTTTATTTTTAATTTTACAAGAACGTAGTTTCTGACGGCGCCTGATTCCGAGACCCGGTGTGCCCGAAATGAATTTCTGAACTTTGGCTCGGGTACGTTCAGTGAACGGACGAGCGGGTTTTTCTAACTTTTGAACCGGTGCCCAGAATCGAATTCTGAGGGCACCGATGAAATCGCAGCGCCAGTATTCGCTTAGAACCGCCTCTTCCGGATTTGCGTTTGGTCGGGTGTGGTTTTTTAATTTTTGGGCTTAAAGTTAAGAAATAAAATAATTTTACGACAACTTTATTTTATTTCACTTAAGCCACTTGGAAGCCACTTGAAGCCACTTAAAAGCAGCTTAAACTGAGTTGAACCGGATAGGGTACTATCCAGAAATATCCTACCCTCTTGGTAGGATATTTGTGAGGTGGGGCCCGCACGAGTCCTGCCGTTTCTTTCCGCTAAGTAACGCACCCGCGAAAACCCGTCATTATGAAAGTCAACTGACGCGTTTTCTTAAATTCTTAACAGACCATTTAATTGGGCGGTTTATTTCGTAAATTAAATGATCTGTTTCTTTCGTTGAATTAATTCTACGAATTAATGGTTCATTTCTTATCTTTTGAAATTCAAATGTTTAGTTGTGTAAATAAAATAAGGCTTAAGCTTATTTTATTTTGGGTTGGTCTCCTTTGCCACTTTGAGAGATTTTGAGAAGCTCTCTCCATCTTCTTCAACCTTGACGAAGAACACGAAGAACACTTAATCTCCGACGAAGAACGCTGCTTCTCTTCTTCGTAGCCGGTGTGTTTCCGAAGATCGACGACGCCGCTTCTTCGATCTTCTTCCCATGTCAACGAAAGGAGACGTCGTTTCCTCCTCGGACTATCTCCGTCAGCTTACGAAGCTTCTCCAGCGACGTACCTCTTCAGACGCACCTCGACGTCAACGGAAACAACGTTCGATTTCCGCGACGCCCGACCTCCGCGACGCTAGTCTTCCGCGGATTGATTGGCGTGCTCCGCGCTTGAATCCGAGGTAGGGGATTGTTGATATTTTATTTATTTATTTTCCATTCTTGATTCTAGAATGTCGAACTTCGAGGATAAAGGATTAAATGTTATTGTCTAACGAGAGGGGGGGCCCGGACCGCACCAACACGGCCGACCCCCCCTCCTATGTTCATAATTGTTTCCTTGCGGATGGAACGGGATGGCGTGGTGCCGTCGCACCACACGGGAATCGCACGACAATTATTGCGCAGCGCCATCGCACCGAGCCATGGAAAGAAATCCAAGAACCCGACGCCGTCACGTCGCGTCGAAGAAAGTCAAAGGCGCCGCGGCTGGAGCGGGGTCGCGGCGGCGGGAAGCGATGTCGTCGGATCGCGCCGGACGGCATAGGCCGCAGCCGGTTCCGGGCCGCGGCAGAGCAAGATGACCGGCGACCGGCACCGGGCCGCCGGTGTCGGCGAAGGAAGGACCGGCCGTCGCCGGTCCTTGCTGGCGAGACCGGCCGGCCGGTGCGGGCCGGCCGGACAGTGGAGACCGGGGGAATTAATTTCCCCCGGCCGGGTCTCAAAAGCAGCCCCAATTAAGGGGCCGCGGTTCTCAAAGGGGGGGGGGGGGGGAGCTTTGCCCCCCGCGCGCGGCACCCGAACGGTGCCCAGGCCGCGCCGCCGCGCCGGACCGCGCCGCCGCGCCGGACCGCGCCGCCGCGCCGCCGGCCGGGCCGGGTTTTCCGAGCCGGGCCGGGTCGTCGGGCCGGGGCGGGTCGACTCGGTTCGGCCGACCCATGGGGGGTCGGGCCGGGTCGGCCCGGGCCCAGACCCCCCAGTTTCGGACCACTTTCGGTCAAATGCCCGTATCCTGGGCTGCGGGCCTCCAAACGACTCGCCGTCAGCGACAACACGATCCTTGGATCGAGACGGTCGTTTCGGTATACTATACTCAAGGTGCACCTTCCTTTTCGGGAGCCTACGTGGTTAAAACTCCATAGTTAAGCGTGCTTGGCCTAGAGTAGTGATCAGGATGGGTGACCTCCTGGGAAGTTTCCCAGGGTGTGTGTGAGACGGAAAGGCCAATAACTAACAGACCGGGCGTCCGATTGACGCACCGTCTGTTTCATTGAATTCCTCTAAGTGAGACGGATATTTTGGCTTACTCCACTTGAGGTTTGGATGTCGACGGAGTGCGGTCGGGTTGGTTCGCTCACAAAATCAACCGGGCCCCTCGAACGAAAAAGCCAATAACTCTCAGACCGGGCGTCCGATTGACGCACCGTCTGTTGCGTTGAGTTCCTATTGATGATTCGGAAGTTTTGGAATCCTTCGACGAGATTTGGATGCAGATGGATAGTGTCCGGGTTGTATCGCACCGAAATCCAACCGGGCCCCTGGAACGGAAAAGCTGATATCTTTCAGACCAGACGTCCTTTTGACAAACCGTCAGCGGCGTTGGTGATCACGTTGAGTAACGGTCCCTATGAGTATACCCTATGGGAGTTCGGGGTATAGTTGAGATACGTCCGGGTTGGTTTACTCACGAAACCAACCGGTCCCCTGGGACGAAAAGACTAATAACTCACAGACCGGGCGTCCGATTGACGCGCCATCTGTTGCGTTGAGACCCCTATGACGAGGCGGTCCTTTGAGATACTTCTTCGTGGGACTTTGAGATACTTGGAGTATCGACTTGTAGCTCATGGAGCAGACCCTCCCAGAGATGAGCGTACGGAGTACGGAGACCGTGTAGCCGGCAGAGACCTGAAGACTGCTTGTCCGATTCGATTTGGAGTGACTTACGTAGCCCCGTGGGGAGCAATACTTTGTGAGGTGGCAGACCCACAGCGGAGGAGCACTACTATGTGAGGTGGAAAACCCACGGTACTTGACAAGAGGAGTACCTCTGTAAGCTATGAGGGGGCAGCACTACTGTGTTTGAGTGGCAGACCCCGGCGGGAAGCACTACTGTGTGAGGTGGCAGGCCCGTGGTACTCGACAGGAGGAGTAACTCAGCAGTCTTAGGTTAGTGAGCAGTACCTCCGAGTCGTGACAGGACCACTGTACACTCCAGAGACGGAGCTCTTCAGCAGTTACGGTTTCGATAATGAAAATCCTGGTTTGAGCTGAGACTTTTGACCTTTGTGTATACCTCATGATTGAGATGGGTCACTTGATAACTTAGGTATATGTATGGGCATATACCTGGGTAGTGGTCATCCGTTGATTTCACAATCCTTGTGTTTACTCATGATTGAGATGGGTTACTTGATAACTTTGGTATATGTATGGGTATATACCTAAGTAGAGGTTATCTGTTGAGATCTTCTTTGTGGTTATCTTTGTTGGTTTTAGTGAGACCTTGAGGGTATCGGGGTCCCTACTGAGTATCGTTATACTCACCCCTGCATGGGCTATGCCCGCACCTCGTTGTGTTGGTTGCAGACGACAGGCAGTGCTGATGGAGGCCGAGTGTTCGAGGACTGGACGGTACCCGGAGGTGGACTACACAATGAGCCAGTACCCGGAGGTGGACTACACGACGTGACGTCTCACAGAGGAGGTTGACGGACGAGAGCGTGGAGGAGGCTATCTGTACCTACCCTTCAGGTAGGATCCGTGGTGGACGACCAGGAGCTGCGATATTTGTACCTACCCTTCAGGTAGGATCCGAGGAGGACAACCAGGAGCTACGATATCTGTACCTACCCTTCAGGTAGGATCCGAGGAGGATGACCCAGGAGCTGCTTCCTTCTTCCAGCTGTTTGTCTTTTTGCTGTTGCACCTTGTTCAGTTGTAGTCGTACTTTCTTTTGGGTTTGTATTCTGGCCCATTTACTTTTCAGCGTTTTCTTTTGTACTTAGTGTTTTGTTTCCTCTTGTACTCTGTGGTGATTGTTTTCTTTTATAAAGGCAATGCCTTCCCAGTTATCGGGATTTTACGCCTTTGGTGCTAGTCGCCTGCCCCTGGCCTATGGAAGGTGGGCTTGGGGTAGTCACGACACGGGCCCCGAGGACGGGTCGTGACATTTAAAAATTATGAAGTGATAATTATAAGACCAAAAATTTCATAAAATATCCAATTATGGGAAATTAATACCATATAAGTAAATTTTTATAACCATTAAATATTTATAATTTTATTACCACAATTAAAATTAAATTGAATAGTTAGGTGTCAATTAAAAAGATATGGTTTAAATTGACAAAATAACTTGTCCAAAATTTTTTGGATGATGTGATTACAACCCTATATCATCTCATATTTGAAATTGGTACATTTTTTAGGTTTTGGATAGTGTTTTATTTTATTATAAATTTTTATTTATGGAGTTTCAAAATGTGCCCCTTGCCTCAATAATAAAAGGGAACCTCCTCCATCACCTCTTCACTTTATTTTGAGACTTCAATCTCGATCATACCCTGACCTTTTTTCCTTCCCAAATTACCTATTTTCGTTCTAGTGGTTATTTTCATCTTCAAATACCAACTCTAGTGCTATAAGAAGATATTTAGATGTAGTACGTGAAGGAAGAGGTAATATGTTCTACTGATTCCTTCAAAATTATTTCTTCTAATACTTCCTCTTCATTAGTTGTTTAATTATAAACTAATAACATCTGTATCAATAATAAACTGATATGTTATTATAAATATTAAACAACCATATTTTACATTCTATCAATCCTACGAAAAATAAAATCACCGCGTGTGCGTATGTACGACTTAGTGTCTCCACACCATGGTGTAATATGCTTTTCACCACCCCCTTACTTGGATGGGTATAATGATGGAAATAATAACTATATATTATTATTATAACATGTTACTAATTTTTAAATATTATACACCATATACTTCAATACCATCCAAATTTTTTGTGAATTATATCATCACTTATGCGTACGTACGACCTACCATCTCCACTATGCGATGTGATTCCTTCTACATCATCTTAATTAAATCATTATTATATACATGAATTGAATGAATAATAATAATATATATTATACTAATATAAATTTTCAAATTATTTAACAATAATCTAACAAGTGTAACAAGAACTTATCTGAAAAATGTTTCATAAGAACATAAAATAGTCAATATCCAAATAACAGGTGACCATGAAATGTTACTAACAAACGACTGATAATATAATCATATATGATAACATAAAAATGATTATGATTCTGGATTAAGTCAATAAAATTATTTAAATCATTATAGATGAGGTTCAAATACATACGAAGGATATCAAACCTAAGGTAAGGGATAATTTTAAAATTTCATTTTTTCCCAAGATTGTTTATATGTAAGTATTTATTAGGGTATATTTATCATTAATGTACATGTTTAATAATTATTTAATATTATATCTATTATTATAAAATTCTTTAAAGTTAATTTTATGCTTTGGTGAATTTTTATTAAATGGTATGAAATGAATCTTTTCTCGTTATTTGTTTTGAGGTACTTTTTTTGAATTTTATGGTGAAAGTATGAGGATAATGTTTTTTAACTTATACAAAATGAATGGATCTTTATAGTTTCATGACACCCTATTTCCATGAATCAACCTATTCAATATTTCAAGATTTTTTTCCACAAAATTCATTTCATTTAAAATTATATGGCATATTTACAGAAGAAAATGTTTTTGAAAAAGAAAGGATATTTTCCTTAGTAATTAAGTTAAAGTGTTTTATCAAAATTGTTTTCCAACATATATGACATAGGGTTATATTTATATCCCTATTATTAATATAATTTTATTGTGTTTATTAAGGAATTAGTTTTATGAAATCCATTTATTTTATATGGATTATGTTGGAATGATGTTTAAGAAACCCATTTTTTTCATGGGTTATACTATGAAAAATGATTTTTGTTTTTTGTAGTGAAAGTAAGAATTGTTTCATTATAAGATGGGTGGGACATATATCTCCCTCCAATTCATTGGGTAAATATATATATCTCATTAGATAGACATTTCTGGAAAGGAAAGTAAATCCGGTTCAGTAATACAAGGTTGGAACGAGGAGTGAATTCAGTTCAGTTATGGACTTTTACCATAATGATGGTCTCAATAATGAGCTTTGAGTAATATGAAATATTTTTCTATGATTATGTGTGTATTCCAAAAAATTTCACGTCTTATTCTTTGACTATTGGAATTACATTTCACTTTTATGATTTATCCCATGACATGATATTACGATCTTTTATATGCATGATACAATTTTCAAATGTTATGTTCTTATGACTATGATATGATTGGTATTTATTTTATTTACCATTAATGAGCATTTGAGATAACCCTTTCATATGTTTCTTTTCCCTAGGTCATGATGAAGGGTATTAAGTAAGATATGTCAAAAAGGATTCCAACTATGTAGAAATAAATGAAAGAAAATGCAGATGTTTTATGAACGAGTTATTTATGTTTCTTAGTTTCTAAAGAAACAAAACCTATATGGTCCAGGTTATTTTTTTTATGTTATGTAATAAATGTTATTTAATGTTTAAGTAATATATATATGTAATGTATGGACTGTTAGAGTTGGTATCTAAGAAAATTTATAGTTAACCTTTGGAAACTAGGATGATAGAAGCTTTGTAAGAACCATAAGGATATGTCTAAGTATAAGTTACAATCCTATAATAGTGTTTTAGAGATGTCCATGAATAACATAGGATAAAACCTAAAGTGACATAAATTGAAATTTTATTCTTTAATTATGTCGTTTTTCCATTATGATTAGTGTTTCTCACACTATGAATCTTGGTTTTAGTCAATGGATGGAACCTGAAGGAACCACATTAATGCAGAATGTGATGGGAAATGCAATGATTGTCCCCGTGAGCAACCAAATGTTATGGGATATGGAATCAAAAATCTTGTATCCATGCTCACAAAACTTTCTCGATCTATGAATCATACCAAACATCCAAACAAGAAAAAGAGTGAGTAAAATTCTGTTGAATCCTTCATGAGGAAGTGTCCACCTTCATTCAATGGGTCATTTGATCCATTAGTGACTGAACAATAGATCAGTACAACTAAAAACATATTTTCAGTTCTATAATTTTCTAAACATGGTAAAGTCATATTAAAAGTATATCATTTGGAGGGTGAAGCTGATCAGTGGTGGAATATTATCAAGAATACGAGGCAAATATTTGAAATTGATTCCATGTAATGGGACACGTTTAAGAATTTATTTTTCAATAATAAATTCCCTTTATTCTTCAAACAAATTTGGAGAAGGAGTTCCTTGAACTTAATCAAAAGGATGATGAATCTGTTGGTATCTACAAAGAAAATTTTACAAGACATTCAAGGTATGCTTTGGTAATTATTATACAACATGAGAGTAAAATTCATCAATTCTTTAGTGGCTTAAAACCCAGTATCTGAATGTTACTAGCCATAAGGGACTTCAATAGCTATAAGGAAATTTTTGGTTGTAATATCAAGGTTTAGATGGATATTGGAGTAAGCCATCAGTCACATGGGTTTGATAATAAGAGAAAAATGGAATTGAAAGAAAAATCTAATGACCACACTAAAAAGAAGATAAATTTTCCCTTATGCTCAAAGCGTAGAATGAAACATGGAGGGAATTATATTAAAGGATCTGGTAAAAATTTTAAGTGTGTAAAAGAAGGTCATTGGGTAGTTGAATGCTAATGTGATGGGAAAAATATGTCTGATTATGGGAACAAAGAAAAGGCTACATAGAATAAACCTCTGACACTTCAATGCTACAAGTGCAAGAAAATGGGGAATTATGCCAATCAATGCCCTAATCCAAGGGTTATTTATTACGATTGAAGTCAAAAAAATCTTAAGGACAAATAAAAAATGAAAGTCACATGAAATCACTATCGGTGATGTATACTATGATAATGAAGTGGGGAAAGGTACACTTACCATCCACTCTAAATTAGGAAATGTTTTATATGATTCTGGGTCCACACAATCTTTTATTTATGAATAATTTTCAAATGGTATCTCCATATTACCTCCAAAATTAGTTGTTGAGAGAGTAGTGAAAAATCCTAATGGAAAAACAGTCACATCAAAACTTTATAATTCTTCTTATGTTGAAGTTTGTGGGAAAGTGTTTCCTCCCAATATTGTGATCCTTCCTATAGTGGAATTTGATGCGATTCTTTGAATGGATTGGATTTCTCTATATGGATCTAATATCAATTGACAAGGAAAAGAAGTCACATTTCATATTCCAGATCAATTTGTGATCATCTATCGATGCAAGGTTTAATATAACCTTCCAGTAGAAATTTCTTCCATCTTATAGGTCTTGATTCCTATAAATTAAGGTTATTTATCTCAAATGGTTATAGAGAAAGTCATGATTATAAAGACACCAATTGTATGAGAGTTTGATTATATCTTTCTATAGGAATTTCTAGGTCTTCCATCAAATCGTGAAGTTGATTTTTCAATAGAACTCATACCAAGTTCTATGCCTATTTTAAAGACATCTTAGAGAATGGAACCAATTGATTTGCAGGAATTGAAGAAGAAACTTCAAGATAATCTTAATAAGGGATTCATACAACCTAGTGCATCACCTTTGGGAGCACCTATTATGTTTGTTAAGAAGAAATATGGATTAATGAGATTCTTCATTGATTATCGAGAACTTAATGAGATAACTATCATGAACAAATATCCCCTTCTCCACATTGATGACTTATTTTATCAACTACACGAAGCTCAATAATTTTCCAAGATTGATTTTTGTTCAGGATATCATCAATTAAGGGTCAAAAATGAGGATATACCAAAGATGAAATTCCATACAAGGTTTGGACACTATGAATTTATAGTGATGCCTTTTGATCTTACCAATGCCCATGCTATCTTCATGGATCTAATGGAAGAGTCTTTAGAGACTATCTTGATCAGTTTCTGGTAGTGTTTATAGATGACATTCTTGTATATTCAAAGAGAAATGAAGAACATTAAAATCACTTGAGAATTGTATTGAAGACCCTAAGAAAGTTGAATAAATATGAAAAATTTAACAAGTGTGAATTTTATCTTTAGAAAGTTTCATTTTTGGGTCACATAATCTCAAGAGGGATATCTTTGGATAAAAAAAACAGAAGTTATTGAAAGATAGTTGAGACCAACAATGGTAACTGAGATATGATGTTTTCTTGGTTTGGATTAAAATTATCAATGTTTTTTGAAATAATTTTCACAATTATATAATCCACTCACTAAGTTGACTCATAGAGGAGTTAATTTCCTTTTGATGGACTATTGTGAAGAGAATTTCAAAGACCTAAAAATAATGTTTTCTAGTGCACCTATGATCTCTCTTCCTTGTAATATAGGAAGGTTTTTGAAATATAGTTATTCATCTAATGAGGGGCTAGGAAATGTTCTCATGCAAAATTTTACAGTGATAGATTATGCTTCACGGTAGTTGTATGTCTATGAGAAAAATTACCCAACTCATGATTTGGAGTTAACTGTGGTAATATTTTCATAAAAGATATGGAGGAATTACATTTATGGTGAATGGTGTGATATTTATATTGATCATTAAAGTTTAAAGTATATTTTCACACAAAAGGATATGAATATTCACTAAAGAAGATGGTTGGATTGGATTAAAGATTACTACTACTCAATACATTATCACCCTGGGAAAGATAACATGGTGGTATATGATTTGAGTCGAAAAGACCATACTAGCTTGTCCAATATGAGGATCACAAAATATCCAATATTTATGGATTTACAAAGGATGGATTTGGAAATTTTAATGTAAGGTGAGAAATCTTATCTTTATCAAATGAATGTTCAACCATCTATACAAATGAAGATTAAGGATACACATAAGGAAGATGTAGAGTTATAAAAGAAGGTGGGAAATGTTCCTAAATTCAACCTTGATTGTGCTGAAATAATAAGGTTTAAGAACCGGGTTTGTATTACTCCCATACCAGAATTAAAGAGGGATCTATTGGATGAGGCCCATAGTTCTTCATTATCTATTCACCCTGGAAGTACAAAGATGTAGAGGGACCTGAAAGAGTACTTCTGGTGGGATGACATGAAAATATATGTCGTCTAATATGGCATGTAGAGGGACCTGAAAGAGTATACATATGGATCCTTATGAAGACCTTTATGGAAACAAGTGTAGAACTCCAACTTACTGGGATGATGTTGGGGAAAGAAAACTATTAGGAGCTAATCTTGTTTATGAAATGGGAGAAAAGGCCAGATCTATTCAACAACACATAAGATCATCCCAGAGTTAATAAATATGTTATAATGACAACATAAGAAAAGTCCCGGAGTTTGATGTGGGTGATAAGGTGTTTCTATGAATTTCTCTCTAGAAGAGATTAATGAGATTTGGAAATAAGGGTAAGCTGACCCCTAGGTATATCAGTCCTTTTGAAATTCTGGATCATGTTGTTAAGGTAGTATACCAATTGGTTCTTCCACCTAACCTCTCTCAAGTTAATGATGTGTTCCATGTATCTCTCCTAAGAAATTAAGAACCAAATTCTATACATATTCTAAGCTCATAAGTCATATCTCTTGAGTGAGATCTTTCTTTTGAATAAAAACCGATAACGATTATGGATCATAGCGAAAAAATTCTACGAAACAAGACCACTCACTTGGTTAAAGTTTTATGGAGTAACCACCAATTTGAATAAGTTACATGGTAACTTGAGAATATGATGACAGAAAGTTATCCTTATTTGTTTTTTCTAAGTGATGAATTTTGAGGGGGAAATCTAGTTTAAGGGGGGTAGAATGTAACACCTGAATGTTTATAAAGAAAAAGTTTCTTAAAATATTTTTTATTCTTTAAGTGGCTTGCGTTACATGAAATCGCAAGTTTAAATGAACTGCAAGATGCCTTTAGTATAAAATTACTATTATATCCTAGGTATTACATTATTAGGAATAATTATACCTAAATAATGAAAATGAATTGTGAATTCTTTGGCTATCAATTATTTAGGAAAAATATAAATTAGATATTTTTATTTTTGAGTGAATGAATATTGCTTATTAAATTAATGATATATACATGTTATATACCTAATAAAATATTTTTTATTCATCCAATGGATATTTCAATCATAGGGTGTGAATAAACCCTATATGTTGTATAAAAATAATTTTTTTAAAAGGGAAATCTTATGCCTTTGAATGGAGAACCCCTTTTAAATAAATATTTTGACACATTAAATTTTTTTATATGAAAACATAAATATTTTTTTTAAATTGGGATATAAAAATATACTTTGGTTCAATTTATGATATTTTCTAACAACATTCAAGTTTTGAGGAATAATAAAAATAGACTAAATTTTAAGTGAAAACTACTTTTTTCATTAAGATAATTTGTATGGTTAAATTATATTATTGAACACTTTTTAAGAATAAATAGAATATATTTTTTATCATTAAATATAATTTATGTAATTATTATTAATTTTACATTGAATTAATATGTAAAAACATTTTAATCTTTTTCAATGTTTTATCTTTTAAAAAAACCCTTTCTATTATTCCAACACTGGGATTGATTTTAAATTAATTAGTAAAACTTCTGTTTTTTCAATTTATAAAAATTGAATCCATATATAGAATCAGTATTATTAAATTATGTTAATAGACTACTTTTATTTTTGAGCATTATGAATAGTAACTTTGGTAATTATTTTTATTACCACGGTTAAATGAAAATGAGGTAATTAAAGGTAAAAATACTTTTATAAAATTATCTTAACACTTTTAAAAATCTGATGGGATGACTAAATTAGACCCTTAGAATATATTTTTCGAAATATAATCACTTTAGGGATAATTAACTTTGAATCTGACATGAGTGTAATAAAAACAAATGAATGTGACAAAATGTCACAATATCATTTTATAAGATTATATTCATTTCGGTATATGGATAAATAGGAGATAATATCAACTATATATAGTCTCTATAAATATAAAGGAATTACCTACATCATAAAAATTCATTAATAATTTTTAGATATTAAATAATTACCATTAATTTTGAAACAATAACGATGTAAAAATTATTTAATTAATATAAATATCAAATACATGGTTATAAAAATATTAGAAGAAATATCGTATGAAGTAGTTAATGTTCTACACAAATTTTATAGGTGACTATGACATGTTAGGAGCGTATTTAATATTTAATTTGGAATTTATATTATGTGTGGATTTTTGTAATGTCAAATAAATTTATAGTTTCCAAATTGACACTAGTGATATTTTATAAAAATAAAATTTTATTAAATTATTTAAAAATCACAAAAATATTAAAAAATTAAAAAATGATAATTATAAGGTCTAAAATTTAATAAAATATACATTTATGCAAAATTAATATGATATAAGTAAATATTTATAACCGTTAAATATTTTGAATGTTATTACCACAATTAAAATTAAATAGAATAACTAAGTGTCGACTAAAAAGATATGGTTTAAATTGAAAATATAACTTGTCCAAAATTTATTGGTTGATGATATTAGAAACATATCTCATCTCATCTTCTAAATTGGGAATTTTTTGTGTTTTTTAGGGTTTTAGTTTATTATAAATTTTTATTTATGGAGTTTCCAAAAGTGCCCCTCACCTAAATTATAAAAGGGCACCACCTCCCTCACCTATTCACTTAATTTTGAGCCTCGAAGCTCGACCATACCCTAACATTTTTCCTTATTAAATTCCTTATTTTTATTTTAGAGGTTATGGTAATCTTCAAAGACCAACTTTAGTGCTCTAAGAGGATATTTAGAGGAAGCACGTCAAGGAAGCGGTAATCTCTTCTACCGATTCCTTAAAACTTATTTCTTATTATACTTCATATTCATTAGTTGTTTCATTATAAATTAATAAAATAAGTATAAATAATATAATTATATGTTATTGTAAATATTAAATAACCATATTTAACCTTCTATACATCCTATGAAAAATGAAATCACCGCGCGTGCGTACGTACGGATTACCATCACCACGCCGTGGTGAAATCTGTTTTTCACCACCACCTTACTTGGATGGATATAATAACGGAAATAATAACTATATATTATTATTATAAAATTTTACTAATTCTGAAAAATTATACACCATTGACTTCAATACCATTCAACAATTTTGGGAATGATATCATCACTCGTGTGTACGTAGGGCCTGCCGTCTCCACGATGCGACGCGATTCATTCTACATGATATTAATTAAACCGTGATTATTTACATGAATTTAATGAATAAATATGATATATATTATAATAAAATAATTCTTTAAATTATTTGACTATAATATAATAAGTGGAATATGAAATTTTCTGAAAAATATTGCATGAGAACATAAAGAAGTCAATATCCAAATAATACGTGATAATGAAATGCTACTAACAAATGGATGATAATATAATCATATATGATATCATAAAAACTATTACGATTATGGGGTAAGTCAATAACCATATTGAAATCATTATACATGAGGTTCAAATACGTATGAAGGATATCAGTCCAAATGAAAGAGATAATTTTACAATCACATTTTTCTCTGAGATTGTTTATACGGAAGTATTTAATGGGGTAAATTTATCTTCCACATCCATGTTTCCGAATTTTTTAATATTATTTATATTCTTATAAAATTTTTTAAAGTTAATTTTACCCTTTGATGAATTTCTATTAAATGGTATGAAAGGAATCTTTTTCTGTTATTCGATTTGAGTTACTTTTTGACTTTTCCAGCAGAAGTATGTGGAGAATGTTTTTTTAATTTAAACAACATGAATGGATTTTTACGGTTTCGTGACACCTTATTTCCATGAAGCTTAATATACATTGTTTCCTAAATATTTTCAACTAAATTCTTTTATTTTAAAATTGTGTGGCCATTTTAGAAAAGAAAACATTTTTGAAGAAAAAGGATATTTTCCTCAGTAATTAAGTTCAAGTGTTTTATAAAAATTGTTTTCAATATATGATGAAATTGGGTTATGTTTATATAATTATTATTAATTTGATTTTGTTGTGTTTATGATGTTATTTTTTATGAAATTCAATTATTTTGTATGGATTATGATGGAATAATGTTTAAGAAACCCATTTTATTTCATGGGTTATGCTATGGTAAATGATTTATGTTTTTGTGGAATAGATAAGAATGGTTTAATTATGAAATGGGTGATACCTATATCTCCCTCAAATTCATTGGGTAAATATTTATATGTCATGAGATATACATGAATGGAACAAAAATTAAATTTGGTTTAGAAATAGAGGGCTGGAATGGGGAGTGGACTCTGTTTAGTAATGTACTTTGTCCGCTATGATGCTCTCAACAATGAGCTTTGAATAATATGAAATGATTTTCTATGATTATGTGTGTATTATACAATATTTATTGTAAATGATATGACTATTGGGATTATATTTAACTTTTATTATTTATCCCATGACCTGATATTATGTTCTTTTATTTATAGGATAATATTTTCAAATGTTATGTTCTTATAATTACGATAGGATTGAAATTTCCCTTTCTTACCTTGAGTAAGAATTTTAGCTTAGCCTTTTATATATTTATTTTTGCTAGGTCATAAATAATGTGATTAAGTAAGATATTTCCAAAAAGAGTCTAGTTATGAGGAAATAAGTGGGAGACAATGTGGATGTCTTATGAACTAGTTGTTTATGTTTTCCAGTTTCTAAAGAAACTAAACTTATACAGCCCTGGCATGGTTTTTGTAATATTATATAATAAATATTCTTGAATGTTGATTTAATATATATATGTAAATTATGGTCCATTATAGTTTGTATACGAGCAATGGTATTTTTAACCATTTGGAACTAGGATGGGAGAACCTTAGTAAGAACCATAAGGATATATCTAAGTATAGGTTACAATCATATCGTAGTGTTTTAGAGATGTTCATGAATAACCTAGTATAAAATCTAAAGTTCCCTAAATTGAATTTTTTTTTGAGTTATGTGGTTTTCCCATTATTATTAGTGTTTCTCACACTATGCTTCTTGGTATTAGTCAATGGCTGGAACCTGAAGGAACCACATTAATGCTGATTGTGATGGGAAATGCAATTATTTTCCCCCCTGAGTAGCCAAATGTTATGGGAGATAGAATGAAAAATATTTTATCCATGATCACACAACTTTTTAAGTCTATGAATTATGTCGAACATCCAAATTATCCAAGGAGGGATCAACATTTTGTGGAATCCTTCATGAGGCAGTGTCTACCTTCATTCAATGGGTCTTCTGATCCTTTATTGGATGAATAATGGATCAATACCACTAAAATGATATTTTTAGTTCTACAATGTTCTGAACATGATAAATTAATATTATAAATATATTTCTTGGAAGGTGGATCTGGTCAATAGAGTAATCTTATCAAGAATATGAGGCAAAGAGATGAAATTGAATCTATGGAATGGGACAAGTTCAAGAAATTATTTTTCAATAAGAAATTTCCTCCTATTATTTGAACAAAGATGGAGAAGGTATTCCTAGAAATTAAGAAAATTGATAATGAATCTGTTAGTACCTAAAAATAAAAATTTACAATATTTTCAATGTACACTTATATAATTTTTATCCAACCTGAGAGTAAAATTGATCGATTCTATAGAATCTTAAAACCTGGTCTCTAAAGGGCATTATCCATAAGGGAATTCAATAAATAAAAGGAAATTTTTCGATATGATATCAAGTTTGAGATTGAGATTGGAGTAACCCATCATTCATATGGGATTTATAAGAAGAGAAAAATGGAATTTAAAGGAAAATCTAAAGACCAAAATGAAAATAATATGAGTTTTACCTTATGATAAATGTGTGGAAAGAAACAAGGAATGAATTGTATTAAAGGGACTAGTAAATGTTTTAAGTGTGGAAAAGAAGGTCATCAGGTAGTTGAATGCCAAAGTGATGTGAAAAGATATCTAATGATGAGAACAAAGAAAATGATACACAAAATGCACCTCTTACACTTCAATGCTAAAAGTACAGGGAAATGGGGAATTATTCCAATCAATTACCTAATCTAAGGGTTATTGATGATGATCAATGTCAACAAATTATTAAGTCCAAATACAAAGGAATGTCACATGAAATCACTATTGGTGATGTGAATTACAATAATGAAGTGGTGAAAGGTACACTTATCATCCACTCTAAAGTAGAAAATGTTTTATTTGATTATGGGTCCACCCACTCTTTTATTTCTGAATAATTTTCTATGGGTATCGCCATATTACCTCAACAATTACATGTTGAGTTATCTGTGACAACTCCAAATGGCACAAAAGTCACATCAAAAGTTTATAATTCTTCTCCGATTGAAGTTTGTGGGAAAATGATTCCTCTAAATCTTGTTTTCTTTCCTATAGTGGATTTTTTTGGGATTATTGGAATGGATTGGATTTTTCTACATAGATATAATATCAATTTCCAAGGAAGGGAAGTCACATTTCATATTACATATCAATCTATGATCATCTATTGATGCAAGAATGAATATAACCTTCTAGTAGAAATTTATTCCATCTTATGGGTCATGATTTCTATTAATGTAGGGTATTTATCTCAAATGGTTGTGGAGAAACTCACAATTAAGAATATACCCATAGTAAAATAGTTGAATGATATATTTTTGGAGGAATTGCTAGGTCTTCAAGAAAATTATGAAGTTTAGTTTTCAATAGAACTCATACTGAGTGCTATGCCTATTTCAAAGAAACCTTATAGAATGGACCCAATTTAGTTGCATGAATTGGAGAAGAAACTCCAAGAGAATCTTGATAATGGATTCATATGACCTAGTGTGTCACCTTGGGGAGAAACTATTCTAATTTTAAGAAGAAAGATGGATCAATGAAACTCTACATTGGTTATCAAGAACATAACAAGATCACTATCAATAAAAAATATCCTCTTCCCCACAATGATGACTTATTGGACCAACTATGCGAAGCTCAATAATTTTACAAGATTGATCTTTGTTCAGGATATCATCAATTAAGGGTCAAAAAGAAGAATATACCGAAGAAAACATTCCATAGAAGATATGGACACTATGAAGTTGTAGTGATGCCTTTTGGTCTTAATAATGCACCTTCAATCTTCATGGTTCAAATGAATAGAGTCTTTATAGTCTATCTTGAATAGTTTTTTGTAGTCTTTACAGATGATGTCATTGTATATTAAAAGAGAAATGAAGAACATAAAGATCACTTTGGAATTGTACTGAAGAACTAGAAAAAGGAGAAGTTTTATTCCAAATTTATCTAGTGTGAATTTTTGTTTCAGAATGTTTCATTTTTGGGTCAAATAATCTTATGAGAGAGTATATCTATGGATCCAGCAAAAAATAGAGTTTATTGAATGATATTTAAGACCAAAAATAATAATCATGATCCTTATTTTTCTTAGTTTGGCTAGATAATATCGATGTTTTGTGAAATTTTTTTCATGATTATCTGATCCACTCACCAAGTTGGCTTATAAAGGAGTTATGTTAGTTTGGATAGGGGAATGAGAAGAGAATTTCAAATAGCTAAAAATAAAGTTAGCCACTACACTTGTGCTCACTCTAACTTGTAATGGAGAAAGGTTTGTGATCTATAGTGATGAATCCAAGAATGGGTTAGGATGTGTTATCATGAAAAATTATATGGTGATAACTTGTGCCTCCTATTAGTTGAAAATCCATGAGCAAAATTACCCAATTGATGATTTGGAGTTAGCTGTGGTAATATTTTCATAAAAGATATATCAGAATTAGATTTATGGTGGAAATTGTGATATTTATAATGATTATAAAATTTTAAAGTATATTTTCATACAAATGGAACTGAATTTGCACATTAGTAGATGGTTAGATTTGATTAAAGATTACAACTTATAAATACATTACCACCGTGAGAAAGCGAACAAGGTGGAAGTTTCCTTGAGAGGGAAAGACCATGCTAGCTTATCCATGATGAGGATCGTGAAAGATCCAATATTTATGGATTTTGAACGGATGTATATAGAAATTTTAATGTAAGGGGAGAAATATTATCTTTCTCAAATAAATGTTTAACTATTTATAAAAGTGAAGATTAAGGAGACGCAGAAGAAAGATGTAGAGTTACAAAAGAGGGTGATAAATTTTCCTGAATTCAACATTGATTATGATGAAATAGTAAGGTTCCTGAACTGAGTTATTATTCCTCTTATTCCAGAATTATAAAAGGAGCTATTGGATGAGGCTCATAGTTTTTTATTCTCTATTCAACCTAGAAGCACAAATATGTACATGGACCCGAAAGAGTACTTATGGTGGGTTGGCATGAAAAAATATTTCACCGAAAATGTCTCTTGATTCTAGGTTTGTCAGCATGTTAAGGCTAAGCGATAGAAGTCTCATGGGATGCTACAACTATTACCCATACCATAATGGAAATGGGAAAACATCACTGTGGACTTTATCATCAGACTTCCCAAAGCATCCAAAGGAAATAATTCTATTTGGGTTATATATGACCACCTTACGAAGTCAACACACTACATTGAAACAATAGAGGATTTCTATGTTGATAATATTTCAAAAATATATGTAAAGAATGTTGTAATATTTCATTGAGTACCACTTTTCATTATAGCTGATCAGCATCCAAGGTTTAACTTGAAGTTCTGGTGAATTATTCAGTATGATCTGAATATAGAGTTATGTTTCATCACTGTTTATTATTCTCATACTGACGGTTTGTCTAAGAGAAATATTAAAAATTTATAAGTCATGTTGATAGATTTATCTAATGATTTAAAATGTGGTCAGGATCAACACCTACCATTTTTGGAATTTTATTACAATAATAGCTTTCACTCCAGTATTCAAATGGTTCCTTATGAAGCCCTCTATGAAAATAAGTTCAAAAATACAACTTACTGGGATGAAGTTGGGGAATGAAAGATACTAGGACCCGATATTTTTGATGAAATGAAATAAATTGTTAGATATATTCAACAAAAAGTAAGAGAATCTCAGAGTCGACAAAAAAGTTATGCTAGCAACCAAACAAAAGATCCAGAGTTTGAAGTGGGTGATAAGGTGTTTCTATGAATATCTCTATTGAAGAGAGTAGTGATATTTGGAAATAAGGGCAAGCTAAGCCCTAGGAATATCAGTCCTTTTGAAATCATGGATCATGTTGGGAAGGTATCTTACCGATTGGTGATTCCATCAAATCTCTTTAAAGTTCATAATGTGTTCTATGTATCTCTCCTGATAATGTAATTACTAGATCCATTACATGTACAAATCTCAGAATTCACACCGCTAGAGGAAGATCTTTCTTATAAAGAACAATAGATAGAGATTCTGGATCGTAGAAAAAAAAGTTCTACGGAACAAGACCACTCATTTATGTAAATTTTTATGAAGGAACCACCAATTTGAAGAAGTTACATGGTAGCTTGAGGATATGATGAGGGGGAGGTATCCTCATCTGTTTGTTTCAATGTGACGAATTTTAAGGTTGAAATTCAGTTTAAGTTGGATGGAATTTTACACCCGGATGTTTTTTATGAAAATTTTTGTTTAAATAATTTTTATTCTTAAAGTAGATTTATTTTCATGAAATCATGAGTTTAAAAAAACTACGAGACACCCTTAGTATAAAATTACTATTATAGCCTAACTGTTAGGTTAGTAGGAATAATTATAACTAACTTTTGAAAATGATTTGTGAATTATTTGGTTATCAATTATTTATGAAAAATATAAATTAGATATTTTTATTTTTTAGTGAATTACTATTGGTAATGAAATTAATGAGATATATATGTTATACAATTAATAACATATTTTTATTCATACCCTAAATATTTTAATCATAGGGTGTGAATAAACCCAAATTGTTGTATAAAAACCTACCATTTTTAATAAACAGTAATCTTACACCGTGAATGGAGAACCAATTTTAAATTAATATTTTGACACATTAATAATTTTCATATGATGAAATAAACAATTTCTTTTAAACTAGGACACAAAAATTTACTTTGGTTGAATTTATGATATTTTGTAATAACATTCAAGTTTTGATGAATAGTAAAAACACACTAAATTTTAAGTGAAAACAACTTTTTTCATCAAGATAATTTATATGGTTAAATTATAATATTGAATGTTTTTAAAGTATAAATAGAATATATTTTTATCAATAAATATAATTTATGTAATTAGAATTAATTTTACATTGAATTTATATGTAGAAACTTTTCAATCATTTGTAATGTTGTAACTTTTAAAAATACTCATTCTCTAATTCCGATGACAAGATTGATTTTAAATTAATTAATGAAATATCTATGTTTTGAATTTTTAAAAATAGAGTCGATATATGGAATCATTAGGTCCAAATTATGTAAATCTGTTACTATTATTTTTGGGCATTACGAATAGTAACTTTGGTAATTTTTTTTATTACCATATTTAAAGGTCAATAAGGTAATTAAAGGTAAAAATAATGTTATAAAATTACCTTAATACCTTAAAAAATCTTATTAGATGAATATATTAGACCCTTATCATCGATTTTTTTTGAAATGGAATCACTTGATGACCACTTACCTATGAATATGATGTGAATGTAATAAAAACTAATGAATGTAACAAAATGTCACAATCTCATTTTATATAAGTATATTTATTTTATTATATATATAACTAGGAGATAATATCGACTATATATATTATTTATAAATATATAATAATGACCTAAATCATATATATTTATTAATAATTTTTAGATATTAAATAATTACCATTAATGATTACACAATAGCGATGTAAAAATTATTTTATTAACAGAAATATCAAATAAATGGTTTTAAAAATATTAAAACAAATCTCCTATAAAATAATTAATGTTATAAACAAATTTTATAGGTTATTATGAAATTTTAGGAGGGTATTGAATATTTTGTTTTAAAGTTATCTTCTGTGTGGATTTTTTTAAAAGTCAAATAAATGAATAATGGTAAAATTGACACTATTGATATTTTATAAAAATAACATTTTATTAAATTATTAAAAATTAATAAAAAATATTTAAAAGTTAAAAAATTATAATTATAATATCTAAAATTTCATATAATATCAATTTATGGGAAATAAATATCTTATAAGTATATATTTATAACCATTAAATATTTAGAATTTTATTACCACAATTAAAATTAAATAGAATAACTAAGTGTCAATTAAAAAGATATGGTTTAAATTGATGATATAACTTGTCCAAAATTTATTGGTTGATGAGATTACAACCCTATCTATTCTAATATTTAAAATTGGGACATTTTTTAGTTTTTGGAAGGGTTTTATTTTATTATAAATTATTATTTATAGGGTTTCCAAAAGTTCCCCTCACCTCAATTATAAAAGGGAACCTCCTCCCTCACCTCTTCACTTAATTTTGAGCCTTCAAGCTCAGACATCCCCTAAAATTGTTCTTTCTAAACTTTAATATTATTATTCTAGAGGTTCTGGTCATCTTCAAAGACTGACTCTAGTGCTCTATGAGGATATTTAGAGGAAGCATGTCCAGAAAGAGGTAATCTCTTCTACCGATTCCTTCAAATTTCTTTTTTCTTCTACTTCCTATTAATTAGTTATTTAATTATAATGTAATAACATCAGTATCACTATTATACTGATATGTTATTATAAATATTAAACAACCATACATTACTTTCTATCTATCCTATGAAAAATGAAATCACCGTGCATGAGTATGTTTGACTTACTATCTCTACACCGTGGTGTAATCTATTTTTCACCAACACCTTACTTGGATGGTTATAATGATAGAAATTATAACTATATATATGATTATAGTAACATTTTTCTTATTATGAAATATTATACACCATCAACATCAATATCATTCAATAATTTTGGGAATGATTTCATCACCCGTGCGTACATACGACCTACCGTCTTCATGATGCGATGTGATTTATTCTGCATGATATTAATTAAACCATGAAAATATACACGAATTCAATGAATAAATATGATATATTTTATAATAATATCATTATGTAAGTGATTTAACTATAATAAATGAAGTGAAACATGAACTTATATGAATAAATCTTATTTAAGAACATAAAGCAGTCAATATCAAAATAACGGGTGAAAATGAAATTTTACTAAAAAATGGATGATAATATAATCATATATGATATCATAAATGTGATTATGATTCTAGATTAAGTTAATAAAATTATTTAAATCGTTATACCAGAGTTTTGTATACATACGAAGGATAAGAGACCAAAGGTAAGAAATAATTTTACAATAGCATTTTTTCCAAGATTATTTATACGTAAGTATTTACTGGGGTATATTTATCATCAAAATACATGTTTCTAAATATGTAATGTTATTTATATTCTTATAAAATTTTTTAAAGTTAATTTTACTCTTTTATGAATTTTTATTGAATGGTATAAAATGAATCTTTCATTGTTATTCGATTTGAGGTACTTTTTGACTTTTTTCAGAAAATGTACGAGGAGAATGTTTTTTTCACTTATAAAACATGAATGGATTTTTATGGTTTCTAGACAAATTGTTTTTAGGATGCTTCCTATACAATATTTCAATGTTATTTTGAACTAAATTATTTTCTTTTAAAATTGCGTGACAGTTTTCAGAGAAGTAAATGTTTTTGAAAAAGAAAGGATATTTTCTTTAAGAATTAAGTTCAAGTGTTTTATCAAAATTATATCTCATCTAAGATGACATGGGGTTTTATTTCTATCCCTATTATTAATTTTATTATATTGTGTTTATGATGGAATTATTTTTATGAAATCCATTTATTTTATATGGATTATGATGGAATGATGTTTAGGAAACCCGTTTTATTTCATGGGTTATTCTATGATAAATGATTTATGTTTTTTTGGAACATGTATGAATGGTTTAATTATGAGATGGGTGGGACCTATATCTCTCTTCAATGCATTGGTTAAAGATTCATTTCTCATAATATAGACATGACTAGAATATAATGTTAATCTAGTTCAGTAATACATGCCCAGAATGAGGAGTGAACTTGGTTCAGTAATGGACTTTGTCTGTTATGATGGTCTCGGTAATGATCCTTGAATAATATGAAATTATATTCTTTGATTATGTGTGTATGACACAAAATTTTTTGTATTATGTTATGACTATTGGGATTTCATTTCACTTTTATTATTTATCCCATGACATGATATTATGATCTTTTATATGTAGGATAAGATTTTCAAATGCTATGTTCTTAGGATTATGATATGATTGATATTTACCATGTTTTCAATTACTGAGAATTTTAACTCACCCTTTCATATGATTCTTTTCCCCAGGTCATGAACAAGGGTATTAAGTAAGATATGTCAAAATGGAGTCTAGTTATGAAGAAATAAGTGGGAGAAAATGTGGATGTTTTATGAACCAGTTGTTTATGTTTCCCAGTTTATAAAGACACTAAAGCTATGTACTCCTTGCATGGATTTTGTTATGTTATGTAATAAATATTCATCAATGTTGAATTAATATATATATTTAAATTATGGTCCATTATTTAGATCCAATTTAGTTGGCATACTTGTATACGAGGGAAATTTCTAATCCCTGGATCCAATTACGTGATTACATGATATTCTAGGATGCCTTGTAAATTTCTACTCCTTAGATCCTGGTTATATGTCTTATTTTGATGGCTTGGAAATTTCTACCCAAATAATCCTACTTACTTATATTACTTGGACATTACTATTCTTTGGATCCTGTTTTCTAGTTTTATTTATTTAATTGGTTTGTTTATATATTTCAACTCCTTAGACCCTGGACCATGTAGGCTTGATACATGATTACACATAATTGTCCATTTATGTTTCTTGAAATGATTTATAGATAGCCCTTATGATTTAGTTGCATGATGAAAATGAGTCTTGATAAACTGGATAATAATGTTTATTTTATTTTCTCCTATGCTCTTCTTATATTTCTACTCTACTTCAGATTATATGACTGGAATAAAATTTTTATAGACACTATTGGGAGTGGCCTACTAAGACTTATCTCACACCATATTTGGGCCACCATTGGGTACCCATATATACTTTTTTGATTCTTGTAAGGATAGAAGAAAGTGCACAATTACTGATTCTTGATTGGTTGTTTCATAGGACCAGGGGATCACTGGAAAGCGATATGGCTCATGATGCTCTATAGAGATAGTTTTTTTGGTCTTTTTGTACCTTTGATACATGTGATGTACGAGCTTCCTTTTTTCATATATTACCTATGTTTTGTGTAGCATGGCATGATCATAATTTTTATATGAAATTGATCAATGAGATTACTTGGTTATTTATATGATGGATATTTATTATTCAGCTATTTAGTTATTTTATTTTCTTTTACTATTGATTGATATGATTATATAACTGTGATAACCTAGAATTATAGAGGTATAGTCCCCACTTTATTCGTCCATAGAACCTCACTATTAGTCAGTGATGTCTGGTGTATGGGGATGTGTGATTGAGGACAAGTGGAAAGCCAGGTTCAGTTAATATTGAGTGAACTAGGTTCGGTATGTCTCAAAGTGGAATCAGATGAGTTTTTTTCCTTTCTATTATAATTTGGGAATATTAGACTGGTGATTTTGAATGTCTAGGAGTTTGGTAATGAGTTGTTTTTGAGAGTAGCTAACCCATGTATATGTAAAATAAAAATTTTCTAATATGAGATACTATGTTATGGTTTATACCTCTTATAGTTTTTTTGATTTCCCCATTGGGTGACACAATTGGTTTTTGATATTCATTATGATTTTAGATTTTTACACTTGTCCTGGTATGGTAAGGAAGTATTTCATCATGGATTGTTATAAGAACTTTATGATTTATATGTCATGAATTATTCTATTCCATGTTTACATAATGTGTACATTTCCTCTATCTTGTTTTGGTGACATTATTGGTTTGTATATAGAATTATGATAAACTTTTATGCAAGGAATCGATTAATGTGTGTTTTTAATTAAATTGATTCCACACATAAATCTATAATGTGTATTTTCCCTTATAAATTGGAAGTGGTGATCCATATGGTTTAGAATTTTAAATATAATTTTTTTATAATTCAGAATGAAATAAAATGAAATTGGATTCTAAAAGGAAATGGTTACCATTAAACGAGGATGAAAATTTCAATTTAAATATTGTTTTTCTCTATAAATTGTGTCTGGCACTTTGTATTTTAGAATTCGTGACTTATAGTAGAGAAAATGAGCCTAACCTCACTTCATTAGTAAGAATTAGGTTATATCTTTTGATTTATTTTGACTTTTATTTCAACCATATCATGATTCTTGAGAAAGAAAAGGGATGTGAATCGTGTTTAAGAAGGATTCTACCTGTATTGTTTATATATCTGGGATCATGTTGTTATTAAACATTGTGTGAGGCATACTATTTAAATTTGCAGATATATTCCAATGTAAAGACCTACAATTGTGTGCTAAGAGGGTGGATACGAACAAGCTATGGAGGTGGTGGGTCCTAGGGCCCGGGTAGAACAACCAACACTACCTCCTTTGGAACTGCTTATAATACCTGATATGGGTGCTGGGGAGTCGTTTCTAGGGGGATTCCTATATTTCATGTGGAATATTCATGGAGAACCACAACTAGACATGACTATTAAAGAGTTTATGCATGAGTTACTTTAGCAGAATCTACCCACATTCTCTAGGTATGGAAGACCACATGCTCTAGAGTCTTGGCTAGATACCATGCTATTGATTTTTGAGTATCTCGAGACACCTCCCTAGAGTGGAGTAAATATCGCTATATATATGCTATGAGATCCCACCAAGAGATAGTGATATGTTATTACTCATATGAATAATTATATCAATATGCCTTAGATGTATTTATTTAGATCCATCTATGATTATTTCTATCCCGAGACATTTAGTGTTATTTGATCCATAGAGTTTATGCATCTAGAGTAGGGTTCCTTTCCATTCAATGACTATTATGTCCATTTTACTAAGCTCCATCATTTAACACCTATTTTTTAGGTGACTAGTTATCAATGTATAGGTGATTCATGGATGGTCTCAAGTTTGACATCTAATTTTTGGTGAATGTTTTTTCGATTACCACTATATCTGAAATAGTAAACAAGGCATTGATTACTGAATGTAACCTATGGGAAGATTGGGGTACAGAGTAGAGCAGATTATCTTATTGACCTAGTGGCTCGGTGTCAGGTGGTAGGAGGTGAATATTTATAGGTCTCCCTCAAGGGGGAGTTATAAAAAATGTATGAGTGCTGGTAGTTCTATTTTATATCATCAATGTGAGAGGTAAAGATATACAATGATCCAGTGTGATAGAAACCCAGTTGAGTAACAAGCCCGCAGTAAGATGGGTCATATAAAATACTTTTGTAGGACCTTTCCTCCAGAAGCCAGTGAGAGAGGGTCTATAATGACTCCATGTTTAGGGGCGGGGTCAAAAATTTCTTGTTCAGAAGGGAGATGAGGTGCAGTTGTCCATTCAGGATGAGGTGTTGGTTGTCGTCGAGGCATCCATACACCAAACATACAATTCAAGGAGAGAATTCCTTCTTAGGGTAGTTATTATATATCTCAGGGCTGAGGATCAGTCCATATGTATATAGTATAGCTGATACCTGATGAGTAGAGTGCCGAACCTTCTATAGTGAGACATATTCTTCTAGTATCCTCTATGTTATTATTAAATATTTTTAATATATGTTCTTCTCATTCCTTCATATATGTTCCTATTATGGAGAGCCTTGGGCACAATGTTCAGCATTCTAGTGTCACAATGTCACTCGATACTCTATTGAGGATTGGATATAATATTTTATTCTAGTGTAGTGAGTTCCCCTTGAGATAGATGGGATTCATTTTGTTTGGGAAATCTTTATCCTTGAGATTACATGGTTTTACATCATTCTTTGGATGTACTAGTCGATTATGTATCATTATTAAGTTGATTTTTTTTACCAAAGGGAGACTTTAACATCACCAGAGGGTGGGGTTTTTACTAACAAGGTTGAATGGGATGTTCAGGTGAGTTTAGATAGAACCAAGCATCATGGGTTGGTCGAGATGATAACCTAGATTGTTAGTTTATATTTGTATTATCATGGAAAATGTAAAGTAAAATTCTCTACAGTGGTTGATCATTTTTGGGATGTTTTCCTTGATTAATTTTCAAGACTACCTCTTGAGAGAGAAGTAGAGTTTTCCATCGAGCTAGTTCAAGGAGTTGTACCAGTATCTATGCCTCCTTATAAGACATCTAATACCGATTTTTAGGAGTTCCAGAGCCAACTATAATACATGTAAGAAAAGTGGTTTATATGACCTAGTTATTATTAATGGAGTTCTATAGTACATTTTTACAAGAAGGTGGATGTAACCCTTTATTTATGTGTGGATTACTAGAAATTGAACTAGTTTATAGTTAATAACTAACATCTCTTTCCTTAGATATGTGATCTCTTTGATGAGCTCTGAGGAGGTCAGGTGTTACCAAAGATTGATATGAGATTAGGTTATCATTAGGTTCATTTTTGACCTTTAGACATACATGGTACAAATTTCCATAGCACGTATAGTCTATATGAGTATCTGGTTATGTCATTCAGTCTCACAAACACATCATAAGTTTTAATATAACTAGTGAACTGGGTCTTTCATCCATATCTAGATTAATTTTTATGGTATTCATGGATGATATATTGGTGTATTCTCATACTCTGCATCAACATAAAAAACATATGGATATCATATTGGATACAATGAGAGAGCATTAGTTTTATGATAATATTACAAATTTACACTTTTGGATTGACACAATTTACTTATTAGGCCCTACTATCTCAGATAAAAGAGTATTAGTTGACCACGAGAAGGTGGGAGATGTTGTTCCTTGGGAGAATACCAAGAATGTCATTTTTTTATAGAGTTTCTGGGGGACATATGTTTATTATTGGTGTTTTATTCAATATTTATCATGCCTAGAAGAACCTCTTACATGTTTGAATAATAAGGGTGTGAATTTATCATGGTCAAACGCCTTCAAGACATCCTTTCAAGAGATAAAATAAAGACTAACTTCAACGTTGGACGTAATTTTTCAAGAGTCATCCAGAATCTATACATTGTATTTTGATGCATTAAGAATTGATCTAGAAGCAGTTTTGATGGATTAGGATAAATTCAAGGCATAAAAGTCTAATTAGTTGAGGTCAAATGGGACGAAATACTCGGCTCACAATCTCGAGTTCACCATTATTATTCATGCATTATGCTATTGGAGGCATTATTTGTAGGGAGATAATTTTTTCGTGTATACAAACCACAAACATGTTAAGGATATATTTAAACTGTGTGACTTGAATCACAAGAAATGAATGTCAATTAAATACCTACACTATCTTGAGTTCATGTTTTCTTATACACCCATAAAGGGAAACAATGTTTCTGATGTGATGATCAGGAGGACCCAAATACAGGTAGTTATAGAGTCCAGTAGAGAGTGTCATATTATGACTTTTTTTATAGATTCACTTGAAGGTGTAGTATAGTCATGTAAATAATTTTCTCTCATCCATGTTAGTTACTTCGACTCTTCTGAATTGGGTGAGGATGAGGTTAATCTTTGATTCTTAGGAATTGTTCCTTTGGTATAGCAAGAAAGGTGAGGACCCACCTCCATGTTGGGTTGTTAATAAGAATGAGATATTTCATATTCATCAATACCTCTGGGTTCCTATAGGCATCTGTGAGGAGTTGATCCCAGAGTCTCATGCCACTATTTGGGATGTGCATCTTGGTATTTCCATGATGTATAATCACTTATGATGTTAATACTGGTGGTCGGGGATGAAGTAGGAGATGGATAGTTTGGTTTCTTGATGTTCTAACTATCAAAAAGTGAATGTATATCACCAATGACCGACATGAATCTTACATCCATTTACCATTGATTAGTGGAAATGGGATGAATCCCCCATGGATTTTGTGATATGTTTGACTAGATCTCCTTGGGGAAATGAAAATTTATTGGTTATTGTAGATAGGTTGATAAATATCACCCATTTTTTCCTATTTAGGAGACACTTTCATTATATGAGATCTAGAGGCTCTATATATGTGAGATCATATTCCTATATGGGGTTTCATATTCTATCATATCAGATAATGATGCTCATTTCTTTTTATAGTTATGGTAGAGGTTGTTGAGGGCATTGGGTTCATAGGTACTATCCAGTGTAACCTATCAACCACAGACATAAAGTTAGTTCGTGTTTATAATATGAGTTTTGGAGGACATTCTCCCAGAATGCATATTTGATTTCATAGGTTCTTAGGAGAATCACTTACCACTCATTGATTTCTCTTATAAAATCAGATTTTAGAAGACCATATAAATGGATCCTTATGAGGCAATATATGACATGACTTAAAATTTTCCAATGCAATGGTTAGAGTTAGGAGAGGTAGTGAAACTGGGTCCTTATATCATTTTGGAGATTTTGGAGAAGGTTTTGTTTATTAGGAAGCTGATGTCAAGAGATCAGCGTAGAAAAATTAATATGCCATTTTATTCCATCAACCACTAGATTTGAAGGTGGGGAGTTTGGTTTTCTTGTGATTTTTTCATAGAATAGGGAATAAAAGGATTTAGAAACAAGAGAATCTATTTCCTCATTACATAAATCCAATTGAGATTCTAGAGAGATTTAGGCCGGTAGCCTATTGGTTTTTGTTACCTCAGATATACCAAGACTTACATGAAATATTCCTTGTATTTTATCTTTGCTGATAAAATTGTAATCCATATCATATTCTTTATCTCAAGGAGGTTGAGTTAGTGGTAGATGCATCCTTTTAGGATTATCCTATCTGTGATGTTGATTGTAGCATGGAGGTTCTCTAAGGATGTTCATTTCCTCTAGTATGGATGCTATAGAAGCACATCCATGTGCATGACATGACTTGGGAGTGGGAGGTCAATGTACATTCCAAATGGCTGGAGTAATTCTTAGATGATTCTTGACCACCATTGGAATGGAAATTTAGGGGAATTTTTTTAAGGGGAGAATATTGTAAGAAAATGTATTTTCTCTAAGCTATACAACCTTTTTATTACAAATTTATTTACTTGTTTTGACCTAATGTGAATGACTAGTGAGGATATGGAGGATATAATATTTTTTTAGGCTTGTTCGGAGCCCGAAGCACCATTTTTATAGAAAAAACGTAGGCCAAATAATTATTAAAAACCATGTCTCCCATTACCCATTGTTATAGTAAAATGTGAAAGGCGTTTCAAGGAATAATATTTGGCATATGGTTTTCCCAAACTGTGAAACATAGGATACATGCCTGTGTGTTTTTTGTAAATTTCATAACAGAGGGAAAATGCACAATCGATGCATAGTTTTTCTACCCATTCCCCATGATAGTATGAGGTGGGTTTTAGGATAGTACATGGCAGATTTTTGGTGCATGGTTTGGAAAACCATGAAACCAAACCATGCTACCTGTCTTTTAAATGGGAAATGAAATTTATTCCTTTAAGTATTTAAAATATTTAGTCCACATCATCATTTCTTATTTCCTCTTGAATCCAGCCCTTAGTTCTCCCATTTGAGAGTTTCCTCAAGACTGTTAGCTCAGATTTGATTATTATTCCCCATCAAGACTTCGATTGGAACATCATTAGTCTTATTTGATAGACATTTTTTAGATCATCGTTCCCTATGATCCTTTATCAATTTTCTATTCTATTAGAGAGTCTATTTTAGTGTAGGATCTTATGCCCTATTTTTGAAAATTTTTCCATTGTTCAATTTTATTATGATTGGTACTGAATCAAAGGATTGGAATAGATGAGTATTCCTATATGGGAATAAGTTTAGTGGTTAATAACTTTTCCCAAAAGTCTAGTTCTTTATATATTATTTCTATTATGCCCCATATTGGACTTTATGGGTGATAATTACAAAATTTATTGAACTTTAAGTTAAATTGTAAAATAATTTTTAAGACATGTTGTGGAACCATTATATAAATTTTAGGTTTTCAACCTTTTCTTGAACCACCCATTAGGTGGGTTAAACCTTTTGACCATGTTTTTTCCACCCTTGTGGTGTGTTTATGTCACTTTCATTATTAAGAATTGAATTTGGTAATAAAGTGAATTTTTAATGGTTTTAAACACCTTTTAGCACCTTTTCATTTTTATATAAATGATATTAATAGGTTAAAATTTTATATTGTATATGATTATTAAGGGATTAGTGAATTGTAAATGTAATTTTTTATGATGGGTGAATGACTTTCTTATAATGATATTATAGGGTTCATGGTATGGCACCGATGGATCATTAGGATGCCTTGGAATTTTTACCCCTTAGATCCTATTTAATTATAATACTTGAATTCCATGTACATTTATACTCCTTTGATCTGAATACTTGATTAATTGATATGCTAGGATGCCTTGGACTACTCCTTGGATCCTGATTACATGGAATGTTTTGATGCCTTGTAAATTTCTACTCCGCTAGTCCTATATACTTATATTACTTGGATGACTTGGAAATTACTACTCTAAGGACCCACATTACTTGGATACCTTGGAAATTTGTACTCCAATGACCTTGTTTAACTAGTTTAGTCATATTACTAGGTTTCCTTGGACATTTCTACTCCTTGGATCCAACCCATTAGGATTCCTTAGACAATTCTACTCCTTGGATCCTATTTACTCATTTTACTTACCTTACTCAGTTCCCATGGACATTTCTACTCAATGGACCTTGGCCCGTGTAGTCCTGATAAACGATTACATGGCGTAGACCATTGACATTCCTTGAAATGCTTTATAGATAGACCTTATTATTTAGTTTGTTATCATAGCGATTCTTAATAGAATAGAAACTATTTTTTTCTATTATTATAACTTGTGATCCTATTATATTTGTATTCTTATTTAGATTATATGTATTGGACTTGTTATAGACACCATTGATGATTTCCTATTGAGTGTTATCTCACACATTTTTTGGGCTGTTGTTGGGTTCCTTGATAGAATACATGGATGTAGGTATGGACAGGGACAAGTGACAACTTGTTGGTGTTTGATTGGTTTTTTCTTAGGAGTAGAGGATAATAGAAATATGTTATAATTCATGATGATCTCCGGAGATAATTTTTTTTTATTTTTGATACATATATTGCACTGGATTCCTATTTCCATGTATTACCTATCATTTTTATATCATTCCATGATCATTATTTGTATATGAAACTGCTCAATGAGATTACTTGGTTATTTATATGATGTATTTCTATTCTTAAGATGTTAAGTTATTTTATATTCTTCTACTATTGATTGATATGATTATACCGCTATACTACACTCTGATTATGGGGGTATAGTCTCCCCACTATTACATCATGGACCCTCACTACTTGTCCAAATCCTCTAGAATAAGGAGAGGCACACTTGAGGCCATGTCACTAAACAGGTTTGGTTACTGTTTATTGAACTTGGTTCGGGACATTACAATCATGCGAATAATTATATTTGTAATTATGTCCATAGACCATCATGTAAAAAAACCTATATGTGATCATTTCCAAGAACAAACTTGTTATATCCTGAGATATAAACACATAAATAATGTATTAGAGGGTGATATAAGACCCCACCTATCAACCATCCACAGATATGTGTTCCTATTGAAAATAATCATTCATCACATCATAATGAACCCACAGAAGGAAAAATGGGTTTGATAACATTTCCATATAGTATCAATAAATTTGAGCTCAGGAATATAAATGGTTAATACCAAAAAATATATCACCAAAAAAGAGTATTTCAAAATAAAATTTAGAATGTGATTCATAGAAAACAATTTCCAAGGAAATAAAGTCTCTAGTGAAAAATAGGAAATGGAAATAAAACCATAAATGAGTTTTTAGATAATTTTTTACATGGTCATATGAGAAGAAGAAATGAATAAAATTCAGAATATATTTTAAAAAATTTGAATTGAACAATTTAAAAAATATTCAATTTTAAAAATAAAAATTTAATAATAGATCATTGATAACACCTTAAGGTTATCAAAAATTAATTTGTATTGGAAAATAAAACATTTGATTATAAAAGGATGATTTTTTTAATATTATGAATTATATTTTTTGAAATCTCACATTATGAAAATTCCTAATAAAATTTACATTTGGAAAGTGGTAATGTAAAATAGTAAGGTCACATGGGTAAAAACCTATTTGAATTTTAAAATAACATTGGAAGAATTTTATGGGAATAATGATCATAAAAAGGTAGGAAAAACTATATTTAAAGGAGCTGATATTTTTTTTTCAATGTAAAAATTGTGATTTTATGAGAAAAAAATTCACAAAGAAAGAATATTTTAGTTGAATACATAATTTTATCCAGATAGAAAAGAGGAATTATCTTATAAATTAAGAAATCGATGAATTTATTATATTTAGAAGAATAATTATAATGGAATAAAATATTATCTTTGATAAAGGAAACATGATTTAACTAAGCCCCTTACAAGTATCATAATTCTTAAAGAAAGAGACATTTAGAAAGGGGTTTATTTGGTAAATATGTTATTCTTTATAAAACAGTGATGAAATATGACTTAATACCATATATTTGTTAAAATTACCAAAAATATATAAAATATGTTCAATAATAACAAACCCAACTTTGTGAATGAGAATTGTAAAACATCCCATGTTTTTAAAAAGATATGTTTTTTTTAAAAAACTATTTAAATGTGCATAAGGGTGTTTTATACCAATAAATTATAAAATCACTCTATTCTTGTTATATTAATTAAATATATATGAAATATATATAATTTTATTTTTTAAATTAATTAAATTTATTTTCCTAATATTATATAATAATAAATCCATTTTTGTGAATAAAAGAAGTATTTAATAAAAGGCATATTTTCCACCTTTTGATGGAGCACCTATTTTAAATCTAGTTTTTGAAACTTTTATAAATTGTGTTTGAAAAAATAAACTTCTTATTTGGAACTAGAGTATAAAAATTCACTTTGGTTGATTTTTTTTGTATTTTTATCATAAGTTTCATGTTATGATGAATAGTGAAAAATATTGCATTTTTAATTGAAAACTACCTTTTCATAAAAATTATTTATATTAATAAATTATATTTTTGAATGGTTTTATAGTATAATTTAATTATGTTTTTATCAATTAATCTAATTGAGGTTATTAGGATCAATTTCACATTGAAATTGGATCTAAAAACTTTGTGAACTTTTGAACGTTTTTACTTTAAAAACCGATTTTCTCGATCTATCAACATGATTAGTTTGAAATTAATTTTAGCCATTTCCGTGTTTTAAATTTTGAAAAAGGAAACACATATTTATAATAAATATGATATTTATTATATAATAGGATCAACTTAAATTTTGGAAAATACAAATAGTGGCTTTTGTAATTATTTTTATTACCACTATTAAGGGTAAATCAAGTAATTAATTATAAAAATAATATTAAAAATAATATAAAATTACCATAAAACTTATCCTAATTTCACTGGACAAGTGTGTGTCGACAAAAATCTTCCTTGGGATGATTTTATGTCCACTTGGGGCAACTTATAGTACTTTTATACTTTTATAGTAATATATTCAAAGGAAGAAAAAAATTTGTCACACTCTTGTTTTTAACAAGTAATATATTTTTAATATGGGGTAATATATGGGATATGTTCAAATATAAATAATAATTAGAAATAATAGATTCTTATATACATAATGGTAATTTATTTTCAATTTTTATGGAATAAAAAATTAAATTAAATGTTTCACAATGATGATGCATCAATTGTTTACTTAAAGGAAATATCAAATAAATGATATTAAAGATAGTAAAATAAATATAATTTGATATAATTAATTACATAAAAGTATTTTATGGATTAATTTTAAAATTTTAGATATGATTTAACGGTGTTTGTCTTGAAGATATCAAGTTTTTATGATATTTTTAAAAAGCCCTATAATGAATAGTTTCAAAATTGACATTAAAGATATTTAAAAATACATAATATTTTATTAAATGATATAAAATTAATAAAAATCTCAAATGAAGAAAAATTATTAGGATAGGTCTAAAAATGTCATTAATGACTCATTTTTGATTTTTTAGTGTTTCATATTAATTATATTTACCCTCAATTTTTAAATTACAGGATATCATGGTAAGAATTAATAAGGGTTAAAACAAAAATATTAGGATTAAAAACTAGTAAAACTTATATAATTTTTATTGAATGAATGGGATTCAAAAAATAATAATAATATATTATAAATAAATAAGTTTGGAACCACTTTTATTAGAAAATTAATCTATATTAATTTAATATTTGGTTGAATTCCAGGAGTGCCCCTCCCCACTCCTATAAAAGGGGACCCATTCTTCACTTTTCTTCACACTTCAGAACCTATTTGGTTTGAATAATATCTACCCATATACCATAATAGAATTAATCCCCACATTATATTGTATTTATATCTGGCATAATACCCTCCTTATATGTGTTAAACTGTTAATCAAAGGAGATCACTAGACGAAGAGGTATAGTTTTAAATTAAGTGTTTCTATATTATTTCTTCCTCAAATTCCTTAAAATATTTTCCAAAAAATATTAAATAATAAATAAATTATCCAAAATTTATTGAGATGTTATTATGATAATATAATCACCTAAATCCATCTTTAATTTCATCAAATGGGAAACCAGTTAATCATTCGTGCGTACTTATAATCTATCACCTCTACAAACCAATATAATTCGTTTTCCCTAACCGTCTATAAAAACTAGTTATAATAATATAATTAATGTTTATATATTATTTTAATGATATATTTAGGATTATAGGTTGATAATATATCAATTAATTTGTTACTTTATTTTCACATAAAAATAATAACGTTGTTCGTGCGTACACGTGAACTTTCACCTCCATGAAACAATGTGATTCATTTTTAATAACCACATCACATATATTATATAAATAAGTATATTAAAATAATTAGTATTATATTTATGACATTATGATAATTATGTAAATATAAAATAATAATTAACATATTTCTATAATTATCATTGAAAAATGATAATGTAACTCATGCATACGTATGACCTACCATCTCAATGATTATAATGCCGTTTATTTTTCATAAAAATAATTAATGGTTTTATATAAAATTATAATTGATGTATAAAGATATTTAAAATTTCATGACTATTATTCTATATATTATTTAATAATGACTAATTTGACTATTGACATCACACCTAAGTCATCTTTGACTGAAGCACCTAATATCGTCAAAATGTCCAACATGAACATAAATAATTAATTAATTGTTATAACATGATAATAAGTGATTTAAATAGAATAATAAAATTTAAAAATGTTATAATGAAATAAAATAATTAACTTAGGTTTATTATTTAGGAATATAAATATTTCATGTGATGAGTCAGACTTAGGGTAAGAGACTCTTTTACTAGAACATCGTTTTAAATGTTTTAAATATTTATTCTTCTAAATATTTCTGTTTCATGTTCATGTTTTCAAAATGGTTTTATGAATATTCTTATGTAGACATGAATGTTTTAAAATGGTAATTTTCTAATTTATTTAAAATTTTCAATGTGGTATGAGAAACATTGATTAAAAAATATCTTTTTTAAATGTTTTTAAATGGTTTTTAAAAATGGATTGATTATTTCAATATTTTGGATTGTTTTTAAACATATACGTCATGAAAAAAATTAAAATTTTCATAAATCCTTAATTATTTAATGTTTACTTTATAAATTTTCATATTATTTCCATATAAAAGTGTTTCTTTATTATGTGTGTGGTTTTTAGATTTTGAATTTATTTTTACAGGAAAAGTTAATTTTGGTGTCTGAAAGTGTTTTACACATGGGTTTAAATGAGTTTATAAGGTTTTTATTCATGATTTGGTCCTTGGAAATTTTATGTGAAGGGTTGACCCCCATTATAGCTCATGAAGGATGCTTGACCCAAATATAACATATTCGAAGGGTGATCCCCATTATAGATTTCCAATACATTGGGTACTCCAGAGATGGAATTCAACCGTATGGTTATTCTAATTGTAAGGGTGAATGTAATATTGATATGGTAATGATTTACCAAGTAACCTATATAAATTTTCTATTATTGATAATGAGTTTTTAGGAAAATGTTTTTATGGGTTTTCGTGTTTTCACTAGACTAACGATTTACATTATTTATTCCCCTTACTGAGTTTTTTATGCTCATCCCAAGTGTAAATTTTTTTATAGGTCTTAATATTGGTAAGAGAAAATAATATTAAATGATGAAATAATTGAATAAATGTCTCAAATAGAATACATTTTTTAAAGGGTTTTATTTGGTGGAAAAAATTTATACTAAGTATAAGTGTCCACATGTATTGTATGTGTTTACTTTTTAATAGTTTTCATAAATATATAAAACTAAAAATTAAAAATATTTTAAAATGTTAATTATAGTTTAAAAACACTAGAATAAGTTTTGTATAAGGCTGAGTTCTTAAAGCTCATATTAATGTATGGGTTAAACAACTTGGGATATTGTGATGTTTTATTAAGAGATATGGATATCATCATGAGTTTATAGTTTTAATACTGATCACAAGTTCAATGTCTTAGAAACCACTTTTGAGGATTTAAGATATGAAATTTTAAGATGAATTATGGTGTTTTTGGAGACATATATTTTTTTGGTAATTATGAGTTATTATATTTTTGGGATTAAAAATGAAATGTATGAGATAACCTTTAAGTTTAAAACATTTTATGGTTATTTTTAATAATTTTATCATTTTTTTTATAATTTTATATTAATTATATAATATTATAAAAAGGGAAACCCATAGGATGGGTGACAAACCGTCATGTCCGGTAAGGCCACAAGAAATAAACCCACACCCAAAGGGTGAAAAGGGTGAATCACCTATCACTTTCCAATGTGAATTCATGGTAAGTATGAATTTTCATTTTTAGTTAAAAAATTTTATGGATGAAGAATTAGTTGTTTTGGGGAATATATCATTAATCGAATATATAACCGTGGGATTGGAAATTGAATTGGTGATTAGGTTATTAATGTTATTTTATAAGATGTTCATTATTTCAGGAACCCTAGATAATCAAGGTAACTAGATTACAATGGGATTTTATTGAGGAATAAAGGTTTAATTATATATTGGAAGCATATAGTATTTCATTGTGCACTTATGGTGATTCAGTTTATTTATGAAATGGTTAGAATACTTTGAATATTTTTGGAGAAGGTAGTTTTTGGTATAAGACTTCACGAGTAATTAACATTATTTGGAGATAAATGATAAAATTAATCTTGAATGAATATGTGATCAAATCATTATGAATTTTCAGTTTAAATATTTTTCCAGATTATTTTGAGAAATTAGTTTTTATTTTAATGATCTATGTTTAACATTCAACATTACTATTGAATTTTGGAGATTGTAGTATTTTTCATCATATATTGTTTATTATTTTAGGAGAATTATATTTCCTTGTACTAACCATTTTGTTTTTGGTTAATGTTTCACGAAAGTAGAAATATATAGTTAAAATTTTGTTAATTATTTTTTTTTCTAGAAGTTTATTATAGTTTATCAAATCATGAACCATTCATATTTAATACTCATCATTTGGAGAAAAAGATGAGGTTGTGCAGAAAATTGATAAAAGGATGAAATTATACTTTTCAAGTAAGTATGTTTTCTTATGTTCTTAATAAAATTAGTAAAAGAATTAATCAACTCGATGAAATGGCTATTGAAACAAAAATCTTATCCATTTATTTTTACCAATGGCCTTTTTACCCATCACTTATTTATGGGTTTTTGATGGTTAACTTTCTGAGGATTATATTATCTATCACTCTCTATTAGTCTTTGTCTGTTAGATTTCTCTTCAATCCTGGATCTCTTCCCTAGGTTGTGATAACATTTTTATTTGTGATTCTACTGGAATTAATTATTTATAAACCCCATTAAGGCTTGTGTACTCTTCCACCATTCTTTTTATAACAGTCATGGATTTTTAGGGTTATCTTAGGCGACCTTCATACTTCCCTTTCTTTATTTTAAATTGGACATTTTATTAACCCTTAGTTTGATGTGATATTTTGGTAAAGTTATTTTTAAATATCAAACCCATAGTTTTTTATCCCAAGTTAAAATTTTATGGAAAAAAATTATTAAATTTGGGGAGAACATAACATTCTAAGTTTTTAAAAAGATATGTTTTTTGAAAAATTATTTAAAAGCGTGTAACTGTGTTTTATACCAATAAATTATAAAATCAATATTTTTATATTATATATATTAATTGTACTTAATTTAATTTTTTTATGTTAATATTACTTAATTTCTAGACATGAATAATAATAAATCCAATTTTTCAAATAAAATATATATTTTTCACAAAAGATATAGTTTCTACCTTTTGATTACACACCTATTTTAAATATAGTTTTTAAAAAATTTATAAATTATATTTGACCAAATAAACCTATTCTTTGAAATTTGAGTATCAAAATTTACTTTGGTTTACTTTTTGTATCTTTATGATAATATTCATGTTTTGATGAGTAGTAAAAAATATTTCATTTTTAATTGAGAACTACTTTTTCGTCAAATTTATATATAATGTTAAATTATATTTTTTAATGGGTTTAAAGTATAATTAAATACAGTTTATATAATTTAATTCAATATAGGTAATTTTAATCAATTTCAAATTGAAATTTGATATACAAACATTATTAACTTTGGAACATTTTTACTTTTAAAACCCATTTTCTCGATTTGTCAATGAGATTAATTTTAAGTTAATTATAAACCCTTATCTGTTTTAAATTTTAAAAAACGGACATACATATTTGAAATCAGTTTGATATTTATGATTTAATAGGATCAACATAATTTTTTCAAAATATGAATAGCAACTTCAGTAATTATTTTTATTTCCACAATTATGGGTAAGTCAGTTAATTAAGGGTAAAAATAAATTATAACTAACATAAAATTACCTTAAAACTTGTTATAATTTCATTTGATGTGTGTTTATTGACCAAAATATTCCTTGGGATGACTTTTTCTACTCTTGAAGCCTTATATCGGACTTTAAAACTTTTATAGTGATATATTGAAAGGAAGGAAAATTGTGTCACATTCTTGTTTTTAACAAGTTAAATATTTTTAATATGAGGTTTTATAAGTGATATGTTCTACTATAAATAGTATTTAGAAATATAAAATGGTTATCTACATCATGGTAATTAGTTGATAATTTTTATGAAACAAACAATTAAATTCAGTGGTTGTATAATGATGATGTAGTAGTTGTTTAATTAAAGGTAATATTAAATAAGTTATATTAAAAATACTAAAAGAAATATAATTTGATATAATTAATGACATTAGAAAAAATTTATGGATAAATTATATAATTTAGTGATGATTTAATAGAGTTTTTTTTGATGATATTGATATTTGATATTTAAAAAAATCAAATAATGAATATTGTCAAAATTGACAGTAGTGATATTTTAAAATAAATAATATTTTATTAAATGATATAAAATATATAAAAATACTAAATTATTAAAAATTATTGGGATTAGTTTAAAATTTCATCAATTAATAATTTTGGGTCTTTTGGAATTTTACTGTAACATATAACCCTCAATGTGTTAATTTACATGATATCATGGTAAAAATTAATAAGGGTTAAAAATGTATAAGGATTAAAAAATAGAAAAAAATTGCCTAATTTTCATTTTATGGAGACTATTATACAAAAAATAATCATATATTTGAAATAAAGTTTTTTCAAGACACTTGTATTAGAGAATTAATTTATATTAATTTACTATTTTGAAAAATTCCAAGAATGCCCCTCCCCTCTCCTATAAAAGGAAAATCATTTTCTTTCCTATTCACACATAAAAACCTTCATTGTTTAGACAATATATACCAAAATATATTTTTATAATCCATCCCAAAATTCTAGAGGAATTATAGTAGGTTGAAAACCGTCCTTTTATGTGTTTATATATTAATCAAAGGAGATCATCCGAAGAAGTGGTATCATTTTTTATTAAGTGTTTCTATTTTACTTCTTCTTATACTTACTTCAAATATTATAAAACCATGATTAAATACTAAATCCAGTATCATAAATATATTTATATATTATTATGTTAATACGATCACTTAAATCCATCTCCACTTCTAATAAGTCGGAAAATAATTAATCGTGCATGCGTACCTATGAAATACCACCTCTAGGAACCGATATAATTTTTTTCCATAATCGTCTCCAAAGATGGGTTATATTGATGGAATTAATGTTTATATATGATTTTAATGAAAAATTGATAATTATAATTTAATTATATATCAATTACTTTAATACTTTCCTTGCACATAGAAATAATAATGTCTTTTGTGCGTACGTGTGAACTATCACCTCCATGAAGCGATGTGATTCATTTTTAATAAACACATCACATGAATTATATATTTAAGTATATTGTAATTAATAATATGATATCAAAGATATTATGATTATTATATTATTATAAAATAAAAATTACCTTCTTTCTATAATGATAATTTAAAAAAGTAAACATTACTCATGTGTACGTATGACCTACCGTCTCCCTAATTATAACATTGTTCATTTTGAATATCCTTAATTAATGGGTTGATTTAAAAATATTATTGATGTATAAATATGATAATCATATCCTGAATATTATTATTTATAGATGGAATAATGAACAATTTTACTCCTAAAATCGTACCCAAGTCATTTTGGATGCAAGCACCGAATACCATCATAGTGAACTTAAATAATTAAGTAATTGTTATAACATGATAATAAGTGATTTGAAGGAATAATAAAAATTAAAAAGGTACTAAATCAATTAAATAATAAATCTAAGATTATTATTCATGAATATAATGATTGTACTTGTTGAGTCAGACTCAAGGTAAGGGTCTCTTTCACAAAAACGTTATTTTAAATGTTTTAAAGATTTATTCTTCTAAATATTTCTATTTCATGTCTATGTTTTGAAAATTTTATTTTGAATGTTTTTATATGGTCATGAATGTTTTAAAATTGGGTTTTTCTAATTAATTTAAAATGTTTCAAAGTGTTATGGGACACCTCAATTCAAAAAATATTTTTGAATTGTTTTTAAATGGAATTTAAAAATGGATTTATTATTTCAATATCTAGGAATGTTTTTTAACATATGTAGCATGAAAGAAATTTACTATTTTCATAACAATTTAATTATTTAATGTTTCCTTTATATTTTTTCAAATTAATTTTCAATGAAAGTTATTTATTTATTATGTGTGTGGTTTTTAAATTTTGAATTAATTTTACATGAAAAGGGTATTTTGATATCTGAAAGTGTTTTACACATGAGTTTAAAAGAGTTTTCAATGATTTTATTACCAATTTTATCCTTAAATATTATATATGAAGGCATGAGACTAATTATTGTTGATGGGTGAGCCTAATATTTCTTATACTAAGGTTTATTCCCATTATATCTCTCCAATTATTTGGGTACTCTAGAGATGGATGTTGACTGTATGGTTATTCCATTTGTAACAGTTAATGTAATATTGATATGGTAAGGATATCCAAAGGAACCTATATGATTTTTATATACATTACAATGATTTTTTAAGAATATATTTTCAATGGGTTTTAATGTTTTCACTAGACTACCAATTTAATTTCTTTATGTCCCTTACTAAGATTTTTGTGCTCTCCCAATGTTTTTAAACGTTTTTCATTTGTCTTAAGATTATTATGGTCATATAAGATGTTATAATTAATGTAATGAAGAAGTGTCTCAAATAGAAGTGATGTTTTTCCAAAAGGGTTTCCTTTGGTGGAAAAAATGGATACTGAGTATAACTATACACATGTAATGTATGAGTTTACTTGGTAAGGGTTTTTCCTATTTCTATAACAATATAAACCAAAAATATCCTTGAATGTGAATTCTAGTTCAAAAACACTATAATAAGTTATGTTTAATATAGGTTCCTTAAAAATCGAATATCCAAAAACCCTTACAACATCATAATGTTTAAAATGGAAAATACATGGATGGTAGAATATTGGATGGATTTTTAAATTCATTAAAATTAAAGAAAATTTGTGATAAAATAAATCCATGGGAAATATTAAAATTCGAATCAAGTCTCAATGAAGAAGAATTAAGATGCAAAAAACTCTTACGGTAATGGAAACATGGGAATAAAAAGAGAATAAGAGGTATAACATGAAATTGAAATTATAATATCATAAAATTAAAGATATTAATTGTACTTTAATTAAATAGTTTAGTTAATCGACTATAAAAAACAAGTGATGGTGTACAATATCAAACATGTCAACTAGAATTGAAAATAGAGAAAAATAACACTTACAACTTTGGTGTCTTTTGAATTAAAATCCCCTCAAAGATTAAATGTGATATGGATTTGTAAATGCCTTGTATTTTAAGAAATATATTAAAAAATAAATCCATGTGAAATATTTTCATCACAAAAATGGAACAAGGGGCAGATACCAATTCTATCTTTATTAATCAAAATTGATATGCAATAACCCTTACCTTGGGTTTTAATTTATTCTTCATGTGTTCCTAAAGTTCCATATAATCAAATTAGGTTTTTGAATATTTCCTTCAAAATTACTTGGAATATTGACTGTGGTTAAATGTGTTTTAAAATAGATTAATAATTTATATAATTGTATACTTTTATTTATTTTATTATTCTTTTATCATATAATTAATATAGTTTCATATCTTTTTACAAAAATGGAAAAATATTAAGAAAGGTGTCTTGATATGATAATTTTAGTTGGTTATGTTTACTCTGACCTTTTATTATTAATATAACTTATAAAATGTAAAATATTATTTTTATAGAACATTGATAGTGTCATAAATATCACTATTATACATTAAATCCATTTTCATATTCATCCATTTTAGGTGGTAATGAAAAAAATATGATGTTTTGTGGATGTTGTTGTCTGCATGTACCCAAATGACACATTCATCTTCCATAGAATGAGAGGGATATAAAATTAAAATTATTAAAATTACATAATTATAATCATGTTATAAATACTATATTTTTCATTAAATCACTCTTTTATATCATCCATGTAATTCGTTTATGAAAAATTCAACACACCATTCCTGGAGGTGGCAATCCACATGTTAGCATGACGATATATTCATTTTTCTAATTGTTCCAGTGGAAGGTAGAAAATGGATATTATATTAGTGTAATAACATTTAATAGTATTATAAATAATCTTTCATCATAACTTCATCAATTATAATTTGTTTTATTGGGTGTAATAAGAAAATAAATAAGAGAGCTCAGTTGAGAACATTACATCTCCCATAGGATGTTCTCCCCTACGTAACACCTTAAGGATCTATAGCATGATATTTAGGAAAAAAGGATTATAGGATATGGTGAGAGGGTTGGGAGGATACTAGGGTATAGGTTTGGTGAAGAAACAGATTTATAATGGGTGAAAAATGTGATTTGAGTTATCCCCTTTTATAAGTGAAGGAAATAAAACTTTTTCAAATACCCATTACTTTTTCAATGATGGAATGACACTATTAAAGGGTCAGTGGTTCAAAAGTGGGAAATCATGAAGTTTGGGGGTGGTATAAGGTTAATAAATCATCTTCTATTCATTCTAAAATTTTTTATATACAAGTTTCAATTAATTTATCACTATATGGTTATATTTTACCATTTTGGGTTTTACCTCAGTGACTATTCCTACACTAGTATTTTTTTAAAATACGAGGTAATTATTATCACAAAATTTCACTTCTTTTAACCTAAATTTATGATCTTTATAATACAATTAAATTTATAAATAATATAAAATTAACATTTAAATTAAAACATTTAATATATAGAGAATTTTTTTTTAGAATTTTTTTTTACCATTAATCATTCTTAGTATTTTATAACAGTAATTACCAATTAAAGGAGTAATAATATATTTTTATGAGTGTATAAACATCATATAAAAGTAATTATATAAAATAGATTAATTTTAATTATTAGATATATAAGGACCCGCACTTATTTCATACATAATCTTGAATTTATTCAAGAAAACACTTCATTATACATTTAGGATCTTTTTAAGTTTAGAGCTTTATATAATTAAGACAAAACATTCATAACATTACACATTGTTACATAGTGGATACCATAAAATCAGTTTCCATTTTCCTCAGAATATAAAACATTAAAACATAAAACAAGACTCCTTGACAATTCTTAAACATTTAACATGTCTTCCTTCCTTGTATTATTCATCCATTAACCTGTGAAAAATCTTTTAAAAACTTTGGATGAGCACAAAAGCTCAGTAAGGTATGAAAAATAAGGAAAAATCACATTAGTCCATGAATACGCATGACGTATGAAAACATTTTCAAAATACATGCTTTACACCCATAAAATCTTACTTAGCGTAACATGAGATTTACACAAGATCCACACAAACATAATTATAATCATAGAGGTATATTGGGGCATTACTTACATAATCTCGTAGCCATCTTGGCTACCTTAAAATTTGTAACCCTCACGGCTACCTTACTTTGTGTAACCATCACAGTTACACTTGGAGTAACCATACGGCCGAACTCCAACTTACTCATACCCAATGAATTGGAGGGAAATATAGGTCCCACCCTTCATCATAAACAATGCCCAATAGAAAAAACATAATCATACAACATAAACAATAGCATAAAAACATTTTCTTTGAATCTTATAAAACAGAATTTTAAAAGAGGATTTTAGAAGAAAAGTCCCTTATAAACATCATATACTTGAAGTGAGACTTAATTGAGTGGATGGAATATGTATATACTCTGTAAATACACATAATTAAACATAATATAAACATAACCCATCACACAAACAATTTAAATAGCACATAAATTATAAAGTAGAAGGTTAACCCAAAGAATGGAAATCAGGTTAAGAATTCCCTTACCTTGGGCTTGTATTACTTAAAAATTGTTTAAACCTCCTGTATAAATGGTTAAAAGAGTGTTATTAGTACTTTACAGAAACATGTTCATGTTTATAACATCTTATATGGTCATTTCATAACCTCATTTCATCCCTTAATTGTTAGTATTTTGTTCCTTGCATTATTTTGGGTGAGTTCTTTTGTGATTTTCACAATCGGTTCATGATGAATCGTTCTTGTTGATTGGTAGTGAAACTCCAAAATTGGAATGGAGTAGTATTTACATAATTCCAGTACCATAAATTATACCATTTATCACTTTGGTGCTTTATATGATGATGATTTATAAGTTAAACATTAATTATGTTCGTTTAGATAATTTAAGTGGTTCTTTGATAATTAAAACTTCATTTAGTCTTGTAAATTTGAATCATGAGTACAAAAGAATTCCAGAACCTTATATGATTCATAAAACATATATTATAACCTGGTTCAACCATATAAATGGTTTCATGACCAGACTTGAAATAATTAATGGAGATTGAAAATACATCGTCCACGATATCGGTAATTCGACACAAATGGACAATGTTTTTTGATTCTTTAAATAAGTGAGAGAGGAGAGGAATTATGATTTGTAATTTTCCATAAACATGAAAACATCCAGAATATACATGATTCTGGAGATTTCATTCCTCTTGGATAAGAGGGGGTGAAGAACGAAGAGAAGGGAATCTTCAAATGAAGAAAACATGAGAAATTTCTTACAAAAATTCGGTAGCCTAACGACGTCTCTTAAAATTTCATAAAAATAAGATTGATGAGAGGAATGGAATATCTCATCATTAATACAAAATTTGGACAGTAAGGGGAAATATTAAATGAAATATCCCAACAAAAGACAAAGGAAAAGGAAGAGAATAACATAAAATGGAAGGAAAGAATGAAAATGAAAGAGGATGTTTACCTCTTGATCTCTTCTCCTTGAGATCCTTCTTAAGGGCTTTGATTTTGGTCTTTTGGTGAGACCAGAAGCTCTAGGACGTGGGGAAGAAGATTGGGGAGGGAATTTGGCAGAAATTAGACAATGCTCAAGGCTTGAGAGGTGTGAGAGGAAGAGGGTAGTGAGGGTGGTATTTATAGTGGGGGAGGGGAGGTATTTTAGATTATTTTAATTATTATTATAATATTTTTATCAAGACTATGAATAATCTCAAATCAAGTGGCCTTAATTAGTGAAAATATCAAGTGAGTTTGAGGCAAGTGGCCTTTCATCACTTATGATGTCATAAATAGTGCATTTTTATTGATAAATTGATTATACGATATTTTACCGTATTTCACTATTCACTGAAAATTCAAGAGTTTCAGAAAAAAAAATTTACCCCAACCATTTTTTGATGTGTAGAATTCAAAAATGAACTACATTTTTCAAAAATAATTTTCTAAATATTATTAATTTAATTTTTAAATAAGGTGACACTTAATTCGAAAAATAACAATATTTAGGTGCAACTAGTTTCATGTGACATTGGAAAATTAATTAAGATCCCATTATCCTATTTCCATGGGAAAATAAAATAATAATATTATTTACTATTCATGAGGTCATATTACTATTCATATTACTATTCATAAGGGCATGTTACTATTCACCAAAAAAACAAGTTTGTTCAATCAGACACTAAATAACATACTGAACATAATTGTAGATGACAGTTTCTTGAAATTCAAAACATAGAAGAAATAAAATTATGTTTAAAGGATACTTATAAATATATACCTTAAAAAAATTTCAAGCATTTTCAATTTATTTTTAGAAAACCTTGGGATGTTACATTATCCCCACCTTCTTGAAATTGCGTCCTCGCAATTTTATTTACTTATTAAACAACTGAGGGTATTTTTCCCTCATAGAATTTTCAGACTCCCATGTTGCTTCTTCAACCATGTGGTTTCTCCACAAAACCTTTACCTGGTGGATTACCTTATTCCACAATACCTATTCTCTTAGATCAAGAATCTGAACCGGTTTTTCTTCATAAGAAAGGTTCTCTGCTAGCTGAACTTCTTCCGGCCTCAAGACATGTGATGAATCTGGAACATACTTTCTCATCATCGAAACATGAAAAACATTGTGTACCTGAAACAAGCTCGGAGGCAAAGCTACGCGGTACGCAACTGTTCCAACTTTATCCAAGATTTCAAAAGGACCGATGAACCGTGGACTTAGTTTCCCTTTCTTACCGAAACGCATCACACTTTTCCAAGGAGATATTTTAAGGAAAACATGGTCACCTATCGTGAAAGAGAAGTCTTTCCTTCTGTTATCTGCATAACTTTTCTGCCTGCTCTGAGCTGTCCTCATGTGTTGCTGGATCATCCTCACTTTCTTAGCCACTTCTTCTACTAATTCTGGCCCCATCAACTTTCTTTCACCGACTTCATCCCCAGAATAACTTCAAACTCGACTAAGGGTAAAACAACAAGGTTTGCAGGTAAAGTATTTCCATATACCACAATAGAAATATTCTTATAATTCCTCTTTGCTATAACATTTCCCCCTGGTGTTTTAACAACAAGTTCGGGTATCATTTGTTGAGGTGATATTTCCAATTTACTAGAAAATTCCTCAGAGATGAAGGAATGTGTAGACCCCGTATCAAAAAAAACTTTAGCAAAATCTGAGTGAACAAACAAAGTACATGATACAACTTCATTGGATGGCCCAACATCTGCTGACGTAGTCGAAAAGGATCTCACTACACCTTTCTGCTTGTAGTCTGGCTTCTTTGGATCATTTGGATCCCTCTTTGGATAGGCATTTGCATAGTGACCCATCTCACCACATTTAAAATACTTTACAGTTTTCTTATCAGGATTAGTCTTTGGATCATTTTCATTGCAATCTCGGGCCATGTGTCCAAACTTACCACATTTAAAACACTTCCCAGTTTTGATAAGACATTCCCCAGGGTGCTTCTTGCCACACTTTTCACAAACTGGAAACTGTATTTTCTTACCATCAGATTTCATTGGTTGATTCTTACCCATTGCTTTCCAATTTGACCTCTTCTTCTCTTTGTTTCCAAATTGCATGTGATCGTCAGCAAACTCCATCTCTACCCTCTCAGCATATCGGACAAGTTTCTCGTAACTTTTGAATTCACGGGAGGCCAACGCCCTTCGATACCTTGGCTTCAATCCTGAGTAAAAGCGGTTGATTTTGCTATCGAGATCCAGAATAAGATTTGGAGCATACCTCGCCAGTCGGGTGAAGTTCGCCTCATACATAGCCACTGAATCTTCCTCCTTTTGTTTCAATTCAAGGAATTATTTCTCCATTATAAGTCGCACCACCTTAGGAAAATATTTTTCAAGAAAAAGACTTTTAAATTCATCCCACACTATGGCATAAAAATACTCTCTACCCCTGATATTCCTTACCATTGACCACCACTGATCAGCTTCCCCTTCAAAACGATAAATGGCAAGACTTACCTTTTGATTGTCTGAACATCCCATAACATCAAATATCTTTTCAAGGGATTTAATCCATCCTTCTGTTGCCACTGGGTCAGAAGATCCATTGAATGCAGAAGGTTGTTGTCTCATAAAATGTTCCACCACTGTCATGTTCCGTTGGGGTACCTCTATTTTTCCTCTTGCATGGATTCCACCACCATTTATTGCCTGCGTTAGCTGAGCCATTACTGTCACAAACTGCTCGGTTCCAATCCCTACCATTCCAGGCTGTTGATCAGGAAGGATGTCATTCTGTCGGTGCCTATCCTCTTCAGCATCCATGTTCCTTATGCGGACAACCATTCTAAACAAACATTTCTTAGATGAAGTAACATGGTAATCTTTAAATTCTATAGAAAATTAAACATAGGGTGAGAATTATTTATGGTATTCTATTAGCATCACCTTAACCCCTAAAGTTATCTAAACCATCCTCTTATACCAACTATAAGGACCCGCACTTATTTCATACATAATCTTGAATTTATTCAAGAAAACACTTCATTATACATTTAGGATCTTTTCAAGTTTAGAGTTTTAGAGAATTAAGACAAAACATTCATAACATTACACATTGTTACATAGTGGATACCATAAAATCAGTTTCCATTTTCCTCAGAATATAAAACATTAAAACATAAAACAAGACTCCTTGACAATTCTTCAACATTTAACATGTCTTCCTTACTTGTATTATTCATCCATTAACCTGTGAAAAATCATTTAAAAACTTTGGATGAGCACAAAAGATCAGTAAGGTATGAAAAAGAAGGAAAAATCACATTAGTCCATGAATACGCATGACGTATGAAAACATTTTCAAAATACATGCTTTACACCCATAAAATCTTACTTAGCGTAACATGAGATTTACACAAGATCCACACAAACATAATTATAATCATAGAGGTATATTGGGGAATTACTTACATAATCTTGTAGCCATCTTGGCTACCTTAAAATTTGTAACCCTCACGGCTACCTTACTTTGTGTAACCATCACAGTTACACTTGGAGTAACCATACGGCCGACCTCCAACTTACTCATACCCAATGAATTGGAGGGAAATATAGGTCCCACCCTTCATCATAAACAATGCCCAATAACAAAAACATAATCATACAACATAAACAATAGCATAAAAACATTTCCTTTGAATCTTATAAAACAGAATTTTAAAAGAGGATTTTAGAAGAAAAGTCCCTTATAAACATCATATACTTGAAGTGAGACTTAATTTAGTGGATGGAATATGTATATACTCTATAAATACACATAATTAAACATAATATAAACATAACCCATCACACAAACAATTTAAATAGCACATAAATTATAAAGTAGAAGGTTAACCCAATGAATGGAAATCGGGTTAAGAATTCCCTTACCTTGGGCTTGTATTACTTCAAAATTGTTTAAACCTCCTGTATAAATGGTTAAAAGAGTTTTATTAGTACTTTACAGAAACATTTTCATGTTTATAACATCTTATATGGTCATTTCATAACCTCATTTCACCCCTTAATTGTTAGTATTTTGTTCCTTGCATTATTTTGGGTGAGTTCTTTTGTGATTTTCACAATCGGTTCATGATGAATCATTCTTGTTGATTGGAAGTGAAACTCCAAAATTTGAATGGAGTAGTATTTACATAATTCCATTACCATAAATTATACCATTTATCACTTTGGTGCTTTATATGATGATGATTTATAAGTTAAACATTAATTATGTTCGTTTAGATAATTTAAGTGGTTCTTTGATAATTACAACTTCATTTAGTCTTGTAAATTTGAATAATGAGTACAAAAGAATTCCAGAACCTTATATGATTCATAAAACATATATTATAACCTGGTTCAACCATATAAATGGTTTCATGACCAGACTTGAAAGAATTAATGGAGATTGAAAATACATCGTCCACGATATCGGTAATTCGACACAAATGGACAATGTTTTTTGATTCTTTAAATAAGTGAGAGAGGAGAGGAATTATGATTTTTAATTTTCCATAAACATGAAAACATCCAGAATATACATGATTCTGTAGATTTCATGCATCTTGGATAAGAGGGGGTGAAGAACGAAGAGAAGGGAATCTTGAAATGAAGAAAACATGAGAAATTTCTTACAAAAATTCGGCAGCCTAACGGCGTCTCTTAAAATTTCATAAAAATAAGATTGATGAGAGGAATGTAATATCTCATCATTCATACAAAATTTGGACAGTAAGGGGAAATATTAAATGAAATATCCAAACAAAATACAAAGGAAAAGGAAGAGAATAACATAAAATGGAAGGAAAGAATGAAAATGAAAGAGGATGTTTACCTCTTGATCTCTTCTCCTTGAGATCCTTCTTAAGGGCTTTGATTTTGGTCTTTTGGTGAGACCAGAAGCTCTAGGACGTGGGGAAGAAGATTGGGGAGGGAATTTGGCAGAAATTAGACAATGCTCAAGGCTTGAGAGGTGTGAGAGGAAGAGGGGAGTGAGGGTGGTATTTATAGTGGGGGAGGGGAGGTATTTTAGATTATTTTAATTATTATTATAATATTTTTATCAAGACTATGAATAATCTCAAATGAAGTGGCCTTAATTAGTGAAAATATCAAGTGAGTTCGAGTCAAGTGGACTTTAATCACTTATGATGTCATAAATAGTGCATTTTTACTGATACATTGATTATACGGTATTTTACCGTATTTCACTATTCACCGAAAATTCAAGAGTTTCAGAAAAATACCAAAAATTTACCCCAACCATTTTTCGATGTGTAGAATTCAAAAATGAACTCCATTTTTCAAAAATAATTTTCTAAATATTATTAATTTAATTTTTAAATAAGGTCACAGTTAATTCGAAAAATAACAATATTTAAGTGCAACTAGTTTCATGTGACATTGGAAAATTAATTAAGATCCCATTATCCTATTGCCATGAGAAAATAAAATAATAATATTATTTACTATTCATGAGGTCATATTACTATTCATATTACTATTCATAAGGGCATGTTACTATTCACCAAAAAAACAAGTTTGTTCCATCAGACTCTAAATAACATACTGAACACAATTGTAGATGACAGTTTCTTGAAATTCAAAACATAGAAGAAATAAAATTATGTTTAAAGGATACTTATAAATATATACCTTAAACAAAATTTCAAGCATTTTCAATTTATTTTTAGAAAACCTTGGGATGTTACAAGATAAAAATTTAATAATATTAATAAAACAATTATTTTAAAAATAACCCTTTCACCATTATTGTATTCAATTACATTAATATTAGTAATACTACTTTTATGAATATAAATTAAATTAAAATCATTATATAATATGAACTTATGAATTTGAAATATAAAATAATATTTTTTAGATTTAATTTCTATAATTGATGAAAATAAAATTTTAATATAAGCTAATAAAAATAATAATTAAGTGAAAATATTTGTTAAGTTTCTAAAATGTTAAAAATGGGTTTTATAATTTCAATATAGTATTTTTAAGTGATTTATTTTACATTAGAAATATAATTAATTTTTTTTCAAAAACTTTTAATTCATTTTTATATCATGACAAATTTATAAAAGTGATGATATTAACAAAATCAATATTTTTTCATTATTCACTAAAAAATAAATTATTTTTGAAAAAACACTTCATCCTTAGATAATTTTAACATTCTAAATTTTAAAATGAATCTAGTTTTACAAAATTAAAATTTATAAATTTATAAATTTATTTTTTAAATGAAAATACCTATAGAAATGAATTTTACAGGAAAAATACCAATTAAAACATTTAGTGTTCATAATATTACTTTGTATGGATTTCTAATAGATTACAATAATTTTATTTTCTAGTGATTTTATTGTTATTAAATTTTTTGAATAATATTAATCTAATTTCCCAGGACTTGTATTAGTTTAGTTTTACATGTAAAGAAAGCTATTACACATAGTAATTCTTTAGAGAAAAATATATTCTAAAATCTCAAGGTTTTATATTCTCCACCATTAAATAAATTTCAACGTTGTAATTTTAATTATCACATAATAAAATAATAACTATGAAAATATAAAATATATACATGAGTCAAGAAATAATTTTTAGGGATATATTGACATTAAAATTTTTTTTTTAATCTTTTTTCCCTTAGAATATTCCACTCATAATATTGGGGGATTTCACCAATTATTTGACATAAAAATCCATAATATTTTGTTATTATAACTCTTATGGTATATTTTTTTTAAAATATATATCATAAAAATCCTTTCACAAATAGATGTTCATAGGTTGGTTTGAAATGTGATTTCACTATTTTGGTAATTAATATAGTGTATATGGGAAGATAGAAAATCCATTTCCGAAATCACATAAAATTCATCTAAAGGGAGAATTTATAAGTTTTGGGTGAAGTATAATCCCTTAAACCTTGAAGGAGACTCATGCACCTTGGATATAACATTTATACCATGAGGTGATTTTATTTATAATTTGATTGTTAATAGTTGGGGAAAACGTACATGATATAAGAAATATATAAATATAGAATTAATAATACATAAAAAATCTTAATTACGACTATACACTTCAATAATAGTCATTTTACAGCCTCAACCTTATTCTACTGGTCTATGAGGTCATTGATTCCCATTATCCTTGGTAGTCCTGGGTAAGGGAATATATATCCATTATGATCAAAATCATTTCATTTGAAGTAAGAAAGTGTGATGGTGTATTAATTGATACATTAATATTATATTACTCAACCTATTTATCTCTATTTCAAAATCATGATATCAATGGCGAATACTCCAACAATTGAAACATTTTTATTATTCCTTTGAGACATTCCCTCAGATTTTTCCCCACATTCTTAATAAGTAAGTGATTTAATCTTCTTTCCATTTTAATCTTCATCACCTGATCCTCCATGATTCTCCATCCTTCTATTATTTTCTCTATTTGGAAAATCAATTATGTTCAAATTGTTAATCATAAACTTGATAGTTGTCTTGACATAATCCTAAGCCATATGACTTTATCTTCTATCTCTTTGGGTTGTTTATTGGGAAAATATTCATATTTTTCATGGAATATATTGTTAATATAGTTCCTTTTGGATTTAGAAATTAATTAACAAAATTTTGTTAACATGTGTGATGAAAAAGTGACATCATAAGGGAATTACGAAAAATAATTTTCGAAAAAAATCAACGTCGAAATGCATTACTCTTTAAAACCATCACATTATCTTTTTATTCAACCGAAATCATTTTTAGTGTCATGTTGGTTTATTTAGGATTTGACCTCCCATCATCCTCGACTTAATTCCTTAACATATTAAATAATTCATAATGGGTTGTAAATATAATGTGATTGATGTTAGAAAAAACTGATTATTATTCTTTTTGGGATGTGTTTATTGATAAGTTTGTTGAAGGATGAATCAATGGAAGTTGAAATATGGATTTTATAATGTTTGGTTAATTATGACATCAAAATGGATAGGACCATACCTTAGTGAATGTTTTCAAATATGTGGTGTGGTTGGATACGTATAGAGTTTATGACCACGATCATTCTATATGGTGTGTTGAGTTGAAGAGTCCTAAAATGGGCATCTAGAAAGGAACTACACCGTAGTGGTCCCAATAGTGGAGTTATAGTGTATTTTTGAAAAAATGAAAATATTGGATAACCACATAATTGGAATAAAATAAATGACCGATTGGTATGGTCTTAATGTAATAGAAATAACCGATCTTGGTTCAATCCATGGTATATAGCATGGCGTAGGAAAAATGAAAAATGTTTTACACCACCCATGTACAAGAAGATTTATTCAAGAATCTATTATAAATCAAAATAATATGATTTAAAAAGTCCAAAATATGTGAGAAAATTACATTCAAATGTGTTTTCAGACTTGGGTGTTAACCTGTGATCCATGGGTAGTTACACTATGGACCTGTTTAAGGATATGATGTAGAGAAAGTTCACCTATAGAAAATAGGTTTCAATTGGAGGATATCAGTGTGGTGCTCCTCATTCTGAGTCTAAATATCCAAGATTGATACACCACACTATGGTGTAACCCATTTCAGCATTTGAATGAGAATATATGAAAATAATCAATATATTGATTCTTAGATTTTATGTCATTTGTAACAACTATTTAATGGGTTGTTTCTTGTTAGTTTTTAAAGGTAATAATTCATGCATTAATTTCAATAGATGAATGCACATGAATAAGAGTATTTAATGAGAATAAATTAAGAAATATAGATCCAAAAATGACTTGAATAATTTAAATGATAAAATAATTGGGGTTCTTCTAGATCTCATCTAGAAAGTTGAAGGTTCAAGAATAATATTTTTAGGAGATACATTCTCTATCATTTTAAGTTTGATAATTCATATTTTTATTAAGAAACACACGTTTTTGAAAAATATCAATAAAAATTGTTTTAATAATAAGATTACATAATTATAAGTAGTGATTTACATGGTGTGGGAGATAAGTGAGCTTTCCAAATGTTCATGGTAGTGAACTAGGAGGTTCAGTGAGGCTAATCCAAAAAAGAAATTATAAATCAATGAGTTTTTCTTTACAATTCTAGTGCATATGAATATTTCTATTCAAGACCATTGGGTGTTTCCCGATGCGGGTGAACCAAGTAAAACCCCCTATATCATATACTACTTTCATCCCACATGTAGTGGAATGTTAGATAGAAATTGAAGTGTTCCTCATGGTGATAGGACAAGATCCGTTGTCAAGAAAGAAACATTTTAAACTTCTATACCATGATTCACCTCCTATTATGGTGTAATACTTAATAAGGATTTAATAAGTGGTATTAATGGTAGATTTTTATTTCTATCTCTTAGAATCATGAAGATGATTGTTAACCAAAAAGGTATTTCTATCATTGAAGGTTGCAATTTCCAATTGTGTGAAATCCTGTCACAATATTATTTCATGAAAATGGGAATGGACATCTATAAAATAAATTTTTATGGAATCATTGATAATATAAAGAGTGGAACCTTTAAATAGAAATATCATCCAAATACAATGCATATTCCAAATCCACAAATTCGTTGGGAAGTGATCTATATAATCTCATTTACATAAAGGTAGTGTCATAAAAAACCTCTCATATTTTGTTGGAAAATCTTTTTAATATTTATGAAAGATATTAAAAGGTTATAGATGCAATATTTTATGTTATATAAAAAATACTAATATTTAATAATGAACTCCAATGAGATGGTTGGTTCATTTTTTAGTCATCCAAAAGTTATTTATGACAATATGTGAGGCCTTGATGAAGATATTAAAGATGAGATGATCATGAAGTGGATTTTGAGAAGTATCCCTACCCATTTCAATGAAAAATTATATTTTATAGAAGAAAAAGTTCCAAAATAAATATCCCTTAATAGTTTTCAAGGCACTCTTGTGTCTTATAAGATGATAAATGAAGAGAATGAGTTAAGAACAAAGTATAGTAACTAATAAGTTTCATTAAATTCAATGCAGAACCACTCAATAAATGAGAATACATATGTTGATTAATTTGATGAGGTCATGTCATTTATTTCCTATAATATTAAGAGACTTATTATAAATTTCTAGGGAATATTTCCTCTTTATTTCTTCCTATGTGTAAAAGTGGGACATATTGCAACTAAATGTCTCAAGAACCATAACGATGAAGATAAATAAGAGAACTAGCCCAGAAAGTTAACAAGATGCGTGGAAGGTATAAATAACTTATAATAGATATCCTTTAAAATGATAAATTTTCTTTATTAATAATAAGATTTTTTTGGAGAAAGTGAAACAAAATATACCATTTATTGTAAGGATAACAATACATTAATGGATATTTAAAATAATCCAAAGGATGATGATGAGGATGATAAGAATGAATGGATTTTAGGAAGAGTTCATCTTCAATCATAACTTTAATCATTTTTTAGGAATATAAATAATAATAAGTCAAATGTAGTGGTTCATGATTCAAATATTTACTTGCAACCATAATAAGAAGAAAATGTAGAGTTTCAGTTTGATATTAGAAAATTCAAATCATGATTTTTTGGAAAATTTGGAATGGATGTTAAAATAAATATTAAAGTAAAATTACAATCCTAAATCATTGATTTTTTATATTAAATTATGAAATACAAAGTTTAAATTATTGATAATCCCTAGAAATAAGTTTTGAATTGATATCAGATGTGTGAAGATCAAGAAAGACTATTGATACTTAATATGATGAATTTGAATTTTAATGCATCATTATCAAGTCAAGCCTAGGGGTTTTCTGAGGAAGATCATATACCAATTATTTAATCCATATGAGTCTATGATAAACTCAAATAAGTGATGGACCATGGTGAAGTGTTAAAGATAAAAATGGTTGTTCTTAAACCACAAATGCAAACTCCCCAGAAGAAGGTATCTCTTTATAGCACTTGAAATGTTAAAATCATGTATCAATGATATATTCCAATATATCATGGGTAAAATGTTTTTTTATCTGTAATGTTTGGACACACTTAATTTATTTGTTCTATATCTTGGAGATTTTTTTTGTGAGAAAGACCAATCTAAACTGAAAAGAGTAAAATCTTATCATTATTTTTATTTTAATGGATATTTAATTTGTTTTGTGAAGGATATTGATAGAAATTAATCAATTTTGAAACTATATGGAAACAAAGAGTATTAAAGACATATCATGTAGAAGAAATAAAAATATTTAATATTTATAAAAAATTATGGAAAAAAAAAATATATTTTTAGTATTTACTGAAGTAGAATAGTTCATAGAGATATATGTTGAGGAGACATACTCGTCAACAACACAGATAATGAAAGGAAGTTTAAAGAAAGATAATTTTGTTGAAATTTGCTTGAGGCCAATGTAAAAGTATAGTTTTGGAATCATGAATAGTGGATTTAAATCACACATGATATAAATTAAAGTCTTCATTTTGAATACCAAGTAAAAAAATATAATGCCATTAATTTTGGGAATAATGAGGGTTTTATGATTGTTGGTTCTAGAAAAGAAAAAATAAAGGAAAATATTTTAGGTGAGTTGATGTTCACTTTATTGAGGGGTTAAATCATAGTATTCTTAGTGTTATCCAATTGTGTGAACATAGGCATGTGATTAAGTTTAATAAAAAGGTATACACTATTAGAGTAGGTGAAGACGTCATGGTTTATTGATATAGTGAACATGTATTTATGTGGGAAAATATCACCAAAATCCAAAATTTGGAAAAAGGTATTATGTAACACCCCAGGTAAATAAAGAATATGACATTTTCATATTTATCAATATTTTGGAATAAAATATTAATATTACTTTCAAGGGAATGTTATGCTCGAGGGCGTACCCAATACTTAACAACGAGTTTCTTTGAAATCTTATGTTGCACTCTAATAATAAAATAATATTATTTTAAAAGGTAGTTAATGCATATCCATTGTAATGGCGGGAATGAAAGAACTAAATACAAAATTATTATATAAGTTTTTCAAATATTTTTACTTTTATCCAATAAATGTTGGAGGCTTAAAATGAAAATGAATCCAATTTTAAGCATAAATCTTCTAATATTCTTTAAAAGGTCGATTAACCTCCTTTTGATGGATAACCATTTTTAAATATACTTTTGACAATTTTATATGTTGTATTTGATAAAATAAAATCCTTATTTAGAATCTGGACATCAAAATTTACTTTGTGAAAAATTTTGTAATTTTTCTGATAAAGATCATTTTTATTGAAAATGTTGCATTTTAATTCAAAACCTCCTTTTAATCTGATTTATTTATATGGATAGATTATATTTTTAATTTATTTTAGAGTGTATTTAGAATATATTTTTACCATTTAATCTAATGGTGGTCATTGGAATTAATTTCACTTTGAAATTGGACTAAAACTAGTGACAATATTTTAATAGATAGTGTTTCTTAAAAACACACTATTTGTTTTGACAGCGGGAATTAATTATTAAATTAATTAATGCAACATATATGTTTTGAATTTTTTAAAATAGACATCATTTTTGAATTCGGAATATCAAATATATCTTAGGGTTCATTTTTGGTATTTTTCTAAAAAACATCAATTTTTGATGAATAGTGAAACCATTAAGTGGTAGTTTAAAAACTGATTTTTTGTTTAAATAAAACATTACCACTTCTGTGATTTGAATTTCAAAAATACGACATACATGGTTGTCATTAGGATGTAAAATTTGGTTCAATGGGATTAAAATAATTTTTTGGTGAATAGTAACTTTTAAGTTTTTAATCGCGATTAGAGGTAATTAGTGTAATTTAAGGTAAAAATAATGTTTTAATAATATGAAATTACCTAGACACATGTCCTACCCTAATTGGATGTGTCATGGCAGACCAATAAAACCCATGGGTCAACTTGGGGACCCCATGGAGCCACTTTGGTTGGAAAATGACATAAATAACTATTTATTTAATATTAAAATAAAAATGTCACAAGCTTGAGTTGTTTTACTAAAACAAAATTTAAATGGGGTTATACTAGTCATATTTTTGACTATAAATATTCATTAGAAATCTAAAAATATTTCATACAGCATGATATTTTTTTTTATAATTTTTAGACATTAAATAAATTAAATTCTTTATGACATCATGATGATGCCACGATTACCTCATTAATAAAGGATTTAAATAAAATGAAAAGATAATGTTAAAACTATAACATACATTTGTCAAAGACCAATTGGATGAGTATATTTAGAAAACGTACCACCTTATCCTCTAAATACATCAATGTGGGGCCTTTAAAATCCGAAACTCATTTGAAAATGATGTAACATTTTGTAACTTTCCAAGAGTGCCCCTCCTCTCGTCTTATAAAAGGCTTCCACCTCTACCACATTACCCACACCTCTAAAGCCTTTGTCTCGGCCTACCCCTGTAAATTTTGTCTCTCCACATCCCTCTCTTACTCCTAGAAGCCTCACTTTGGTCATAAGTCTTCCCAAGGAATCTTTTGATCTCAAATCATAGAGAGATACCCGATTTTAAGGTAATGTATTCACTTGTGTTCTTTTGTTTTATTTTGCTTCTCCAACCCCATAAACTCTTTTTATTCATTTATTTTGTAACAAATCCAGTGTATTAAATATACTAGGATGTTTTTATAAGAATTATTAGAGCTACACTTACACACACCTACATCTAATGGTTAAATAACATACTGTTTCTGTGGATGGTGAAATTTTGCCTCACGAAACGATGATTGTTCAATATTATTTTAACAGCCTCAAAGGTGGCCATTAAGATGTCACTATATTTATATATGATATATAATATGTTTATGTTTTACTTAAGATTCTGTATTTTTCATTTATGGCATACCTTTATGGTTTCCATTATGGTTAAACGTGATATCTTCATTTTAGGAAGTGCGGACTACCGCCCCCTCAAAGTGATTTGATTCGTTTATACCATATGTTGTATGTATAAATAATAGATTTAATGATATTATATATGATAACATACTGTAATTATAATAATATTATGGATAATTATGTTTTAATTCCATTATATAAGAAATATAAATGGAAGTAACGTTCATGCGTACGTACGGCTTACCGTCTCCATGAACGGTGCATTTCATTTCTTACCTATAAATGTTATGTAATATTATAAATGAATATATATAATGGATATATATGATATATATGATATCTACATAATGAATATAATTCTGGATATAATATATATTTTACCACATGAACAACTTGTAATTAAAAAGAGTTTATTTTTGACTCAAGTAGCAATGATCTAAAAAACAACCATTATTAACTTAAATAATTACATAATGTTAATAGCATGGTAGTAAGTGATATAAAAGGAATAATGAAATTGAAAAAGGTTATTAAGCAAGTATAAATTAACTCATGTTTATTATTCATGAGGTTAAAGAATGATCGAGTCAAGTCGGACCCAAGGTAAGGGATCTTACCCCTCTCTTTCTTTTTAAGTATAATCTTTTATGTCATTCCTTTTAAGCTCATATTTCTTATGATTGGGATGTTATTTTATATTACTCCTACTGTAATGTTTATGTTCATATTATGAGAGACCCTATTTTCTCTCATCAATCCATTTTTGTAAGTATTAAGTGGCGCCGTTAGGCTGCCGAGTTTTCGTAAGGGATTTTTCATCTCAATTTTAGTACCGTGAGATTTATGCTACATTTTCCACCATTTCCTTTGAGTGGTGTATGTACTTCCCATTCTTATACTCCTTCTGTAATATAATTTCATTTATTGGTATTTACCTATTCATTGTATGACCCTTCTTCAATGAGGTGTACGTTTCGAAAGTAACCCAAGTCGGTAAGGGAACATTTCACACTCCTCTTTTTAAAAGACTTATTTTGTTATGTATTTTAATTCAAATAATATTATGTTGGTATATGTTCTTATATATCCTTATTGATGTAAATTTTATGTCCAAGTGACGAGATTCCCTTTTTATCTCTCGTCAACTCTTTTTCTGAATTTTGAAGTGACGCCGTTAGGCTGTCGAATTTTACAAAGGGAACTTCTTAACCCAATTTCGATTTATTTGGGTTCAACATGTAGTAACTGAATATGTCATCCTTTGAATATGTGTGAATGACCTTTGATTATTTTAAACTTAATATCCACTTATATTGGGTGTATTTATATTTGTCACACATAATTATGAGATTGATTTATCCTTAATCTAAGGATACCTTCTTTATAATGGATTTCATCTCATGTTACATTTCTATTGAGACTTCATTGTTGTTATGCACCAGTTCACTCTTATATGGTGTATATACTGTCCTTTGGAATATTATATCATGAATATCTCTATTCTCATGATATTATAAAGTTCTGATTAAATGTTATTCCTTAATTATTGTATTCAAGTGTCTCTCATTTTGTTAAAAACACTTTAACTAAAATATCGTTTTAAATGTTTTAATGATTTATTATTATAAATATTTCTCATTAATATCCATGTTTTCAAAAATGGTTTTAATGATTCATTTATATGGATATTAACAGTTTAAAATGTTAAAATCTTCAAAGTGGTATGGGACACTTTGATTCAAAAATCTCTTTATTAAATGTTTTAAATGGTTTTGAAAATGGTTTTTAGAATGGATTCATTATTTCAAAATATTAAAATGTTATATTGTTATTACAAAGTGGTAATGTTATATTTCTTTTGTGCTTAAGTTATTTTCTATGATTATGTTATGGGTAAAGTATGATTTCATTCTTATGTATATATGTACTCATGTTTCCTTTCCATACTTTTTATAACCCTTACTGATCTTTTTATGCTCATCCCAAGTTTTTGAAATGTTTTTCACAGGTCAAGGGAATGGTACATGATATGATGATAGTGTCAAGGAAGTGTCAAGAAAGAATCCATGCTTAATTTTAAATATGTTTCTGTTGATGGGAAAAATGAATACTGTCTTTTATGTAACAACTTTGTTTAAATATGGAATGTAATGCATGTTTTATGATCTAATTCTCTAAAACTCTAATCCTAAAAAGATCCTCAATGTGTAATCTTATAATAACTCAAGATTAAGTAAGGTTTAAGGATGGGGCCTTATAGTTGGTATCAGAGGTCGGTTTAGATAACTTTAGAGGTTAGAGTGTTGTTTAAGAAAAAGTGACATGTTGTGTATAAACACAATGGTAAGTATATTAGATGGAGTCATAGTTTTTTTGAAAGTTATAATGAGTTTGAGATAACTTGGATAAGTATATCTTGGGGTTTATCTTCCTCTATTTTATTTGATGATTTTACTGATATACTCACACCAAACTTTTTGATTTTAGTAAATGGCTGGATCTAGAAGGAACCAAAATAACAGTGGATTTGAAGAAAACTGTGACAGTTTTATGAAAGAACAACTGAATGATATGGGAGCTACCAAGAGAAATCTTGTGGTTATCCTCAACCAACTATCTGGAGTCATGATTGACCACCTGAACCTTAGTGATTTTTATAAGGCATCGTGTATGTGAGAAACAAATCCCTACTAAAGTTCAGGTAATAATCATAAAGGTAAGTATGTTAAAAACCTATTTTTCAAATATGTGGAAGGAAACACATAGGAAATTTTTTCAAAGGGACAAAAATATGCTATAGATGTTGAAATGAAGGTCATAAAGCAAGAACCTGCCATAGAAAAAGGAAACATCTAGTTGACTCTTGGAAAGGGAAATAAGTTCTTTCTGAAGGATCAATTGAATGTTTTAAATGTGGTGTGCATGGTCAATATGGAAACACATGTCCTACGAAGAAGTTTTGGGAATGGGGTCACCAAGATCGTTCAAATATTCATTTACCAATACCTAATTCCATTCCGATTGAGGATGAAGAAACTAACAGTGAAGAATGAAAGGTATGGATTATTTCTTAACATATGTTTTCATGTTATTGGAATATTAGGATATGATTAATGATTTTTTTTGTAGAAAAGAAGTTTTTCAGAATAAATTGAAAAGGAATGGATAATGGATCATGAAGAATGTTGAATGAGTAAGAAGTCATCATATAAGGGATTCAAGGGTTATGGTAGATTTTAGGATGGTGAAATTCTTAGATGTATTAAGTCTCTTTTGATGATGGGGTTACATTAGAAGACTTTTTATAGTAACCCTGATGTTTGATATACGAAAATTTTATTCAAGGAATAATTATCCTTTATTTTGTGGATATAGTTATAAAGAACCATTTGGGTTTATATGATCCTTGAATTTGAGGAAAGTACTGGTTAATACCTTTTGGGTTGCAAAATGGAAGTTATCAGATAACCTTTGTGGTTAAAATATGTTATAGTTATTTTTGATGAATTTATCTCTTTTTTAGGAATGTTATAAAATTATATAGTATTTGAAAAGGGACAACACGCAGACCGTGTGACAAACCGTCACGTCAGACGAAGCTGTGGGAATCGAACCCACAACCAAAGTACAACTGGTATTTATCACCTACCACTGGACTACGTGAAGTCCCTGGTTAGTTTGAATGATTCTTTTTTAGTTAGATGATTTTATGAATTAAGAGTAAGTTGATTTTTTTTGGTTTTCAATGGAAATGATTATCCTATCATGGAGGATATGTGATTAGGTTAATTACTTTTCAGTATGAGACTGTAAGAGTACCTGATGTTATTTTGGAGAAAAATGTTTAAATTTATCTTAAGAGACTATGTGATTAAATCCTTCAGAGAATTGGGTTTCAATCTTAGTTTGGTTTACATTGTAGAATTTTATGGATAGATTTTTATTGAATGGTCTTTGTTGAACTTTGGATTTTAGTTTTTTTTAAGGTCTAAAGACATGGGAAGTATATAGTTCTCTTTTTTGGATTATGTGATTCTCTAGAAGTTGATTATAGCTCTCTTAATGTGAACAAGTCATCCTAAATACTCTTCTTTTGGAGAAAATATGAGTTCGTGTAAGAAATATAGTAAAAGTTGAAAGTCAAAATGACAATTAAGTATGATTCCTTATGTTTTAGTTAAGCTCATCAATAAATTCCTCAATGAAAAGTAACTTAAAACAAAAATGTTGTCCGTTAATTTTTCCTACTAGGGAATCAAATACCATTTAACCCATGACAAGTTTGTGATTTTCTTGTTGTTAACTTTCTCCTAGACATGTTTACTATCACTATCCATCAGAACATGACCCTTTGTTTTTTCCTCCATATCCATATTTTCATACTTGGAATCCTAGTATGGGTTAACTCAGGTGACATTTGTACTTCTCTCCCATTCTTTTAATGTGATAGTTTTACTGACTCTTGTTCCGATGTGGGATTTTCAATGAAGCTTCCAAGCCCAATTTTAATATTGCGAGGACGCAATTCCCAAAATGGGGGAAGGATGTAACACCCCAGGTAAATAAAGAATATGAAAATTTCATATTTATCCATATTTTTTAATAAAATATTAATATTACTTTCAAGGGAATGTTATGCTCGAGGGCGTACCCAATACGCAACAACGAGTTTCTTTGAAATCTTACGTTGCACACTAATAATAAAATAATATTATTTTAAAAGGTAGTTAATGCCTATCCATTGTAATGGATGGAATGAACGAAACTAACTACAAAATGATTATATATGTTTGTCAAATATTTTTACTTTTATCCAATAAATGTTGGAGGCTTAAAAGGCAAATGAATCAAATTTTAAGCATAAATCTTCTAATATTCATTAGAAGGTCGATTAACCACCTTTTGATGGAGAACCATTTTTAAATATACTTTTTACAATTTTACATGTTGTATTTTACAAAATAAAATCCTTCTTTAGAATCTAGACATCAAAATTTACTTTGTGTCAAATTTTGTTATTTTTCCGATAAAGATCATTTTTATTGAAAATGTTGCATTTTAATTCAAAACCTCCTTTTAATCTGATTTATTTATATGGATAGATTATATTTTTAATTTATATTATAGTTTATTTAGAATATATTTTTACCATTTAATCTAATGGTGGTCATTGAAATTAATTTCACTTTGAAATTGGACTTAAACTAGTGTCAATCTTTTAATAGATATTGTTTCTTAAAAAGACGTTATTTGTTTTGACAGCGGGAATTAATTATTAAATTAATTAATGCAACATATATGTTTTTAATTTTTTAAAATAGAAATTATTTTTTAATTCGGAATATCAAATATAGCTTAGGGTGAATTTTTGGTATTTTTCTGAAAAACTTCAATTTTTGATGAATAGTGAAACCACTAAGTGGTAGTTTAAAAACTGATTTTTCATTTAAATGAAACTTTACCACTTATGTGATTTGAATTTCAAAAATCCGACATACATGGTTGTCATTAGGATGTAAAATGTGGTTCAATGGGATTAAAATAATTTTTTTTTGTGAATAGTAACTTTTAAGTTTTTAATCGCGATTAGAGGTAATTAGTGTAATTTAAGGTAAAAATAATGTTTTAATAATATGAAATGACCTAGAAACATGTAATACCCTCATTGGATGTGTCATGTCCGACCAATACAATCCATGGGTCAACTTGGGGACCCCATGGAGCCACTTTGGTTGGAAAATGACATAAATAACTTTTTATTTAAAGTTAAAATAAAAATGTCACAAGTATGAGTTGTTTTACTAAAACAATTTTTAAATGGTGTTATACAAGTCATATGTTTTACTATAAATATTAATTATAAAGATAAAAAGATTTACTACATCATGATATTTGTTTTATAATTTTTAGACATAAAATAAATAAAATTATTTATGACATCATGATGATGTAGCGATTACCTCATTAATAAAGGATTTAAATAAAATGAAAAGATAATGTTAAAACTATAACATAAAGTTTTCAAAGACCTATTTGATGAGTATATTTCTAACCCTTACCACCTTATCCTAGAAATACATCAATATGTGACCTTTAAAATATGAAACTCATTTGAAAATCAAGTAACATTTTGTAACTTTCCAAGAGTGCCCCTCCTCTCCCCTTATAAAAGGATTCCACCTCTACCACCTTACCCACACCTCTCAAGCATTTGGCTCTGCCAAACCCTGCATATTTTGTCTCTCCACATCCCTCTATTACTCATAGAAGCCTCAATTTGGGCATAAGTCTTACCAAGGAATCCTTTGAGCTCAAATTAAAAGAGATACCCGATTTTAAGGTAATGTCTTCACTTGTGTTCTTTTGTTTTATTTTTCTTCTCCAACCCCATAAACTCTTTTTATTCATTTCTTTTGTAACAAATACAGTATCTTAAATATACTAGGATGTTGTTATAAGAATTATTCGAGCTACAATTACACACACCTATATCTAATGGTTAAAGAACATACTGTTTCTGTGGACGGTGAATTTCTGCCTCACGAAACGATGATTGTTCAATATTCTTTTAACACCCTCAAAGGTGGCCATTAAGATGTCACTATATTTATATATTATATATAATATGTTTATGTTTTACTTAATCTTCTTTATTTTTCATTTATGAAATACATTTATGGTTTCCATTATGGTTAAACGCAATATCTTCATTTTAGGAAGTGCGGACTACCACCCCCTCAAAGTGATTTGATTCGTTAATACAATATGTTGTACGTATAAATGATAGATTTAATTATATTATATATGATACCATATTGGAATTATAATACTATTATGTATCATTATGTTTTCATTCCATTAAATAAGAAATTGAACTGGAAGTAGCGTTCATGCGTACGTACGACTTATCGTCTCCATGAACGGTGCATTTCATTTCTTACCTCTAAATGTTATGTAATATTATAAATGCATGTATATAATGGATATATCTGATATAAATTATATCTACATAATGAATATAATTCTGGATATAATATATATTTTACCACATGAACAACTTGTAATTATAAAGAGTTTATTTTTGTCTCAAGTAGCAATGATCTATAAAACGACCATTATTAACTTAAATAATTACATAGTGTTCATAGCATGGTAGTAAGTGATATAAAAGGAATAATGAAATTTAAAATGGTTCTTAAGAAATTATAAATTAACTCAAGTTTATTATTCATGAGGTTAAAGAACGACCGAGTCAAGTCAGACCCGAGGTAAGGGATCCTACCCCTCTCTTTCTTTTTAAGTAAACTCTTTTATGTCATTCTTTTTAAGCTCATATTTTTTATGATTGGTATGTTATTTTCTATTACTCCTACTGTAATTTTTATGTTCATATTATGATAGACCCTATTTTCTCTCATCAATCCATTTTTGGAAGTTTTAAGTGGCGCCGTTAGGCTGCCGAGTTTTCGTAAGGGATTTTTCATCTCACTTTTAGTCCCGTGAGATTTATGCTAAATTTGCCACCATTTCCATTGAGTGGTGTATGTAATTACCATTATTATACTCTTTCTGCAATATAATTTCATTTATGGGTATTTAAATATTCATTGTATGACCCTTCTTCAATGGGGTGTACGTTTCGAAAGTAACCCAAGTCGGTAAGGGAACCTTTCACCCTCCTCATTTTAAAAGACTTCTTTTGTTATGTCTTTTAATTCACATACTATTATGTTGGTATATGTTCTTATATATCCTTATTGATGTAAATTTTATGTCCAAGTTATGAGATACCCTTTTTATCTCTCATCAACTATTTTTCTGAATTTTGAAGTGACGCAGTTAGGCTGTCGAATTTTACCAAGGGAACTTCTTTACCCAATTTAGATTTCTTTGGGTTAAACATGTAGTTAATGAATATGTCATCCTTTGAATATGTGTGAATTAACTTTGATTGTTTTACACTTAATATCCACTTATATTTGGTTTATTTATATTTTTCACACATAATTTTGACATTGATTTATCCTAAGTAATAGGATACGTTCTTTATAATGGATTTCATCTCACTTTAAATTTCTATTGAGACTTCATTGTTGTTATGCACCAGTTCACTCTTATATGGTGTTTATACTGTCCGTTGGAATATTATATCATGAATCCCTCTATTCTCATGATATTATAAAGTTCTGATTAAATATTATTCCTCAATTATTGTATTCAAGTGTCTCTCATTTTATTAAAAACACTTTAACTAAAATATCATTTTAAATGTTTTAATGATTTATTCTTATAAATATTTCTCATTAATATCCATGTTTTCAAAATGGTTTTAAGGATTTATTTATATAAATTTTAATGGTTTAAAATGTTAAAAGCTTCAAAGTGGTATAGGAAACCTTTATTCAAAAATATCTTTATTAAATGTTTTAAATGGTTTTGAAAATGGTTTTTAGAATGGATTAATTATTTCAATATCTTAAATTGTTATATTGTTATTACAATGTGGGAATGTTATCTTTATTTTATGCTTAAGTTATGTTCTATGATTATGTTATGGTTCTTGGGCAGTATTTATGAATACGGGTGGTTCCGTGATAAACTAAGGGCGAGTGAGCCCAATATAGCTCTCCAATGCATTGGGTAATGCGAAGGAGTTAAACGTTAAGGTTTCTCCGAAGAGATTTAGGGAATATACTGTGATGGGTATTCCAAACTTAACCAAGAGGGTTACTCCCTACGTAAGAATGTTATTAATGCCTCAAGTTACCTTTATGTCTTATGATTTCTATGATTTATTCATGATTTTATGAGGCATTTTAAAGTGATTATGTTTTATGGGTAAAGTATGATTTCATTCTTATCTATATATGTACTCATATTTCCTTTCCATACTTTTTATAACCCTTACTGAGATTTTAATGCTCATCCCAAGTTTTTTAAAATGTTTTTCACAGGTCAAGGGAATGGTACATGATATGACGATAGTGTCAAAGAAGTGTCAGGAAAGAATCCATGTTTAATTTTAAATATGTTTCCGTTGATGGAAAAAATGAATACTATCTTTTATGTAACCACTTTGTTTAAATGTGGAATGCAATGCATCTTTTATGATCTAATTCTCTAAAACTCTAAACCTAAAAATATCCTCAATGTGTAATCTTGTAATAACTCAATATTAAGTAAGTTTTAAGTCTAGGGCCTTATATATTATGTGTTATTTATTAAAAATTTTAGTAAGATGACACAAATTATACCTATCACACCCATGGATGTGGTTTACAGATGTATAAATCATTATTGAAGTGGGGATGAAAAGATGATTGGTGCAACAATTCAGAAGATCCAAACTAATAATGGCTCAAAATTTAATAATCATTAAGTTGAGTAATATTTATAGAATCATGGAATTTGAAAATAAGTTTCAATATTTGTAATACCCCCAACAAAATGTGGTAGTGGAAAGAAGAAACTTAATAATCAACAACATGTCCTAGACAATTATTATTGATATTTCCCTTTAGAAAGGTATTTGAAAGATTCTATTATTTCATATACATATGTATCTCTTAGAGCTTTTATATGTCTAAATTAAGGGATAAAAATATATTAACTAACTTATGGAAATATGCCTTTACTCAAGTACTTCTGATAATTTAGAAGAATTTATTTTATCCCAAATAAAGGAAAGAGTATAAAGTTTGAAGAATGGGGTGATTAAATCCTGTTTCATGGTTATTAATATAATATAAAATAATAAATTGTGATACAAAAATAAAATTTTAAAAACGATTGAGAGAAATGATGTGGTTGTGGTTGAATGTGGGAAAATGATATCTCCACACAAGAAAATTTCACATATCAACGATTAAGTTTTTGAAGTTGAAAGTGATGAAGAGGCACATGGATAAGAGAGAGTTTCAAGGACTAATGAAAATTTAGTTAACAAATATAATAGTTAAGAAGATATAGCCCTTTAAATAGGTACAAGTTGATGAATGAGTAAGGATTAAATCATTAATATAAACATTATTGTAGAATAGAAAATAAGGTTTTAAATAAGATGAATGAAGGATCAACTATAGATATATTTATAATATTTGGTGGAACATAAATCATTTAAATATGTTTAAAAATATGATTGTTGTTTTGGATACGAATGAAGATATTGATCAAATATAAAAAAAATGATATATGAAGTTGTTCTATGTTTAGGAAATAATAATTTTATTGGAACCAAGTGGGTGTTTTGAAATAAGCATATCGAATAAGACAAAGTGACTCAGAACAAAGCTCAGATTGTGTGTAAGGGATATTCCCAAATTTAAGGAATTGATATCGATGATACATTTATATTCATTACATGAATTGAAACTGCTCTATTATTCCTTGCCATGGTTGTTCAAAATGGTTTAAAAATATATCAAATGGATGTTAAATATAGTTTATTGAATGGATTACTTGATTGTGAAGTGTACATTGAACAACTAGATAATTTTATCATTAATGAAGATGAAGGTAAAGTGTTTTGATTGAATAAGTATTTTTATAACCTTAAAAAAGAACCTATATAATTATATTCTAGGTTAAATCAATATATAGGGATGGATAGTTTTCATAGATGGTTTGTAGATTATAACCTTTTTATCAATAAGGAGAATGATTATAGATTGATAGTACTTATCTATATTGATGACATAATTTTTTGAGGCTCTAAAAACAACCAAATAAAGTAGTTTTAAGATATCATGAGATCCAAATTTTATATGTATTGAATTTATGAATATCCATTTTCCTTGTATTAGAGGTAATTTAATGAATTAATGGAATGTTTATCCCTCAAAGAAAATATTCGAAGGATATTTGAAGAATATTTCAGATATATTATTTGAGGACCATGGAAACTCTGGTGGAGATAATAGTGAGTCTAACAAATGATGAATAGGAAAATAATATTGATGTGACTTCATATTCATAAATCATTGAGATTTTTATTTATATAAATACCACTCAACCAAAGATTTTATTTTCCAATTTTCAAGAAGATCATTTTTAGAGTGATCATAGAGAATGAAAAATTATAGCTATGAGAATAATTCAATGATAGATCCATTAAATGAAAGAATAAATGTCATTCTATCACAAGGATTCATGATAGATTTTGATAGGAATTATTGATATGGATTAGGTTGGTTCATTGAATGATTGAAAATACACTTATTGGGGTGAATTATATCATGGGAGATCATGTATATCATTGAAAGGTAAGAAGAAATATTTCATATCCTTGAGAACTACACATTCTATATACAAATAAATAGTCGTGTATAATTTACTTCCATTAATGAACATTCCAATGGAATGCCGAATCCAAATATTTACCTCATCTACCCATTTTAACAAAAAAAGCATTACTTGAGAGGGTTTTATCTATTCTTAGTAAAAAACTATAGGAAAATCCCATTATATAACTAATGTTGTGAGATAAAATGAATAATATTTTGTTTTTACAAAGAGGTAAGAGAATTACCAAATATTTAATAGGTTTATAGGGGAAATATTCACGGAATTATACTAATTAAATCACTTAAGATTGGCCTTTTCCATGAAAGGGTAAGAAAAATGAAAATCTATAATGTTTTAGGAAAAAAATATCAACTACCAGGGAACTTGTTAAATAATTCTTAAAGTGAATTGATGGTTTCCTGGACCATGAATTTCCAAGTAGGAAGAAAAATACTTCTTTCATGACTATCTCATTACACACTTAGATCATGTAACTAATGAAGAATTTCCCTATACCTCTAAAACCAAGATGTATTGAGAGACTACTTGGTCTCCTGAATTATGAATGAGGCCATACATTTATATTGGAGTCTTTAATTTACATATAAAATCCCAAAAGCACTATCCAACACTCCCAAACAACTTATATCTAGAAAAAATTACCAAAAATATCAACAACCCTTGAATCTCAATGTCCTTTTCCACCATAAAAATTTATATTTAAATAGGACCAGGATGTAGTTATCTCTATACCATGATAATTTATATAGATTCAGCACTATTTTCATTATATAATTATTATTTTCACCTTTGTATAGTAAAAAAATTGATGTGTCCATGATAGACAAGTAAGAGTCAATCGTGAGGTATCCATATTCAAATATAAAGAATAAAACAAAGGTCACTGTTTTCTATAAATAATAAAAAAATCACAAATAAACACATATAAATTTTATATTTACAAAGATTGTAGTGGATTCTATAACAAATGGAAAAATCTCTGTATGTGGGGAAGAATAGGTTGTAAACAATTATGACTCAAGTTAATAAACAGTTGTAAATTATCTAATGATTTAAACTGGATAACATCATAGATTATGATATAATATATTGTAAAACATTAATACAAATATAAAAATTGATTAACCATATCTTTATCTTATAAGGAATGATAATTAAGGAGAAGAAAATATTGGTATTTGGATTATACAAAGGATAAAAAATCAATGATATTCCTCTATCATGTGTAAATTCCCTAACATGAGTTTTCTTAAAAAAACCTGAGTGGATATTCCACAAGACCTCATGAATTCCTACCTTCATGAAAGAGGTTTCTCACTTTAAGGGAGACTATAACCTTAGTAATCATGGACATTCATCATATAAATGAGTAAAATATAACAAACTATATTATTATGGGTAAAGGTAAATTAAACATAAAGTAATAAAAAATTCCACTTAAGAGATATATAAAAATAAACTAGGCTCCTAATGTGTAAAGCCAAACCATAGTATAATATGTACAACTAGAAAAAATAAGAAACACTGTGGAATCCTCCTGAGTCTGTCTTAGTACTACTACTAGCTCCCAACTCCACTGCATAACTATCTTCCATGGGTCCATTTCCCTAACCTAGATACCCAATCATAATAAAACCTAGTAATATACCCTTAACACATATATAACATGAGTGTATATGTATAATAGGTGAATTCCATGATAATATAAATTGAAAGGAAAATACTAACAATAATAAATTGAGAACTCAGGTGCTAACCTTATTACCATATACCTTAACCAAACCTGATTCAGTTCCATTCTAGAAGGATGATACAAAAGGAAGTTACCATCATAGTTATCAACATGGATAAGGAAAATCTCTGGACAGTAGCCTGTCTGATGAGTTATGTCAAGAAACAATTCCATCAAACCCTATCTATATCACTAGTCAAGACACTATATCATCATATCCCATATATTCCTAGGTTTATACCACATAGTGTTCACACCACACTATTCCTACTTCTAGTCCAGCCTCAGTGCTTTCATGTCCCCACCCTATGTCCAGGTCAATCATTCCCATCATCACATGTCGAGCACACTCCCCCTCTAAGGTATTACCATATAATGATGTCCCATATATTCTGAGTAACAAAATAAATAACTCTAAATGAAAGGTAATTAAACACAACCTTGTAGAGAAAATAAAAGTCAGATTATAAACTGTCATCTTGAGAATTAGTAGTAACATAGATGTGCATATGTACAATATCAACATGGTATAACTATCTATATTATCAAAATCATGGAATCATACATCATGTATGTGTCTCATGTTCCACGCACACACACATTCGATGACTATTAAGAATATTATAAAAAGATATTTCAACAAAAGTATCATATCCTGTAAGTAAGAGTACACAACAACCCACAATGTTAAGGAAATTCCTACCTATTTCTTATTGATGAAAAACTTTAAAACACTTTGAGAAGTAAATTCTCAGTCTCACTTGAGCTATGATCAAATCGATTCTGCATGCTAATAAATCCAAGATCCAATCAAAAAATTTACACATTGGGGTTCTGGAATGAGAATCAAGATGGTTCAAAATCAATAGAGTAGGGTCTACGCCAACATACCTATTGGGATCCACCAATGAAGATAGAATTAAGATTAATCAAAAAGGTGTTTTTTTCACTCTTGATATTTCATCGTTCTAGTAATGATCAAAGAATACATTATTATATTGAATCAAAATACATAGGTCTTTCCATAATATTCTATATCCATGATTTTTCTTAAAGTAATAAGGGTTGATAATGAAAAAAATCTGAGAATAGAGGTTTTTGGATCACATGCCATAATTTTCGATTATTAACACACTTGATTCTACCAAAATTGAGCATATTAGGAGAGGAAATTATTGAGAGCAGGAGGTAGAGCCTCTATATTAAAAAGGTCTCTCAATTAGAAGAAGATCATGGTAAAATGATTAGTTAATGGAAATTAAATAATATTTTTAAATCATTAAATCACACACTCATGGTTTTTTTGCACGATTTGAAAATCCATGCACCAACCGTGTGAGGAATTCTACTTCTTCTTGGAACCCACATTGTTTGGTATTATAGTTTTTTAAACTTTTATCCAAAATTTATTTTTTCCCTAGAACATGTTGTATTTTTTTAGGTGAGGCCACATGGTTTAATAAGCTGTGCACCTTATATGCAATCCACATAAAGTTACTATACTACTAGATACATAGTTTTGTAGATGATCAATATAGTTTGGGAAAACTATAATACAACCATGAACCTTAAAAATGATTATAAAACCATCTAAAACCAACCAAAAAACATCATAACTTAGCCTAAAAAATTGACAGTTAAAAAAACCATGATTAAGGGAATATATTAACTTATAAAAAACCTGAATAATATATGGTTGATACCGTCTTCCTCTCTAAATACTTCTTATCCCAGAGAGTATCATTGAACATCAAACTTAGAAAAATAAAGAAACAAGGTCTAGAAACTAACTTCCATTCCCATGATTATAATTATATTATCTCACCCTACCAAATGATCTAGAAAAGTGGAACTATGTTCCCCTAAAACACATTCTCAATCCAATAAAAAATCTGCACAAGGTGTTCCAAGTACGATGCATTAGGTTCAAACTTAACATCCCCATATTTGAACACATGCATGTACCTTCGGATCCAAGAAAGAAAAAAACACATCATTTATAAGTCAGTAAAATGGGGGAAGACCCATACAGTATTCCATAGTACAAACATGCTTAGAAACCTCAAATTACATGAAAAAACTTATCATAATATATAGTTGTTTCTACAACCATTGATGCCTTAACCATGGAATGACCCATAATAAAATATTATATCCTAATTTTTTTATGAAAGTTATCTCCATCAGTTTGAATATGATTTATACCTACTCTGAGTTGTGGATAACTACTTCTTGATGAGTTTTACACTCTCAAAGGTTTCTTATACCATGCTTGAACCCATAATACCTACCTCACCAACCTCATACCAAAATTGTGGTGAAATACATGGCCGACCATAGAGAGGCTCAAAAGTTACCATATGAATATAAGACTAGAATATTTTTTATAGAATCTGAAGCAAGGATAGATGATCATCCCATATTCCACTTAAATTCAAGATCTATACTCAAAACATATACTCCAATATCTAGATCATTTTATTTTATTTACCATTGGTCTATTTATGATACATTGTACTAATTTTTAGCTGACTACATGGGTATTATAAAAATTCTTCCAAAACAATGATGTGAAAAACATGTTAATATTAGAAACAATACTCGATGAAACTCCATAAAACTGTAAAATATTCTGTACACCTAACATTCCTGGCTCATCCTTAAAATCAATATCATGGTTCTACAAGAAATGAATAAATTTAATCAAATGATGAACTATCACCGAAAATCCATCACAAATCCTTAGGGTTTGGGGTAACACCATCTTTAATTCCATAATCATGTCATCCTACTTCCAAATTAGCATCAAAAGTGGCTAAATTGAACCAGCATGACACTGATGCCCAAACTTTACCCTATGGAAGGCAAGGTATTGTGATATAAGGCTAGAAATGTTCCTCTTCATACCAATCCACATGAACTGATGAAAATTTCATGGAGCGTCATAGTAGACCTAGTGTGCACTACACATCTTAAAACATGATAGTATCTTATCATATTCTCTATCAAGGAGTATAGAAATAAAAATTCCCTTGTACACTAACCCTGGAATCATCATGTACTAACCATTCTTGGATTGGGTTATTTTCTAACAACCATTTTTTCATCACCACACACTCAAGATTTGAATCTTATCTAGTCTTCACCAAATACAATAATAAATACATGATTAAAAAATGAACATGTTTCAAGACTCCAAAATCCTTATGTAAATCCACAATCTATTCAACCTTGAAACTCATTAAAATCTATCCCTCTAGTGATGGTTACTCACTATGTTCTTATATCCAATATTTTTTCATTCTAATAGAATATAAATTGAAATTACCTTTTTCCTAGAGCATAATCCGTCACAAATTATAATTTCTACAGATACAATACATAATTTATCTACCTCAAATTGAGATCCCACCGATAGAAGATATATGATAGGCTCTGGTATTCCATGTAAAAAAAAACCTCTCACTGAAGAGATAACATAACCAAAACATCAGGACATGAATAAAAAATTCAATCTCTAAGTCAAGTGTTGGGTAATTCCATTAATTTCGTCAAAACTAAAATAGAATATAATTAATTACTAAATCCATCTAAATCAATAAAACTATTAATGAAACACCTGATAAATCATTGTACACTATGTAATTGGTCCCAGGTTCTAGAAAAATAAATACTATAGCTGTCATCAATCTCCACTTTAGTTCAAGGAAAAAATACTCACACTAATATGTCTATTCAAAATTCACCCTTTCTTGGTAATCCTGGTCATAAATGAATCTATGTAGAATAATTCCATTATAAACCACCATTAGTATTTATCCAACATAATAAAACCCCTAATCTCAAAAACAGTTTGAGGGTGATCCCAAGACATAACCTCTTCTTCCTTCTCTAGGTCCATATAAATTTCTAACTAAGATATCATATAACCATAAAAACATACCACTTTGATCTAGAAATTAAAAATTAGAAGCTTAGTGTAAATATAATGTTCTTGAAGTTTAATCAACACGATCTTAATGGGTTTATGATGTAACTCACATATTAAAGAATATATAAGGATATCATCAATAAAGACCATGATGAAATAGTTAAGATATGGATATAAGATCTTATTAATGAGATCCATGAACACTACTATGGAACTCATAAAATTTAGAAAATAATATGGTACTCATAGAATCCATATATAATCCTATGAACTATCTTAGGAATATAATTCTCTAGAACCTGAAACTGATAGTAGAATTAATGGAGATCATTCTTAGAGGGGCTCCTCATAACTGATCAAAGAGATCATCAATACTGGGTAAAGGATATATGTTATTCACCATCACCTGATTCAATTTTTTAAGTACATACATAACTATATTCTACCAGCCTCCTTCATGGAAAATAATGCTGGATAACCCTAAGAGATGTTCTTGGTCTGATGAAACCCCATTTATCATGGTACTCATGTTGAATATTAGGATCCCTCAATTTGAATGATTCCATATGATAATTAGAAGTTTAAATAGTCTATGATTCTAATATGAGTTATATCTCAAACTATACTCCTTGTTCACAAGGAAGACATGAGAGGTTGTCTGGGAGAACATACTGGTATTGATAAAAAAATGTGAGTAATAGAAGAGTCTCATTATCTTATTCCACTGTGGGAGATAATAATACTACAAAACCCATTATGGATCCAATATGGATAAATATATTCCCACTCTATTGGATTAAACATCCAACTAACCAGTCATTTCAAAATTATCCCACTTAGGTGAAATAATAGATACTTTCTTTTGATAAAAGTCAATGTGAGAAAGAAAGATTGAAATTCATTCCATCCAAAAGATAACATTAAATATTGTTATTTCAATTATTATGAAATCCCAAAAATTTCCATATTAAGAAATATCTAAATGACACTCTGGACATCTTTAGTGGAAATGAACTTTCTTAACCAAGAGCATATATAGAGTAAGAAACTCAAAAGACAACTTAATCGATAAGTTAAGAGAAAAAATGAGAAGATATGAAAATGAAATGAACCCATATGAAAAAGAGATATAGATAAGGAAGAGGTGAAAAACCACATTCCTTGATTGGTTGATGGTCCTTCTCCACATTCATCAAGAACATGGTCCATCACATACACTTAGCTTGCGTTAGATTTGTGGCCTTAAACCTAAAGTACATGAATCTTCTGAGTTAATGTATTTTGAGGAGTCTAAACCTACTGCTAAGGAACTCAGTTTGATCCATGGTTTGAAATTTGTGCGTGTACTACAACCCTATGAAAACTTGACCTCAAATATCTAGACCAGAACTACAGGTGATTGTTCATTTTTCCACACAACAAAGACTTTCTTTGGAGGTGATTAAAAGAATTTATGATAACATCTAATCAATACATAGTTTAAGAACTTATGAACTCATACTATGGGAGATGAATAAGCTATACTGTACTCAAGCTACCTTCTAGAACCATACTGTACATTTTTGGTCTTCCTCTTCTTGCTACCAGAATAGTCACTCACTGTAGCAGTAGGAGGTCGAAACATCTAAGAACTAGATAATGGGAGAAAACCCAATGATTGACCCTCCTTTAATACCTTATCAATACTCAAATATTTTCACAAAACCTATAGGGAATAATTAGGTCAAAAATCCCAACCTGTCATCTGATATAAGGATGAAGACCAATCTTGAAATTTATAGCCTTCCATACCTCATTTCCATCTAGTACGGGAGAAAAAAAGTAGTTTAGTGAAATGATTATAGAATGGAAGTACCTTTATGGATCCCTACTGAAGATCCATGAATTCCTAGGAACAATCTAACTTCTATGCATTAGGAAATAATTCATGGAAAAAATGGTTCTTGAAAGGACCCTAAGAAATACCCTCACATTTTATTACTTTTACGATGACATCTCATCATAACATAGAGGGTACCTAAAAAATAAAATCTACTAGATATACCTATTGGTATTATAATATATTGAAAATTTCAAATATTCAATCCATGATGTCTATCTACTCCTTGGTATTCTATGGTCCCCTAGTGCATAGGAAGGCTAGCTGAATATGTTTCTAACAGTATCATGGGTAGTCAAACATGGTCTTTTATAATTCTTTTCCGTGGCTATGTGTAATACAAAATAATCTAGGATAGAGTGGGTCTATTTCCATAACCAATGGAGAATGAGAAAGATCATTCTCATGTTCATCCTCCTCTATAGGTTGTGGTGAAACTTGCATGTCCTTTATAGTGGGATAATTTTGGAATATCTGAGGGGTGCTTTTTTATGAAATTCAAATAGAATTTATAAAATTACTATAACAAGTTTCTTATGAGAAAACATTAAATATTCACATGGTGTACTTAAGAAGTTTATATATTATGATTTATCCCAGGAGATACCCATAGATATGATATAACCCTCCAAATTCTCTCTAAGGCTAAAGCCTAGTCCTCTATTCCATCTTTTTAGCCACAATCACACACACAGAAACAAACATATATAACATAACAACATTAAAATGTTCAACAAATTAATGATAGAATATATATATATATATATGTAAAATGTTATTATATGTGCCTAGTCATGATCGTGAACACCCATAAATATAGACGAACTATGAAAACAAATCACATCAATGGTAACTCAAAGGTCCGTTACACATGAGCCATCTAAGAACATGGGAAATCCCCAATCTGAGTTCTAAAAAACCTATATCCTTTATAACATGTCCCAAACTAACCAAGATGGAAATAATGGAAAATAACCTTTGATAAAATTATATAGTTCCACAACCTAGGTTAACCTGAATAAAACTTAAGTGGAGATACCAAAATATCTCATGCACACCTCCCCATATGCAAGAGGATTTTGATTATAAGTGAGGGTATAAGACATACATAAAAATTTAACAACCTAGATTATTACAGTGTAATATAAACTAAAAATAATGTAATGAAGAATATATCCTAAGACATATATAAAAATAATCCAGGCCCCAATGTGGTAAGCCAAAATGAAGTATAAAATGTGGGAGAATACATAATAAGTAACACTACAGAATCCTCTGAAGTCCATATCAATACCCCTACCATCTCCCTACTTCTATTCTCAACTATCCTTCACATTCCTCATTCCATTAAAAGGATCCCTAGTCATTAATAACATATTCCCATCAAGATTTATATGCAAGGTGTGAGTAAGAAAATCTTTTAGGACACCACCAATGTGTCCTTAACATAAGTGCACAATTATAATAGGTGTATTCCATGATAATATAAATGTAGAAGAAAGTATAAAAAATAATATACCAATATATCATGTGATATCAATAATAACACATTACTTGACTGTATCTACTTCGGTTCCATCCCATAAGGATGATATGAATGAATGTCATCATCATAGTTAGCCATAAGGCTAATGAAAATATCTGAGTAGTATCAAGGCTGATGAGTCAGGTTAGTCCACATGGCTATTTTAGCCAATCTCTATCATGGGTAAATCCACAAGACCATCATATCCCATCTATTCTGAGCTTTAGGCCACATGTATATCACACCCCACTACAATTACCTCGGGTCTGGTCTTAGGGATATCTTGTTCTTACCCCATATTTGTTTCTATCTTCATTATCATTGTGTGTTGAGTGCATTACCCCTATAAGGGAAAACCATATCATGAAAGTATACTAGTTATGATTAACAACAACCATACCTTCAAAGGAATGGTAAATAAAAAAATAGGTTATAGAAAATAAAAGGCAATGCATATCATGTCATTATGGGAACCGATAGAAATATACAAGTACGTTGGAACAATATCAACATGGTATAACAAGATATGTAAACATACTCCTAGAATGAAACATATTATATGGGTCTTATAGGTTACACACACACTTGAAACCATTGTTATGAGTGGTCAAACAAGGTACTCCAAATGAAGTATCACACTAAAGAAACAAGAGTATAAATGGGTCCAAAATTTCAAGGAACTTCCTACCTTCAACTTGTTGATTTAAAACTTCGAAACTCATTGATAAGTGATACCTGTGTCACATTTGATCTCTAACCAGATCAATCACATGAACTAAGAACCCCTAGAACCAATCCCAACTCATACACATAATGGTTCTATAATGAGATTCAAGATGTTTCCAAGTCAATGGAGTGGGGTCTACACCAAAAATACTCTCGTGATCCTCCAAAAAATCAAGAATTGAGATTGATAAAAATTTGTTTCTTTTCCAATATAGACCCCCACCATTCTAGCAATGATCCAATAATTCACTATTTAAAACTATAATTAATCAAACTGATCTATACCCACATTTTAGAGAAACTGTGGGTATATACCATTTTCCCAAACCTATACCCACATTTTTTTTGAAAACTACAGGTATAAACCCTACACATCCAGCCTCGGTTAGGTTCATCCACCTTCTCATACTTTGGAAAGCCCTAATCTACCCTCCTAGATTTCTTGGCCCCCTGAACTCCGATCCCCTCCTTGTCTCCACCATGACCTTGACCTCCTGGCCTCTATGTCTTCCTTGACCCCCAGCCTCAACGTCCCGACCCCACCTCACTTCCTCCGCCACAACCTCCCAGCCCCCGCCTCCCGGGCCCCGCCTACCTCACTCCACATTCCTACCACCACATTATGTAACACATCAATATTTCATAGTATTTTATCTATTTAATGTAATTTAATAGCTTATATTGGACGCAACGCCAACTTGGCTTGAATTATATGCAAGATTGAGTTTCTGAGAAACAACACATTAGTATTATAATTATTTAAATGATATATTTATTTATTAATTAAATATTGTGATACGAATAGTAAGAAATAAATTTTAAATTTTATTTATAATGCTTTCATGTAAATAAAACATATTTATAATGAAATGTATAGGTTTTTTTAAAATAGTTTTATATTTTGAAAAACCACTTTCTTAAAATAACTATTTTATGCCCTTTTGTGAACAATAATAAAATTAATTTTAGATACTCAAAAGAATTTAATTTGATAAAATAGAATTCATTTATGAATTCATAATATAAAAATTATCTTATGATGAATTTTTGGTATTTTTCTGAAAACATTCAAATTTTGATGAATTGTGAAAAATACTGCACAATACATAAAAACCGACTTTTTTATTTAAATAATTATTTTTAATTTAAATTTATATTAAATTAAAAATAGATACATAATACCTATATTAGTCCAAAGTAATTAATTAAATCCATTTTATAATAATATTAGATATATAAAATTTTATTGAACTTTTAACCTCTTTTACCCACCTTCTAGGCACATTTCTGAATTTTCATAAAACATAATTTTACCACTTCTGTGAATTTAATTAAAAAAATATGAGAGAAAAATTTCACATAAGTATGTAAAATGTGGTTTAATAGGATGAAGTTTTTGGGTGAATAGTAACTTTTGAATTTTATTTACCACTGTTAAATGTTAATAGGATAATTAAAGGTAAAAATAATATTATAATAATATAAAATTACCCTAACAAATGTCCTAATTATATCGGATAAGTCTTTTTTGACCAAAATAAACCTTATGAAAAAAATATGATCCTTTGGGATTCACTTGGGTTAGATTTGGACATCTATTATATTTTATATAAAGAAGAGTTAAAAGTGTTAAATTAGTTTTTTAATAAATAAATCATTTTTAATATAATGTTATACATAAGATAAATTCTACTATACTTAATAATTAGAAATATAAAAATATTTCCTACATCATGGTATTTTATTTATAATTTTTAGACATTAAATAACTAAATTTATTTATGAAACAATGATGATGCATTAATTACCTTATTAATGAATTATTAAAACAAATTATATTATAAATATTAAAATAAATAAAATTTTATACTTTTAAAGCCATCCACTAATTTTATTAGATACTAAGAAATGTTAGGATTGATTCAATGTATTTTTTTAGAAGTATTCAACTTGTTATTACTTTTAAAAAAATCAAGTATTAAATAGTAACAAAATTGACAAAAAGGGTATTTTTAAATAAATAATATTTTATTAAATAATATAAAATTTATAAAAAATCTAAGGTTATGAAAAATAATCTGTATAATGTTAAAATTTCATAAATGATTTAATTTAGGTTCGTTTGGAAACTTATAGTAACTATATTTACCTTGTGGTATAAAAATACTAGAAGACATGGTAAGAGTTAACCTATTTAACTAAGGGTTAAATCTAAATGATAAGGATAATATGATGACCTAAAATTTTATAAAACCTATTTTTGAGAGGATTTTAAACCCATAATCACCTTATACTATAAATAAAACCATTTTGAGCTATTATAAACCAAAAATGATTTTATAATAAATTAATATTTTAAGTTATTCCAAAAGTGCCCCTCACCTCTCTTATAAAGGGTACTTCCCATTATCTCAAATTCATACCTCCAAATCCATTTGGACTGGCCCAAACCTGCTCAAATGTCCTACCAAATACCCTCACTTCAACCTAGATGCCTTAATTTGATCATAAATCCAATCTAAGGCAATTTTTTTTTAAAAATCAAAGGGAAGCACCCAGAGAAGAGGTAATTATTTTATCACCTCTTTCAATGTTCTTTTTTTCTTTGAATTCCTATTTATTTGTTATTTCCATATGAAATTAATAACTCCCATAACTTATACATAATTAGATGTCATTATAAAGATAGTACAAACATATTCATTATTCTATCCATATAATGAATCACAAATTCACCATACGTGCGTACGTACCACTTACCGTCTCGACGTCGTGGTGTACTTTGTTATTCAACACTTCATTATTTGTATGGGTATATCAATGAGTATAATTGATTTAAATAATAAATATAAAATGTTAATTATTCTTTATATATAATATAAAATCCAATTAAACACCGTTTCACCATCAATATAATGATATTATCGCTCATGCGTACGCACGACTTACCATCACCACAATGCGATGAGATTCATCTTCAACGATCACCCTTAAAGAATTTTTATAAAAAAATATAGATTAATAATGAGGTATATGAAATAATATTTATACTCGAATAATATATATTTATGTAGATAAATATATTCCATTTACTTAATTCTATACTGTATGATAAGAAAATGGAAACAACATTTAGGCATACGTACATACTACCGTCTCCATGAACGGTGTTTCCATTTCAAATGTATATCTATTATACCTATTTATATTATGAATATATATGATATATAAATTAAAGCACATCAAAATTTACCCTATCAATTGTTCAAGGTTCCAGTGCTATGCTAATGTGTATAACATCCCTCGGGTCGAATCCTCGATGATGATACTTTTTAACAGTCAATTTTTATTAGTTGATTGTATTTTTATTTGGGGGGTTTGTTTCATATCTTAAAAGAAATTTATTAATGGATGATGTTTTATTTTACAAATTTATAAATATTGGGGTGAGTTCATTATTAGGGGTTTAAGCTTATGATATCCTTTAGCTTTGCTTTATATTGCATTAAATTAATACCCACTTCAGAATATGACTTTGATCGGAATTACCATGTGTTAAAGCTTTTATCCAAGCCTTAACAAAACTTAGGGTTATAATAATTATCATTAATCATTTATGGTAGTGTATTTTTGGTTCCAATAACCCATGGAATCCACATGCTAAACAAAACATGTTGTTAATCCATGACATATTATGTTCAACATACAAAATATTAATTTAAAGAATATTCATTTATTGAAGGTTCTCAATAACATAATATCCGGAAATTATAAATCACCCAAATGAGAGATTTACTTAGAAATTTGGGTGGTTAATAATCAGGTTATAATTTTTATGGCGATGGGTTAAAAATAAAATAAAAATAATGGGACAGGAAAATAATTGTGCTTCAAACTCACAAACACGAACAATGGTGAGAATTAAAAATAAAATTTCAATTGAATGAGGAAGAGAAAGAAAGGAAGGGGTTTCAAATTTATTTCATATATTTTAGGAGAATTAATATTTAATAACATAGGATGTATGATTAATAGAGAATAAAAATAAAAAACTTTCATTAAAATAGAATTAAAGAAACAAACTTACAAGATTACAAATAAAGAAAAACTCAAAAGTAAATGCAATCAAAGAAAGGAGGAAGGGTCTATAAAGTGAGAAATTGAGTTTGGTATGTCGTTCCTAGATTTGTGAAGAGCCTTGGTCGTTCCAATTGATCCTCCTATATTCTGAATTTCCAAACTCTTTCAAATAGAGGAGGGGGAAGTATTTATAGTCCAATGCTGTTGGCTGTTTTCAATCCAAAACTACCCCTCCACTTGCATCACCAATTTGATATTTCAGAGAGCCTTATATAGAAAAATATTATTCTTAAAAGTTGTAGATATTATTGTTTTCAGTCTGGTGTCAATATTTGGAGGCATTTGGAATATGGAACTAATTTTATGGCAGCTTTAATAAACAATGTTAAATTTTCCATTTCTATCCATTCTTTTTCAATGGGAAAATGTGAATGGGTTTTTGAATAGGAATATGAACTCAAATATGAAATATTTATTAAAAAAATTTGGCTGCCTATATATCCTATTTCATACTAAAAATCTCAACTCAAATGGAAGTTTCGATTTGGAGAAATATCGAATTTGGTGTGTTATCACAATTATCGGAAAAGAATGTGGGCTAGACACAAAAGATTTTTTGGGCCCCTTGTTATTGGATTTGGGACCTAAAATTTTTATCTATTAATCTTTGAGTTTTTACATGAACTTTGGAGGAGACTAAAGGAACTTGGACTTCCTGATGGATCCCAACAATTCAATATTCTTGGCTAGTCCAATTTATTCACAGATTATTTGGGCCTTCTTGTGTTGTCCATATAACCCTTAAAATGGAACAATTGGCAAATAAATCCTTCTAATTAATTGTGTAAAATTGAATAATGAATCCTAAAAAGAAAGAAACACAAAATTGGGATTATTATGGTGATAGTTATTATTAAAATAGTACACTAACTTCAATCTAGATGAATTCAAATAGTGCTCAAAAATTATATTTAATATTTAAACATTAATATTTCACCAAAATTATGAACATTTCACATAGAATCAGTAATGTGAGTATATAAAATTTTATTAAAATATTAATAAAATCAACTCCCCCACACGTAGTTTTCTGCATGTATTCATGTACAACAAATATAAAACCATGAAAAAATCATTTTCACTCACCAAACAAATATTACAATTTTGTTTTCCTCAATCAGGGGACGTTTAGACCATTTCAATCATCCATATTGAATTCCACCACATATTGTTACTGAAATAATATTTCAAAAATAATTCTTTTTTCATGCTTAAATTTAGAAATGGAAAATGTGGGTACATGAAACTTACTCCTCTCAATATGATAAACATTTATTTCTAGAGGTTCAATTATTCACCAACCAAAAGTGAAAATCATATAGTTTGAAAGAGATATCAACTTACATTACATATCCTAAAGTGCACAAGAATCAATAGGTCTTTTTAAGGTGTTTTTTCTGTGGCTATGCGAATATAGGAATTCATTATTAAAAAGAGTAGAAAGAGGGGTAAAATACCAACATGGAAAAAGCAACACACAATATTTTTGAAATAAAACATGGAATAAAATGGAAAACCATATTTAAAAGGGAAAAATTGTTTGAATCAAGACACCTAAGTGGAAGAAAATTTGAAGGGAATGAGAAGATGTAATATTTACAAAAAAACAAAACTTCTCCCAATGATACCAAAATATATATGAAAAGTGTTCTTTTTTTCTTTTTTTTGTTTTTTTTCAAAAGTTTAACTTCAAAAAAATATCACACTCATATACCAACCAATGATTTATCTCCTCACAAAACTAAATGTAATAGTTATTACAATATCAAAGGTTCAATAAGTGGAATTTTTGACCCTCTCAAAACACAACCCATGTTTTTCATTTTTTTTTAATATTTTTTTTCAATTTGTAACACTTTCCAATATCATTTGTAAAAAATGTGATAAAAATATATGCATTCCAAAAAAATAAATTAATAAAAACCTATTCCCATGAAAAAATGGATGCTTTTTCTCAAGAATATGAAAACACATTGAAAAGTAAGGAAATGGTACCCAAAATGAAATCTATTCCCCCTCACACTTAAATTTCTATAAATTATGCAATGTAAATCTAGGTAGATGTCGGGTGGGATAAGTTATTGGGCTTGTAATGTGGCTATCAAGGAAAAGTTTTTCATAGGCTCAGAGGGGCTTTCAAAAGTAGGATTAATGTATGGGTAATGGGAAGCTATTTGGCTATTGTGATTCTCATGAGGTTCAGAAAATGCCTCTCACACATTAATGTAGACAATAGTAGGAAATTCAACTAGAAGGTGAAAAAACTCAATAATCACAATCGGGGGTGAAAAATTCACAAATTTAATGGAGGGACATAGGTGAACTTGGCATGAAAACTAATTTTGTTCCTCACGGTTGTGGAAAATCATTTTCTAAATCTAAAACTGAGCATTCAAAAGTTGTTGGATTTGACAAAAGATTCTTTATCCAAATTAATGATTAAAATACCAAATTTTGGTGAGTAATAAATGTCTTTTGACTCCCCAAAATGGTTTGACAAAATTTAAAAATTGGATGGTGAGTAAGCATGACTATTTTTTTTCATTTATTTATTTAATTTTAGAGTTTTATTGTTTTTTTAAAATACACAACCACACAAAATAGAAATTTAAAAAGAAAAAAAATTCATGATGAAATTGATAAAAAATGAAAAACAAAGGAAGAAAAAGAAAAAGTAGAAAATAGAGAATGAAGAAGAAGAGAGAAAGTGGGTGTTAAAGGGAAAGAGGTGCCCCAATGATTGGATTTTGTGGGTCTCCATCTCCATCCAGTGGTGTGTTTTATGTAGAAGTATTGGATCTGATATAACTAGATGTTGTTCCATGATTTTGCATCCTCTCATGGTGATGCTTCAACCAATATCCATTAACTATGAATGTCCTTTTCAAATATGGGTCTTGTAATTTCACTACACCAAATGGGTAAACATTAGTAATACGAGAAGGACCTTCCCAACAAGAATTAAGCTAACCTGGGTGAATAATTTGTTTTGAATTGAATAGCATTACCTTTTCACCTTCATGAAATACCTTTCTCAAGATTTGCCTATCTTGGTGTACTATGGACTTTTATTTATATAGATAGGAATTCTCATAGGAATCAAGTCTAGGATCATCAAATTCAGTCAACTGTAACAATATTTCTTCACCTGATTTTTCAAAATCAAAATTACAGGTTTTCACAGCCAAAAATGAATAATGTTAGATTTTAAGTGGAAAATGACATGCTTGACAAAAAAACTAACATAAAAGGAGACATCCAAATGGGTGTTTTATTGGAAATTCAATAAGCCCAAAGTGATTCAGAAAGTCATTTAGGACAGTCTTTTCTGGTGGGTTTTACAATTCTATTAATCACTTTTTTCACTTCTCTATTAGAAAGTTCAGCCATGCTATTTGTTTGAGTGTGATATGCAGTTGATGTTTTATGTACAACACCATTATTTTTAGAAAGATATTCCATGTTTCTATTAAAAAAACAGGTTCCTAAGTCACTTATCAAGGCACGTGGTGTGCCAAATTTGTGGAAGATGTGTTTCTTTAGGAACTCACTAACAGTATGTAAATCATCCTTTCTGGGGGGTTTGGCCTCGAATAGAAACAAAATCAACCATAAGTAGATTGTATGAGAATCCATTCGAAGGGGTAATGGTCCCATGAAATCAATTCCCCAAACATCGAATATCTCACAAAAAATTAAAGGCTTTTGGGTAATTTCATTTCTATTTGAAATTATGACAAACTTTTGGCAAGTGGGACATGATTGATAGAACACATATGAGTCGTTGAAGAGTAAAGGACAGAAGAATCCAGAGCCTACGACCTTTCAGAAGGTCCTTTGTGGTCCAATTTGGCGACCTCTGAGAGGTGAGTGAGAGAATTATAAGATTTAGTAATTTTCATCTTCATCTATGAATCTTCTAATTACCATGACTTCCACAATTTCCAAAAGTTTATTATCTTCCCAAATATAGAATTTTGAATCACTTTTCAGATTCTTTTTTTTTCTTTTCAAAAATGTTCAGAAAAATACTAGAAACCAAGTAATTTATAATTGGGGCATACCATGGTATTTTTGGAGTGAGAGATTAAAATTTCTTAGTTCGATATTCTGGTTCAATTATTTCAGAATGAGAAGAATTAGAAATTTTCCTCAAGTGATCAGCCACATGGTTTTCTTTTTCTGGTCTATCTTAGATTTCAAGTTCAAACTTTTGTATTATTAGGATCCATATTATTATCCTCGGTATTGAATCACTTTTCTTGAGTAAGTACTTTATAGAATAATAGTCGATGAAGATGATGATTTTGGTATCTAAGAGATAGGGCCAAAATTTATCTAAGGAAAAAACCACTACTAAAAGTTTGTTTTCAGTAAAAGTGTAGTGATATTGAGTTTCATACAATGTTTTAAGGCATAAAAGATGACATGACAAATATTTTCTCTTCTTTCACCAATAACATACCCTCTATCATAATCATCACACATCAACTCAATGGGTAAGGACCATTCTGCGGGTTGGATTATCAGGTTAGATATAATAGGAAATTTTAGTTCAATGAAGGTCCTCTTCCAAGCCTCATCTAATTGGAATGTGACATCATTTTGGAGAAACCGAGTGAGTATGAGGGAAATTCTACTAAAGTTATGGTTCAATCACTAATAGAAACTGGCATGACTAAGGAATTAACAAATGTATTGAAAAGAAGTGTGTTCATGAAGTGATTGGATCACTTCAATTTTGGAAGGATTGACTTCAATACTGTCATTTGAAACTATGTGCCATAGAAAAATCCCATTTGAAACCCTAGAGTGACATTTTTCAAAATATAACACAAGGTTACACTTGACTCACTTTTGAAGGACTAGAGAGAGTTAATTCAATCAAGATTCAGATGACTCACTAGAAATGGTAAATTATTCCATGAATACTTCCATGAAGTGTTAAATAAATTTAAAAAAAATACTCATCATACACCTTTGGAATGTTTCAGGATAATTACAAAGGACAAAAGGCATTCTCCTGTATGCATATATTCCAAAAGGGCATGTTAAAGTAGTCTTTTCTGGGTCGTGAGGTGCGATTGGGTTTGGAAGTAGCTGGTGTATCCACTAATAAAGCAATAATGCAACATTAAATCTAATTTTTCAAGCATTTGTTCAAGGAATGGAAGAGGGTAGTGATATTTTCTTGTTTCAACATTAGATTTCCTATAGTCGAAGCACACCTTCCATTTGATCTTCACTCAAGTTGTGACTACCTCCCCATGTTCATTTGTGACAACTTCTATCCCACCCTTATTAGGTACAACTTGAAATGGACTAACCCATTCACTATTATACATTGGGTAGATAATAACAGCATGGAGAATCTTGGTGATATATTCCCTAACTACCTAAAGTATGAGTGTAATGAGTCTTCTTTGTTGTTGTCTAATTGGTTTGGATGATTCCTCAAGATGGATGTTATTCATGAAAAGAGAAGGGTTGATTCATGGTATGTCATCTAGGGTCCAACCTAAGGCCTATTTTCTTTCCTCTACCACATGACAAAGTTTGGACTCCTCAGTTTCAGTAAGTGAAATAGAGATAATGACTGGATAAGAGTGATCATGGAAAAGGAATACATATTTCAGGTGTTCAAGAAGAGGTTTCATATCAGTCTCATCTTTCATTTGTGGTTTAGACAACTCAGTAATGGAAGAAGGGACTTCAGTTTCTTCAGATTCATTTTCCTTAATATTTTCCAAGGTGGAGTAGTATAGATCATAGTTGATCTGGGATTCAAGAGAGTTTTCATGTTCCTCTTTATTGATGGAGTCTATGAATGAGAGGTCCACCTAAACATCACCATTTATGACTTGGTTAATCATGGTGAAAATTTCAAAAGATCCTATCTAATTAGAACATGGTGAACATGATAAGATGTGGTTTAATTGACTCTCTGAAGTGTCCTTAGAAGCATGGATTGAGAATGCAGAGTGATCCTCAGATTGGTATCACATGGATTGGAAAATGCGGAACTTGACCAGTTGGTCACCAAATTCCATGGATGAGATGTCTAGATGGACATGAATCTTGGTTCTCACTATCATTAGGAATTATATTCCTTGAATTAAGGTATATTGAGAATATTTTGTCTTATCTTCCATGACAAGGACAAAGAAATCAACCTAGAATTTAAAATCATTCATAAGAACAAGAACATAATCGATTATACACTCATGACAAGTAGTGCTTAGATTGTCCAATTTAATGAAAACAATCATTGGATGTAAGAGAACTAGACCAATGTTGGAGAAGATATATTTGAGAATGACATTAATTGAGGCTCCTAGGTCTATGAGTGAATCATTTAATTTGAAACTTCTAATTTGGCATGGAACCATAAGGGTCCCCCGATCTTTTCACTTTATAGGAATAGAATTTTGGGTGGAAACATTTTCGAAGGTCCTAATTTAGATCTTATAGGAGCACAATTTTTTAAGAAACTTGCCGTAGTTAGTGATTTGTTTTATGGAATCTAATAGGGGAATGTTGACTTCAACATGCCTAATCATGTCGACCATTTTAAGATCTAGTTCAAAGGACTCATTTGGATTAGTAATGGATTGAGGAAAAGGAATTGGGTTCCTAAGTGCAATAGAAGGAGGTGAGCGAATGGATTCATATTCCTTTTCAAGTTTGTTTTTATTTTAATTTTTCTAGGTCAACATTTATAGTGGAGTCGGAGGACTCATTACGAGTCATAGAAATTTTCATTCCCGATCTAAGTGAAATTACACTTAAATTACCCTTGGCGTTAGGTAACGATTGATCTGGGTATTAAGAAGAATTTTATTGTTGTTCCTTGATCAGGAGGGATGCAAGTTGACAAATTTGGGTTTCAATGTTTTTGAGGTTAGAACTGGTGAAGGAGGAAAGATATTCCACTACAATTTCCCGTGGTAGCTTTGAAGAAGAGGCTTGTACTGAATTTGGATTACCTTGATTTTGGTTCTTGGGAAATAAGTTGTATTAGTTTTGGAATTGAGAATGCTCACTAGGATAGTGGAATACAGGAAGAGGAAAAGGAGGATTGATCCTTTAAGGTTGATGAGCAAAGGGTAAGGTTATTGGAAGTTACCAATACTTTTACCACATTGAAATTGGTTTGGGTTTTGAGGAGGGAATTGAGGGTGATGATAAATTGGATTCCCATACCTCAAGTCTTGGTTGAAGGTATAATAGAAGGGCTCAGAGTGGGGTTGGTTGAAGTTTCTAATGAACTAAACTGATTGTTGAAGGTTTGAGTTCCTATATTAATATGCTAAATTGAGCTCCATCGGTCTGAATGAATCAGAGGGATCCTCTTGAAGTTGTGGACATGTGTCAGTTGAATGAGATGGGGAGCTGCAGATTCCATAGTTCTTGATAGGTCCTGGGAATAGAGATTGTGGAGAAGATGAGGTTGGGGATTTGGTAGCCACAAATAGTTGCCACACAAGACCTGTATATTCACTCATCCACTCTATCATCTTTTTTGGATCTATCTATTAATTATATTGGTATTTTCTGACTTGAGAATGTGATTGAGTATGGAATTGTTGTGTGTTTGCAACAATGTTGCTTTTGTGATCTCTTGCAGCTGTAGGATTTTTTTCAATAAGAGCACTGCCACTTGCGGTATCAATTAGAGTTCTCTTCATAGCCAATAACCCCTCATAGAAGTATTGGATCAAGAGTTGGACAAGGATTTGGTGGTGTGGGAAGGTTTCCAAAACATTTTTGAACCTCTCCCAATAGTAATAGAGTGATTCATTGGGGAATGGATGGATACCACTAATTTCCTTTTGGATGAAATCATAACGGTAAACAGGAAAGAATTTGTCTAAGAAAATTAGTTTCATGTCAATCCATGATTTTATGGAACCAAGAGGGAGATATTAGATCCATGACATTGCACTTTTATCTAGCGAGAAAGGGAATGCTCGAAGTTTGATTTGTTCCTTAGAAACCCCTTGATGCTTCACAGTATAGCACACCACTTGGAACTCTTTAAGATAAAGATGTGGATCCTCATCAGCTAGCCCGTGGAATTGAGAAAGAAGATAAATCAATCTCGATTTGAGTTCAAATTTTCCTCTATATTCATATATTGAATACCAAGGTGTTTTTAATTCATATCAAGGCAACAAGTTATTTAAGTGTTTGTTCCCTTGGATTGGACATATCTAATTCAATTGGTTGGACACAGACTGGTTCTTAAATGATTTGATTATCCCTATTGTTCCTAATAAGTTGGAGAAGAGTTCACTCAATTTTAGGATAAAAAAAATCTAATAGATTGTTTGGGAGGATATAGGGAATTCAAAGATATTTTGGAATAAATTAGAAGACAATTTTTTTCCATTTATGATTTTTATGGGAAGGATTGTTTTTCTTTTTGTTTTTTTTCAATTTTTTTTTTCAATTTTGTTTTTTACAATAACCATAAACTAACAACTACTCAATTTCACTATCCCTAGAAATGGCTCCATTTGAAAGCTCAACCGTTTGTTGCCTATCAAACATTCATGGTTCTGGTGCTTTGCTAATGTTTATATCAACACTCGGGTCGAATCCTCGGGGATGATACTTTTTAATAGTCGATTGTTTTTAGTCGATTGTATTTTGATTTGGGGGGAGGGGTTGTTTTCCTAGCTTAAATGAAATTTTTAATGGATGATTTTTGATTTAATAAATTGATAAATATTTTGGTGAGTTAATTATTGGGGTTTTAAGCTTATTATATATTTTAGCGTTGCTTTATATTTCATTAAATTAATACCAACTTCACAAGATGACTTTGATCAGAATTCAAAAGTGTTAAAGTTTTAATCCAAGACGTAACATAACTTAGGGTTCTAATCATTATCATTACCTGTTTATGGTAGTGTATTTGTGGTTCCCATAATCCATTGAATCCACATTCTAAAAAAATATGTAATAAATCCATGACATGTTATGTTCAACATAAACAATATTAATTTAATGAATATTCATTTAGAGAATGCTCTCAATCACTTAATATCCCCAAATTATGAATCATCCCAATGAGATATTTACTCTTCCATTTGGTTGGTTAATAATCTGGTTTTAATTTCTATGGAGATGTGTTAAAAATAGAATAAAAATATCGTGACAAGTAATGGATTATGCCTCGAACACACACACACACACACACACATGAATAATGATGAGAATTAAAAACGAAATTTTGATTGAATGAGGAAGTGAAATAATGGAAGGGGTTTAAAATTTATTTCAAATATTTTAAGATAATTAATATTTTATTATACATGGTTGATTATTAAAAGATAATATGAAGAAGAAACTTTCATTATAATAGAATTACAAAAAACAAACTTATAAGATTACAAATGTAGAAAAACACAAAAGTAAATGAAATCAAATAGAGTAGGATGGGCCTCTCAAGTGATAAAATGAGTTTGGAATGTCCTTCTAGGCATTTGGAAGATCTTTGGTCAGGACAATTGATCCTCTTATATTCTTAATTTCCTACCTCCTGTAAGGAGAGAAGGGGGAAGTATTTGTTTCCCAATGTTGTGGGGTGTTTTCATTATAAAACTACAACTCCAATTTCATTTCCAGTTTGATATTTCAGAATTCTGAATTTGGAGAAATATTAATATTAAAAGTTCTATATATTAATGTTTTAAGTCAGATCTCAAAATTTTGAGGCATTTGGACTTATGGAGCCAAAGTTATGCTGGTTTTAATAAACAATCTTAAGATGTCCATTTTTGTCCATTCTTTTTAGATGGATGAAATGTGAATGAGTTTTTGAATAGTAATATGCCCTCAAATAAGAAATATTTCTCCATAAAATATGGCTACCCATATCACCTCTTTAACAAAAAAAATATCAACTCAAATGGATGTTTATTTCCAGAGAATTATCAAATTTTGTGTGCTAATCTCAATTCCGAGACAGAAATGTGCGATGGACATCAAAGCTTTATTTGGGCCCCTTGTTGTTAGAGTTGGGACCTGAAATTTTTATCCATGACTCCTTGAATTATTCCCAGAATTTTAAGGAGACTAAAGGAATTTGGACTTCCTGATTGATCCCAACAATACAATCTTATTGGTAGGTCTAATTTCTTCACAGATTCTGCACTCTTTCTTGTGTGGTCCATATGACCCTTCAAATGGTAGAATTGGCCAATGGTTCCTTATAATGATATGTGGGAAATTAAATAGGGAATAATAAAAAACAATAAGCACACAATTTGGATCAGTAGGGTTATATTTATTTTTAGAATATTAAACTAACTTGAATCTCGATGAATTTAAATAGTTCTCAAAAATTATATTTAATATATAAATATTAATATTTCACACAAATTATGCACATTTCATATAAAATAAGTAAAGGGAGTATATAAAAAGTTATTAAATTATTAATAACATCATAAAATAATGTTTTATATTCTGGAATTATGTAAATCATGATCTATGCGATAAGATCAAGAATAACAAGTTAAAACACATATGATAAAGAAAACGATTATTATCTGAAATGTTACTTTAACATGGAAATTATTATTAAATGGGTAGTATAAACTCATAAATGAATCATATTTGATATCACAAATATTAATATGGTTTTTTAATAATTTAATAACATACTACGTTCATTATATAGAAGGTTAAATATACCCTCCACTAAAGGAAGGTACATGTTAAGAGTTAATTCCTCAATCTCATTATTACCTGAGATTGTTTATGTGTATGTATCTACTACGAAATATTTATCATAAATGTCTATAATTCATGAAAATGTTTTCAGAAGTAATATTTTATGGTTTTGTGGAAATGAATTTTTAGCAAGATCATCATTTTAGATTTTTTAAGAATTTATTTTTCTAAATATTTTCAATTAATGTCCATGTTTTCAAAATGATTTAAGGATTTATTTATATGGACATGATTGTCTTAAAATGTAAACTCTAAAAAGTTTTGAAGTGATATGGGACACTTTTATTTAAAAATATCTTTTAAATGACTTCCATTATAAATGTGTGACTTTTAAATTATTTCAGAAAAAAGATATTTCTCTCAAAGAGTTTTAATCATCATTTTCAACTATCTCAACATCCTTTACTAGATATTATTCTTGATTGAGGTTGATTTATTATAATACAATGTTCCATATTGTATTTAATGAGTTGTGATATGTTTTACTATGGATGTTTTAATTTATACCATTCATGGTCTATATTTAAAGTATTGACATATCATATGCCAGTTTTAATACAAATGTCTAGGTCATGTTTCAAAATTTTCATACGAGGAATGAAATGGACTTAGTAAGTGATGGGAGAGGCCCACTATAGTCCCATGATGCATCGTTAGGTCTCATGAGAAAAACTAGTGTCTTGGAACAAGGCCTTGACAGAATATTTGTGAATGGTCTTTGCACAAGGCCTTGACGTAGGGATCATTTTTTCCGGCATTATGAATTACCTCATTATGAAATTAGTTATTACATGTGATTATTCAACTAGTAGAATATCCATGTTCATGTTTATATAGTAATGTTTGACTTATTTTTTCTATATTATGTTCAAGTGTATGTTTAAAAGGATGTTGTTATTATTATACATCTTTCCTTAAATGTTTATAGCTTCCCTTGAATTATTTACCCTTCCTGAGCATTTGATCTCACCCCTTTATTATGTTTTATTTTAGAAAGATTATATAAAGTGTATTATAAATGATATGCATGGTTAAGCTAAGGGATTAATGAAATTATCAAAGGATTATTTATGCTGTGTTTTATATTAGAAATTAAAAGGTAACATTCATATATGTAATCTATTTTCTGAGACTGCTTAATTGATTGGTCCTTCAAGACTTGATTACTTATAATCATGCCAATGTATTAAAATGATGCATCAGATCTAGGTAACTAGGGTCAGGGAATTATAGTTAGTATTATAGGACGTTAAGTAGAAACATCAGAAATAGATTTTGATGAAATCTGATTATAAAAAATTACCCTAAGATGGAATTTGAAGATTAGTATAGAATAAAATCACAATTTTTTTGGTAATGTAGATATTATGTGGGTTTTCCAAGAAATGCATTCCTGTTTGGATACTACAAGTGGATGTGGTTCCGGAAAAAATGTACATAGGTGTGAAAACTCTGACAATTAGTTTTGGGCTTTAGTCGGGGTATCCTGGTACACCAAAACGTGCCTTACTACGCACGTGGTTTGACACCGCCTGGGGATATTCTTAGGATAATTCAAATTTTCTTTACAAACCTTTATGAAATATTAATGAGTAAATATGTAAGCAAAGAAACCATTTTTATGATTATGATACAAGATGTGTGAAAATCTTCAATTAATGTTTAGATTTTCTCTAGTTTTTGGATTATAAATTATGATATGATGTATCATAATGTATGTCATCATTTAGAAATAGTGCCCAGTAGAAGGATTGAGAGATGTAGCAATACACATGATACAAAGATTAAGAAGGATCCAATATTTCATAGTCTGAAGGAAATATTTAGAAAGGAAATAGTCTCCCATGTATTCTCATCATATGAAGAGATAATATCATGAGTTAATAAGATATGTAATGAATTATTTGAGTCCTTTTTCTTTGAAGGGAAGAAAGAGAAGAAGAGGATGACTAAGAAAAAGATGGATAAAGAGAAGAAGGGAAAGAAGGATTTTCCCACATGTGATAACTATGGAAAGAATCCCCTTGGTAAATGCATGAAGAGAATGTGAGTTTGTTATAAGTACACCAAGTATATGATTTTAAGGGTAAGAAAAAGGTTTCAAATGTATAATGGTTCATCTAAAAGGAGTTGGGACACTACGCAAATCAATGCACAAATCATTAGAGTATACCCCAAATGATGCTACTTGATAAAAATAATGTTATGATACAACCGCATATGAAGATCAATGATTAGTGTTCTTATGTTGTTATTAAATAATTGTGTCATTTGAGTATTTTTTTAAGGATGTAAAAGTTATAAGAATTATTGACTTATATAAGCATTGTACTGCAATACTATTTTAATAAGTATTTGAGATTGTGTGGTACTAATAAAAGTAACTTAATAGAAAGTTAATTTTTTTTGGAAAATATATTTTTGAGAGAAAGATAAACATTAAAATATTCTTGAGGATAAGGTAATTATTTTGGAATAATAGTTAATTGAGTTGGATAAAGTATATTGGATATTATTGACTACCATGGAACTAATTAATGGTTGGTTTATTTCATCATTGTTGAAGATTACAACTTGTTTAGATTTAAGGAGTTTATCCAGTATTTTATATTTTACAGAAGGAATAAGGAAGTACATACCTATTCAAATAAGGTTTTATGGTAATTCAAATTGTTAACATGTTTTAATATAATAAATGATAAAGGTATTCACATGTTGTCATGTGATAAAAGAGATCTTCATTATGTTACGTTGACCTTCCATATATATTTTTGTACTGTGAGTTTGGACACAAGTATTTTGGATAAGTCTAAAGGTTTGGATCGAATATGTTGGAAAATGGATACTATTGTTTAAGGTTAAAACATTTATAATGATTATTTTGGATTCCTATAAAATGGACAATCGAGAGGCCAGGAAACAACCCATCGCGTCTCGTAAGGCCACGAGACTTGAACCCGCAACCGAAGGGTGACAAGGGTGCGTCCCCTACCACTAGCATACATGATGTCATGGTTTGTATAATATATATTTTTTAAAATGGATTGATATATGAATTATAAATTCATTTTTTTTGAACCCTATAAAATTAGTTTAAAAAGAATATTTTTGAGTTATGTTATCTATTGGAGTGAAATATGAGTTTGTGGTAGAAATTAGTTAAAGGATGGAACTTTACTTGTCAGGTATTATTTTGTTTCCTTAAAATTTAGGGAAAGGATATTAAAACCAAAAATGTGTTATCCTAATACCTTATGTTTTGTTAAACCAATATTTTTTTTAAATCATCATAGATTTATGGCTTTCAATTCCTCAATTTTCTATTTATTGATCACTTGTTTGTGATTGATGAGCTCAATCACTCCTTATAAATATTTACATTTTTCCTCCAATTATTTGTCTCTGATTTCCACTAATGTTCCCCTATTCAAAATACAAATTTGGTGGTGACTTTTTCATTTCCCTTTCCCTATTATTAAAAATAAATTTTATTAACCCTATTTCCAATGTGGGTTTTTCACAATGGTATTTTCTATTTTTAACCTTTTATTTTTGAAGAACAATTTCAAATGTTGGGGATGAAATTTATTGAAGGCGGGGAGAATGTAACACCCCAAGATTTAATAGTACATTATCTCTTGAAAGTAATTTAATATCTTATTTTTCACGCAATTCTGACTTGGCTTGCGTTATACGCAAGATTGAGTTTCTGCGAAACAACACAATAGTATTATAATTATTTAAATGATATATTTATTTATCAATTATATATTGTGATATGAATAGTAAAAAATAAATTTTAAATTTTATTTATATTGTTTTCATATAAATAAAACATATTTATAATGAAATGTATAAGTTTTTTTTAAATAGTTATATATTTTGAAAAACAATTTTCTTAAAATATCTACTTTTTATGTCCTTTTGTGGTCACTAATAAAATTAATTTTAGATACTAATTAAGATTCAATTTTCTAAAATAGAATTAATTTTTGAATTCATAATATCAAAATTATCTCAGTATGAATTTTTGGTATTTTTTATGAAAACATTCAATTTTTGATGAATAGTGAAAAATACTAAGTACATAAAAACCCACTTTTTTATTTGAATAATTATTTTTATTTTAAATTTATTTTAAAGTAAAAATAGATACATAATACCTATATTAGTACAATTTAATTCATTAGAGTCAATTTATAAAAATATTAGATATATAAAATTTTATTGAACTTTTATTGTCTTTTATGCATCTTCTAGGAATTTTTTTGAATTTGCATGAAACTTAATTTTATTTTTCTTCAGTGAATTTAATTTCAAAAATATGAGAGACACGATTGAAATTAGTAAGTAAAATTTGGTTTAATAGGATGAAAATAATTTTTTTGGAAATAGTAACTTTTTAATTTATTTACCATAGTTAAAAGTAAATAGGGTAATTAATGGTAAAAATAATATTATAATAATACAAAATTACCCCAACACATGTAGTAATTCTATTGGATATGTTTTTTTTTCAACCAAAATCAACCATAGGACAAAAAAATGATCCTTTTTGATTCACTTGGGTTAGATTAAGACATTTATTATATTTTATTTAAAGAACAGTTAGAAGTGTTAAATTCAAATTCTAATAACTAAATTATTTTAAATATAGAGTTACTAAAAAGATAAATTCGACTATAAATATTAATTATAAATATAAAAATATTTCCTACATCATGGTATTTTATTCATAATTTTAATAATTAAATAATTAAATTTATTTATGACACAATGATGATGCAGTAATAACCTTATTAATGAATTGTAATATAAATATTAAAATAAATATAATTTTACACTTTTTATGATATACACTAATTTTCTAGGTGACTATGACATGTTAAGATTTATTCAATGTATTATTTTCATAGGAATAAATTTGTTATTACTTTTACCAAAATAAAGTATTAAATAGTAACAAAATTGACATACATGAAATTTTGAAATAAATACTAATTTATTAATTAATATAAAACTAATAAAAGATTAAGGTTATGAAAACTAACATGGATAGTGTTCAAATATCATAAATTATTTACTTTAGGTACGTCTTTAAACTTATAGTAACTATATTAACCTTGTTGTATAAAAATAAATGAAGACCTCGTAGGAGTTAAACTATTTAACTCAGGGTTAAATATAAATGATAAAGTTAATATAATGAACTAAACATATCTAAAAACTATTGTTTGAGAGGATTTTAGACCCATCCCCATCATATCCTGGAAATAAATCCATTTTAATCTATTAGAAATTGAAAATTATTTTATAATAAATTAATATTTCAAACTCTTCCTAAAGTGCTCCTCAACTCTCTTTTAAAAGGGTACTTCCCATTCTTTCAAATTAACACCTCCAAAGTCATTTTGATAAGCCAAAAACTGCTCAAATATCCTCTTAAATAACCTCAATTCAACCTAGAGTTATTAATTTGATCTGATATCCAACATAAGGGGCCCTTTTGTTCAAATCAATTGAAAGCACCCAAAGAAGAGGTAATTATTTTATCACGTCTTTCATAGTTCTTTTCATCTTCTAATTCCTATTTCTTTGTTATTTCCATGCTAAAATAATAACTACAGTACCGTCTGCATACTTATATGTTAATATAAATATGTTATATCCATATTCACTATTCTATCCGTCCAATGAATGACAATGTAACCATATGTGCATACATACGACTTACTGTCTCCACATCGTGGTGTAGTTTGTTACTCAACACTTAATTATTTAGATGGGAATAATAATGCGTATAATTTATGGAAATAATAAATATAACATGTTAATGATTTTTTATATATAATATAATATCAAATTAAACATCGTTCCACCATCAATAGAATGATACTATCACTCGTGCGTATGCACGACTTACTGTCTCCACAACGCAATGAGATTCATCTTCAACGATTACCCTTCAAGAATTTATTTAAATAAATATATATATAAAGTAATTCTGATCGATATGAAATAATATTTCTACTATAATAATATATATTTATGTTGATAAATATATGTATTTTACTTACTTCCATACTATACGATTAGAAAACAGAAACAAAGTTCGCGCGTACGTACGGACTACCGTTTCCAGGAACGGTATTTCCATTTCATATATCCATCTATTATACATATTTATATTATGAATATATATGATATATAAATCATTTTTTATGTTATGGTAGTTTGTAAATTATTATCTAAGTGATACAATAAAAAATAACATGTTAAAACATGTAAGATTGAGAAATTGATTATTACCTGAAATGTTGCTTTAACATGGAAATTATTTTTAAATGGGTTTTATAAAGTAATAAATGAATCATATATGATATCATAAATATTAATATGGTTCTATTATAATTTAATAACATACAATGGTCATTATACATGATGTTAAACATTCCCCCAACTAAAGGAAAGTACCAAGTAAAGGTTAATTCCTTAATCCCATTATTATCCGAGATTGATTATGTGTAAGTATTTACTGGGACATATTTATAATCCATTTCCATGTTTCATATTTTTTTTAAAAATTTATAGTTTAAGGTTTTGTGGTAGGAAATATTTATCAATATAATAATTTAAATTTTTATAATGATTCATTTTTCAAAATATTTTTAATTAATGCCCATATTTTCAAAATGATTTTAAGGATTTATTTATATGGACATGATGGTTTTAAAATGTTAATTACTTTCTAATGTTTCAAAGTGGTATGGGACACTTTGATTTAAAAATATATTTTAAATTACTTCCTATAGAAATGTATTACTTTTAAATGATTTCACAAAAAATGATATTTCTCACAAAGAGTTTTACCGATCATTTTCAACAATGTCAAAATCCTTAACTAGATATTAATTTTGATTGAGGTTGATTTATTATAATAAAATATTTCATGTTGTATTAAATGATTTTTGATAAGTTTGACTATGTATGTTATATTTTTATACCATTCATGGTCTATGGTTAATGTATTGAAATTTTGTATGATAGTTTTAATACGAATGTTTATGTTGTGTGTCAACATTTTCAAATGAGGAATGAATTGGACTTAGTAAGAGGTGAGAGAGGCCCGTTATAGCCCATCTATGCATCAGTAGGTCTCATGAGACAAACTGGTGTCTTGGAACAAGGATTAGATAGAATATTTGTGAATTGTCTTGGCATAAGGCCTTGACATAGTAGTTATTATGTATGACATTATGCATTCACTCATTATGAAATTAGTTTTTACATGTGATTATTCAACTAGAATAATATTAATGTTCATGTTTATATAGTAATTATTGATTTATTTTTTCCATATTTTGTTCAATTTTAGGTTTAAAAGCATTTGGTTTTTATTATATATATTTCATCTAAAGTTAATAGATTCCATTGAATTATTTATCCTTACTGTGCATCTGAGATCACCACTTTCTTATGTTTTATTTTCCTAGGATTCCAAGAAGTGTATTATAATTGATATTAGGGGTTCAGATAAGGGAATAATGGCGTTTTAAAAGGATTATTTATGCTATGTTTTATGTTAGAAATTTTTATATACCATTCTTGTATATAATATATTTTCCAAGTCTGAAAAACGGATCGGCAATTCGAAATATGATTCCAAGTAATCATGTTAATGTATTAAAATAATGCACTGGATCTGGGTAACTAGGGTTGGGGCGTTATAGTTGGTATAAGAGGAAGTTTAGAAACAACCTTGGAAATATATTTAGATAAAATCTAATTAGGAAACATTACCCTATTGTAGACTTTGAGGATTAGTATAGAAGAAAATCCAAATTTTATGGTAATTTAAATATTATGTGGGTTTTCTAAGAAATACATTCCAGTTTGGATACTACAAGTGGACGTGGTTCTAGAACAAATATACATAGGACTGAAAACTCCAAAAAAGTGTTTCAGGACTGACCTGGGGTATCCTGGTATACGATAACAGACCTTACTGCGCACCTGGTTTGACACTCCTAGGGTATATTATTAGGATAATTCAAATATTCTTTACAAGACATTATGAAGGATTTATGAGTAAATATGTCAGTAGCGAAACCATTTTATGAGTATGATACTAGATGTGTGAAAATATTCAATTAATGTGGATAATTTTTCTAGTTTTTGGATTATAAATTATGATATGAACTAACCTGGTGTATGTCATTATTTATAAATGGTTCCCATTAGAAGGAATGAGAACTCTAGAAATATGTATGACCAAAAGAGTAAGAAGGATCACATCTTTCATGGTTATAAGACAACATTTAGTAGGGAAATAGTCTCCCATGAATTCTCATCATATGAAGAAATAATATCATGCGTTAATAAGATAAGTAATCAATTCTATGAGTCCTATAGATTTGATGGGAAGAAAGAGAAGTGGATGTTGGAAGAGAAAAATATGTATAAAGGGAAGATGGGAAAGAAGGATTTTACCACTTGTGATAACTTTTTAAAGAATCACCTTGGTAAATGCTTGAATGAAATTGGAGTTTGTTATTAGTCCACCAATAATGTGATTTTAAGGTAAAGAAAAAGTTTTCAAATGTACAAAGCTTCATCTATAAGGAGTTAGGACACCACGTGAATAAATTTCCAAATCATCAGAGTATTCCTCAAATGATGATACATGATAATAATCAAGTTATGATAATACCACAGATGAAGAGGAATGATTATTGTTCTTATGTTGTTATTCAAGAATTTTTTCATTTGAGTATTATATTAATAATGTAAAAGTTATAATAATTATATAAGTATATAAGGATTATACTGTAGTACTATTTTATTATGGACTTGAGATTGTGTGGTACCATGAAATGTGACTCAATAGTAGGTTAAACGTTTTGGAAAATATATGGTTGAGAGAAAGATAAACCTTAAAGTAATCCTATGGATGAGGTAATGATTTTTGAATAGAAGATAATTGAGTTGGATAAAGTATATTTTATATTATTGACTACCTTGGAACAAATTAATGGTTTTTTTATTCCATCATTGTTGGAGATTACAACATTTTTAGATTTATGTTTTATATCCAGTATTCTATGTTTTACAGAACTAATAAGGAAGTACATACCGATTTAAATAAAGGTTTTTGGTAATCCAGGTTGTTACCATGTTTTAATACAATAAATGATGAAGGTATTCACATTTTGTTATGTGATAAAAGTGTTCTTCATTATGTTATCTTGTCCATCCATTTAAATTTTGGGACTGTGAGTATGGACACATGTATGTGGGATAAGTGTAAATGTTGGAATGGATTAAGTTTGAAATTGGATACTATTGTTTAAGGTCAAAACATTTATTGAGATTATTTTTGTATTTTTATAAAAAGGACAACCTAGAGGTTGGGTGACAACCTATCACATCTAGTAAGGCCGCGAGAATTGAACCCGCAACTGAAGTGCGACAAGGGTACGTCACCTACCACTGGCCTAAGTGATTTCCTATTTTGTATAATGTAGTTTTTTAAAATGTTCTGATATATGAATTATAAATTCATTTTTTATAACCCTATATAATTAGGTTAAATATAATATTTTTGAGTTTTATTATCTATTGTAGTGAAAGATGAGTTTTTGGTAGAAATTAGTTAAAGGATGGAACTCTAATTGTAAAGAATTATTTTTTAATTAAACATTAGGGAAAGGAACTTAAAATAAAAAATGTGTTATCCAAATAACTTCTATTTTGTCGAATATATGATATTTGAAATCATCATAGATTTATGCCTTTAAGGACATTTATTTTCTATTTATTGTTCAATTGTTTGTGATTGATGAGCTCAACCAACCACTATAAATATTTATGTTTTTCTTCCAATTATGTGTCTATGATTGCCACCAATTTTTACCTATTATAAATCCTAATTTCATGGTGACTTTTTCATTACCCTTTCCATCTTGTTAAGACTAAATTTTATTAACCCTATTTTCGATATGGGTTTTCCACTAAGGTATTTTCTATTTTCAAGATTTTATTTTCGAAGAACAATTTAAAATTGCGAGGACACAAGTTATTGAAGGAGGAGAGAATATAGCACCCCAAGATTTCATAGTACGTTATCTCTTTAAAGTAATTTAATATCTTATATTGCACATAACTTCGACTTTGCTTACGTTATAAGCAAGATTGTGTTTCTGTGAAACAACACATTAGTATTATAATTATTTAGACGATATATTTAATTATCAATTAAATATTGTGATATGAATAGTAAAAAATAAAATTTAAATGTTATTTATAAGGTTTTAATATAAATAAAACATATTTATAATTAAATGTATCAGTTTTGTTAAAATAATTATATATTTTGAAAAACTATTTTCTTAAAACAACTACTTTTTATGTCCTTTTGGGAATAATAATAATATTATATTTAGACACTCCTAATAATTTAGTTTGGTAAAATAAACTTCATTTTTGAATTCTTAATATCAAAATTAGCTTAGGCTGAATGTTTGGTATTATTATGAAAACATTCAATTTTTGATGAATAGTTAAAAATACTGCACGGTACATAAATACCGACTTATTATTTAAATATATTTTTAAAATTATAATGATTTCAAAGTAAAAATAGATACCTTATACCTATATTAGTTAAATTTAATTCATTAGTGTCATTTTATATTAATATTAGATATCTAAAATTTTATTGAACTTTAAAAATCTTTTACCCACCTTCTAGGCACATTTTCAAATTTACATAAAACGTAATTTTACCACTTCTATGAATTGAATTAAAAAAACAAGAGACATGGTTGAAATCAGTAAGTAAAGTGTGGTTCAATAGGATGATTTTTTGGGTGGATAATAATTTTTGAATTTTATTTACCACGGTTAAAAGTAAATAGGGTAATTAAGGATAAAAATTATTTTATAATAATATAAAATTACCGCAAAACATGTATTAATTCTATTGAATAAGTGTTTTTAGATAGAAATAAACCTTAGGAAAAAAATATTATCCTTTTTTATTCACTAGGGTTAGATTAGGACATTTATTATATTTTATTTAAAGATGATTTAAAAGTTTTAGATTCGAATTTTCATAAGTTAATAATTTTAAATACAAGGTTATACATAAGATAAATTTTACTTTAAATATTAAATATAAAGATAAATATATTTCTTATATCATGGTATTTTATTTATAATTTTTAGACATTAAATAATTAATTTTATTTATGACACAATGATGATGCAGTAATTACCTTACTAATCAATGATTAAAAACAGCGAGATTATAAATTATATAATAAATATAATTTGAAACTTTTTATGCCATACACTATTTTTTTTGGTGAATATAAATTGCTAGTATTGATTAAATGTATTTTTTTCAAACGAATCAATTGTTAACGAATTTACAAAAAATCAAGTATTAAATTGTTAAAAAATTGAAATAAATGATTTTTTTTTAAAAATATAGATTTATTAAATAATATAAATGTAATAAATATATGAGGTTTTGAAAAATAACTTGGATAGTGTTAAAATTTTACAAATGTTCTTCTTTAGGTTTGTTTGGAAACTTATAGTAACTATATTAACATTGTGGTTTAAAAATAAATAAGACATGGTAAGCGTTAAACTATTTAACTAATGGTTAAATCTAAATGATAAGGTTAATTTGAAAAAATAAATATGTAAAGACAAATATTTTTTCCATTATTGTTTTTTCAAAATATATGGAATTATTAAGAGTCTGTGAAAATTGACGGCGTGTGATTCCGAGGCCCGGTTTGCCCGAAATAAATTTCTGCACTTTTTTTGGGTACGTTCGGCAAACTCATGAACAAAGTTTTGTAACTTCTGAACCGGTGCTCGGAATTGAAAACCGAGGACACCGTTGAACTTGCATCCCCAATATTCTCTTAAAGAGACCTTCACCTCTACTGTAGTAGGTTGATGATGGAAGTTAGTTTTTTGGATTTTCATGGGAGAGTTAAAAAAAATAATAAAATAAAACAATACCTTTTATTTTATTTATTTGAAACATTTATTTTTAATCTTGAAGGTGGGACCACACGAGGGTGGTGAGAAATTTAATTCTGATCATTAAATTCTTAGTTACAAAAAATGCATAACCAAATTTTCCTTCAATTAATGGGATTCATTATTTCAAAAATTAATGAATCAAGTTGTTAATTAATAGTTTTTTTAACTTTTCTTGAGGGTTATTTTTCTATTGCCGAAAGGGAGAGGAGGATTTTGATTGAGAATTATCGAAGGAAGACCATCCTCCAACAAATAACAATCACCGGATCAAGAACAAGGACGATGCTTGAGCTCAGATTGGGAACATGTTGCGGGAGCGCCGAACGCCAACATCTTTATCTCCATCCTCATTTTATCTCTAATGAACAAAAGAGGTAGGGTTATTTTATAATTTTTCTTTGTGGTTTTACTTTGAATATTTCCTCTTGAGCCACATGTTATTGGTCTAACGTGGAGGGTGTGGGAAAAATAAACCCAGTACGATCCCTCTGCTCCATCTAAGTTGACGTGTTCTTCGCAAGAAGATCAACGATTGAGTGGAACCCGACCACGACGTTGGAGATTGACTCCATTAGTGTATGGGTGGTGGATGGAACACCGGATAGTAGAGATGATGGTGGTGGCACAACTGCGCCTCCGGTAGCGAAGGAGGTCGTGGCCTGTCGGCTGCGGCAGAAAAAGGTGGTGACCAAAAACCACTCGGCCACATGGAACTAGGGAAGTGTGCAATTGCACCGCCGGTAGCAAGGGTGGAGCGGCCTATCATTCTTAGTGGTGTAAGGTGGAGGCCGACACGCCGATAGAGTAATTTGATGCAGGGTAGCGCACGTTCGTGCTGCCTATAGAGCAGGAGTCTGCGGCTATCGAGACGCTCCGGCTGGTCCTGTATGCTGGAACCCCCAGTTTTCTGAATGTTCCTATTAGATTGTTCGACTTCAGCCAAACCAGTGGTGCCATGTGGAGCTACCTTGTGGCATGGAGGACCCCCTTGTGGTTATAAATTCATGGTATTCTTCTGTGTGGCTTTAACTTTTTGGTAATTACCTTCCTGGTGTTACCTTCGTGGTATTCTTTCCTTTGTGGAACAATTGTGCTTTTGGAAAAAGATTTGGGATTTGTGTTTTCTCATGATCGAGATGGGTATGCTTGATAACTTAGTAATATGTATGGGAATAAAACTAAGTGGGTTTGAATGTTTCTTTGTAATTTTTAATTGTGGTATTTCTTTTTGGTTTATCCTTCGTGGATTCTGAGAGACATTTGGGGGTCTCGGGGACCCTAATGAGTATTGTTACACTCACCCCTGCATGGGATATGCCCGCAACTTGTTGTGTCTTGTGTAGATGATGGAAAACACTGATCAAGGTCAAGGGTAACTGTTATGGAGGATTCTTGGAGGTATAAATTAGAGGATACCATCCACATAGATGATAGTTCGAGAGCTATACCTACCCTTCAGGTAGGATCCTTGGTAGGTGTTTGCAGGAGTTGTTTTCTGTTTTTCTTGTACTTTCCAGTTAATCTTGTATTCTGGCCCCTTTACTTACTCTACAGACCTTTTTTACTATATTTATTACTTTTTTCTTGTGTCTTACTGTGTGCTTGGTTTTTCAGAGTTTACAGGTTTAAAGGAAGTGCCTTTCCGGTTTTAGGGAAATGCCATTTCAGTGCTAGTTGCCAGCCCCTGGCCTATGGAAGGCGGGTTTGAGGTAGTCACGGCATGGGCCCCAGGGGACAGGTCAGGAAAAAATATAGATAAAACCTATTGTTTGAGAAGATTTTAGAACTATCCCCACCTTATTCTAGAAATAAATCATTTGGAGATATTATAAATAGAAAATTATTTTATAATAAATTAATTTTTCAAGCTCTTCCAAAAGTGCCCCTCACCTCTCTTATAAAAGGGCACTTCCCCTTCTCTCTAATTCACACCTCCAAATACATTTGTATCAGCCAAAAACTACTCAAATATCCAACCAAATACACTCACTTTAACCAAGTGTCCATACTTTGATTAGATATCCAACAAAAGGGTCCCTTTTGTTCAAATCAGAAGGAAGCACCCGAAGAAGAGCATATTATTTTATCACCTATTTCAAAGTTGTTTTATTATTCTACCTCACTTTTATTTGCTATTTTTATACTAAAATAATAAATACAATATCTTATAAATACTTAGATGTTATTAAAAATATGATACAACCATATTCATTATTCTATCCGTCCTATGAATGCCAAAGTCACCATACGTGCGTACGTACGACTTATTTTCTCCACATTGTGGTGTACTTTGTTATTCAACAATTCATTATTTATATGGGTATAATAATCAGTATAATTTATGTAAATAATAAATATAATATGTTAATGATTATGTATATATAATATAACATCCAATTAAACACTATTTCACCATCAATAGAATGATATTATTGCTTGTGCGTACGCACGACTTACCGTCTCCACGACACAATGAGATTAATATTCAACAATCACCCTTCAATAATTTTTATAAATATATATATATATATATTGATTAATTATGAGTTATATGAAATAATATTTCTACTATAATTATATATATTTATGTAGATAAATATATGTCATTTACTTACTTCCATACTTTACGATAAGAAAATTGAAACAACGTTCATGCGTATGTACGGACTACCGTCTCCATAAACAATGTTTCCATTTCATATATCTATCTATTATACACATTTATATTAGGAATATATATGAAATATAAATATTTTTTTTATATTTTTGATGTATTTAAATCACTATCCAAGTGATACGAACCAGAATAACAAGTTAAAATACGTACGATAGAGAAAGCGATTATTACCCAAAATGTAACTTTAACATGGAAATTATTATTAAATGGGTAGTATAAAGTCATAAATGAATCATATATGATATCATAAATATTAATATGGTTCTGGTATAATTTAATATCATACTATGATCATTATACAAGAGGTTAAACGCACCCTTGGCTAAATGAAAGTACAAGGTAATGGTTAATTCCTTAATCTCATTATTATTCGAGATTATTTATGTGTAAGTATTTACTAGGAAACATTTAGCATCCATGTCCATATTATTTAAAAAAAAATTTAAAAGGAATTTTTTAAGGTCTTGTGGAAGGGAATATTTATCAGGATCATCATTTTACTTTTTTTAATGATTTATTTTTCTAAATCTTTTTAATTAATGTCCATGTTTTCAAAATGATTTTAAGGACTTATTTATATGGACATGATTGTTTTAAAATTTTAATTCCATTAAAAAGTTTTAAAGTGGTATGAGATACTTTAATTTAAAAATCTATTTTAAATGACTTAATTTATAAATTTTTGACTTTTAAATGATTTCAAAAAAAGGTATATTTCTCTCAAAGAGTTTTAATAATCATTTTCAAGAATGTCAACATCCTTTACTGCATATTCTTCTCGATTGAGGTTTATTTATTATAATAAAATCTTCCATATTGTATTGAATGAGTTATGATATGTTTGACTATGTATGTGCTATTTTATACCATTCATGGTCTATGATTAAAGTATAGACATTTCGTATGATAATTTTAATAGGAATGTTTATGTTATGTTTCAACATTTTCATATGAGGAATGAATTGGACTTAGTAAGTGACGAGCATGGCCCTCTATATCCCCAAGATGAATTGGTAGGTCTAATTTGAAAAACTAGTGTCTTGGAGCAAGGCCTTGACAAAATATTTTTGAATGGTCTTGGACCAAGGGCTTGACATAGTAGTTATTATATCTAAAATTATATATTCCCTCATTATGAAATTAGTTATTAAATGTTATTATTCGACTAGTACGATATCCATGTTCATGTTTATATAGTAATGTTTGTTATATTTTAGCCATATTAAGTGCTATTTTATGTTTAAAAGGCTGTTGTTTTTTTATACATCTTTCCTTAAAAGTTTATAGCATTCGCTGAATTATTTTACCTTACAGAGCATCTGAGCTCACCCCTTTGTTATGTTTTATTTTCCCAGGATTCCAAGAAGTGTATTATGATTGATATGCAGAGTTAAGATAATGGAATAATGGAATTATAAAAGGTGTATTGATGCATTTTTTTATGTTAGAAATTGTAATTTTATATTCATGCATGTAATCTATTTTCGAAGACAGCTAAACTGATCAGTCCTCCGGGACTTGATTCCTTGTAATCATGCCAATGTATTAAAATAATGCACTAGCTCTGGGTAACTGGGGCTAGGGCATTACACATTCACCTTTACGTCTATGTTTTTCTCTCCCTCCGTACCTCTAAATCCTTACCTCCACTTACCTGCATCGACCTCCACCTCCCACTCTTCCTCCACTTCCACCTCATCTCCCTCAGTTACTCGTCCTAAAAACCTAATTTAAATGGGTCTCCTTGATTACCTACCAACTCATGCTTCTTTGTAAATTCCATTTCAGCATTACTAACATATTGGTCATACCACTACCATCAATAGGTTAAAACCTATTCATTCTTATTTTCAGTGGTCTCAATATTCACCAAATGCATCATCAATATGTTCACTTAAAAATCTCTTGATGTTCCCATAATTTTAAATTGCATCTCAATTATCAAATATGAAATATTGAATTTAATTTTAATTTTTCTCCAGATCATAAAATTGAAGTTAATATATCTAGTAGTTCCAGAAGACCCCTTTATAATCCTTGTATTCTCTTACAAGGTTGTTGGATTGGTGTATGTATTATCAAAGTTATGATTTGAGGCCTATTTTTTCATTTTATTATGTTGTCCTTATTGAATTTGACTATGTTATTCTAATTTCATTATTCTCATTCTCTATTTCCCTACTACATAATTATTATCAAAATTTTTATATTATTTACATCATATTTCAGGTAATTATTTTAAAAGAATTGTTTTTATATGTTGATTTCTTACTCCTTATTGTTTTTTTAATAATCCCATGTTTGAAGTATGTTTTCTTTAGTTCTGATGAGATTTAATCTTAAAATTACTAGTGGTATTACTAATGGTGTTTATGTTTCTTCTATTCTTCTCTTTTCTACATGTAATTCAACCCCTTATTAACCCCTAGATATTCCTATCATGTTTGATCATGATTGATTTTCTAGAGAAATTATTTTTACTTGTTGATTTTCTACTCATTCTTTCCTACTAAATTGATATGAAGAGTTTATTTGGTCTTTTGGAAAGACCTACACATACACTAAATATGCACAACTCTCTTAAAATCCCTCAAAATACAATTTTATATTTAAAGATATTACATCACTATAATTCCATTTTTGACAAATTGGAAGGTTTCTATAGATCCTCATTAATTCTCCTCTTGACCTGAGTAAATTGGTATCAATTTTACTCACTTTCCATATTTATATTTTTACCTCCAACTCAGTATTGATGTGGTTTTTTTATTACATTGTATTTTCTATTTTATATTTGTAATTCCATGTTTGTAATTAATAATTAATTATAATAAGAGATGTATGTTTATTATTTAATTTGTATTCTGACATTTTTAGAAGAAAATTATGAAGATGAGTTTGTTTTAAATATATTTATATATTCTTATTACTAATAGTTTTTATTAATATATTAATACAAATGGTAAGTATATAATGATATGTTTGATTTATGTTATATTGATACATATCACATGTAACAATTAGGAAAAAAAAATTATAGATTTTAATTTTTATGATCATAAATAGATACAATAAATCACCATAAAAAACATATTAGTTAATATATAATATACAAATAGGATATACACTATCGATTAATATAGTCTAATATTATACAATTCCATTTAATGTTCTTTATATTGTTATACACTTTCATTTTTTTGAATTCTAAGTTCCAATGATATTTATTAATTTCAATAGGGGATTCTTATTTATTTTTATAGATGTGATAGCTAATAAATCATAGAATTTAATTTTTTAAAACTTTATTGATTTATTATCTATCCCATCTATTTAAATTTATAGGAATAAATGGGCATGTATTTAATTTGTTATCTATCATATATACTGTTGTATCTCATTGAAATGTGTAGGAATATACACAAATTTGAGTATCTACCCAAGTAATTTATCTTATAAATAGATATTTCAAATTTAAAACCCAATGTACAAAAAATGAATGATTTTTTGTTTCTCTTAATGTATTGTTTGTTTCCTTTATATTTTTTTTGAAATGAAATGGTGATACTTTTTATAAGTTTAGAAATAAATTTTCCTTACTAAAAGTTTAAAAAAAGATGTCTTAGTATACTCTGCATCTGAATTCTATATATCCTACTATTGCATGTTATCATATTTGGATGTTTGAGAATCTTTAAGACAATTATTTCAATAGTTGTTTTGTAACTGAGATTTTTTCTATAACCCTCTTCATAGTTTTTGATGTTTAGGGACACCATGTTATTGGGTGATCCTATTTGTTTCTTGATGATAAAATGATTGAAGGAGTAGTGTTATCTTTAACATGTTTATTCTTTTTGATAGATCAACTTAAGTGATATTTTTTGCTTCCTATTCACTATTCATTTCATTTTTGATCAACACAAATAAACCCTAACTCGTTTTGGGGGTTTTTCCTTTGTAACATTCATGAAGTTTAGGGATCTTTGGTCTTGTTGTGGCCAGTTCTATCCTCCTTGATGAAGGTAAGTGGGTTATCAATGGGTTTTTTCTATGTTTTGTTCCATTTCAATTATTTATTTATTTTTTAAATTTAGGGGTTTAAGGGTTTTGAGTTTTTCTAGAGTATTGTGGACCTGCTGTATTGGTTTTGGAGTTTCCATTATCAAAGGAAACTTTCACATGTATACATTAGTAGGAATATATATATATATATATATATATATATGTTCCCCCATATTTATATATTCATGCATGGTCTTATGAATATATATATATATATATATATTGGGGCTAGCTATGCTTATGTATATATATGAAAAATACATACGTGTGTAAGGTGAATGGGTATATGAAAGCATAAGTATTAATGTAATAATCCTATTGTACATACTTTTCCATGAAAATGTATAGATAGGGGATATGTGTACATATTTATAAAAAAGTGAATATTCATACAAGAAGAAATGGGGAGGTTCGGGTATTTTTAGTCATAAGGATAGAGCATTGTGTTTGTGGTAGGTTTCTTTATGCATTGGCCTTTAAATTTCACAAATTAGTGATTTATTGTATTTCACTCCATGTTTTTGTACTAATTTTTTATATATATTTCTTATAATAATTTTATTTAACCAACTCGAAGAAAACAAAACTAACCAACATAAAATTGAGATATATTTAATAATACTAAATTTAATGAAATATGATATCATATAAGTAGGAAAAACCAAAATAATCTAATTTTTATTAACATATAAAGAGAAAAGTAAATATTTCTAAATCAGTCTAGAATAAATTAAAATAGCCTCCACCGGCCAGATGAATTAAACCTAACTAGATCTAAAATAAATCATATCATATTGTACTAAAGTGAATCCTGTATAATTAGTATAATCTAGTTTGACCTATTCTAACCTACCTCAATTTCGATTGCATTAAACATAATAAACCAGGAAAACCATAGAAAATAAAACCAAATAAGATTAAGAAGTGTATTCCCAAAATGAGTTGAACTAAATAATTTGGAAACATAAAAACCCATAATGGGAATAGTGAAACCAAATAAAAAATATAATTAAACATTTTTAAAAAACATCAAAAAACTAACCAAAACATTCTGGTATGAATATAAATAAAGAAACCAAAATATATATAGAGTCATCAAAATCAAGAAAATATAATTCAAATAGATAAAAATTGGATGAAACTAAATTGGACCAAGTAAAACTAATATAACATGAAATAATATGATATTACAAATGATGAATAAAATTATACTAAGTATAATGAATTCAAACCAAAAAGACCAAAACCAACTTGAACTAAACTAAAAAATTGTTATGAACCAAATACAATAAAACTAAATCGATTAGAACCCAAATAAATGAAATTTTCCTAGATAATATAAAAAAAACAATAAAAACCAAATCTAATGAAAATGTCCAAAAAAACTTGTGTCGAACAAAACATAGCCAACATTTCTTGCTTTGTGATAATCCAATATGAAATAAAATGAATTTAAAAAACCTAAAATGAACTATACATAGAAACTACTTAACTAAAACAAAACATAACTGAATTTAGTTAAAAATAATCAATTTTAATTGGCCTGAAACAAATAAAACAAAATTGAAGTCTACTAAACTAAAGTAATGTGAAATGGTCCCAAAAGAGTTAACCAGTATCAACCAAATTAAACTACTCATAATATAATCAAGAAAAATCAAGCCTAGATAAACCCAACCAAAAAAATAGATTTTTCCACATCCTCTAGAATTAATATAATATATTTTCCCCTTGATTTCAGTAATATGTTTTGATCCAAAGGGCATTGTTATTCTTATATATTGGCCAGTGACTTCTATAGTAATAAGTGACATGTATTCTGTAGTTTAGTTTTTATTTTATTTTCTTTATCAAATTGAACACATATTAATTTAACCACTTTCTATGGATGAAGGGAAGTTATATTATTTGAAATGGAAAGAAGGGAACTAGAGGAGGAAATATAGTTTTCTCGGTAGGGGAAGGAGATTAGGGTAATAGAGGGATTAATTAGTGTGTTTCATTTTTCCATACCTTTTCAACTCATTGCGTCTATTGGTTTTATTTTCCTTTGAATTTTATGTCTGATATACAGATAGGTCATGAAAAGATTTTATTTATTTTATGTTATTGTTTAAATTAATTGTTTTTTACAGAAATCATTCCTAAGTGCTAATTCCCGGTTTCCCAGACAATTGTATAAGCGTGTGGGCATAGTCTATCCACCTTAATCTATCCTAGTAATTAATATATTAGAGTATAACCATGGAATTACTATATATGAACCATGGTAGGGCCTATGAAACAAGGAATAACTAGGTAGGGATTTGGAATTTCTAGGAATGAATTATGAATTCCCATGAATGATGATTGAGGATATTGAAATTTACTATGACGAGATGTGGGAGACCATGAAATAAATAATGATTCTAGAAATTCTATTGGTATAAAAGGTTGTGAAATAGTAATGTGTTCGGACTACTAAATAGAAATTCACATTCACAACCAAATTTATAATGTAATATCAGATCATGATCAATTGTAAATTGTTGGAGTTTATGATTAGACTCCATCCCAATGAAATAATTAAAATACATTGGTTCCAAAAATAATGTATCATACACTATATTTTTTGGTTTGAAATTCCCAAAAAATCTTCATCGACCTTCCTTAGGTTTTAGAAAAATTTTATTTCAATTATTTCACTTCCAATCACCATTCATAAATTCCTTTAAATAATATGACCCTGAATCAACTAGAAATATCATTGCGGTGTTCAAGGTGGATAGACTAGTTCAGTAGGTTAGCGGGGGAGAGAAACTCAACAACTATGATGGGTTGTGTATTAGAACTGATTACTCATAATCTAGGTAGGTTTAGAATGAGTGTATTTAGAGATCAATTTTTTTGATGTCAATAATTATTAAAAACCCCTATTTAGACCATGAAATTGGACTACCAAAAAAACATGATTATTATGAAATAATGAGGTTATTTAAGACACAAGTTTCTCAATAATATGTGTAGGAGTTTTTTTCACGACCCGTCCTCGGGGCCCGTGCCGTGACTACCCCATGCCCGCCTTCCATAGGCTAGGGGATGGCGACTAGCACCAAGGCATAAATCCCAACAAAAGGGAAGGCATTGCCTTTGAAAAGTAAACAAGCACCATAGAGTAAGCAAGCGGAAAAGTAAACACTAAGTAAAAACTGTAACAAGCTGTGCTGAAAGTAAAAGGGGCCGAAAATACAAGCCCAACTGTAAAGTACAACTGAAGGGAAAAACAACAACTAAAAAGTAAAAGCTGCTACACCGAGCTGTCCACTGGGAAGTCCCACCTGAAGGGTGGGTACAGATAGCCTCAACTACTCCTCGGGTCCACCTGAACGCCCCGAGTACGTCCCGCCTAGTGGTCCACCTCGAGGTACCATCCTGCTCCGCAGGCCTCCACCACGATCAGCGCTGTCCGTCATCTGCAACCAACACAACATAGTGCGGGCATAGCCCGTGTATGGGTGAGTATAAGCTACTCAGTAGGGACCCCGAGACCCCCGAAGGTCTCTCGAAATCCACAAAGGATAAACCACAACGGAAAGATACAATCACGAATTAACAACCGACACTGCTTAGGTATATGCCCATACATATACCTAAGTCATCAATTCCCGTTCAGCTCCAACGTCCGAGCCCAAGCACAACCCAGTCCACACAGGAAAGCAAAACGTATACCCACACAGGATAGCTCAACACACTCCACAAGGGAGAGTAAAACAGTAAATCTACGCAGGATAGTTCAACACAATCCACAAAGAGAGGAAACAGTAAATCCACACTGGATAGTTCAACACAATCCGCAAAGGAGAGTAAACAGTAAATACACACAGGATAGTTCAACACAATCCACAAAGGAGAGTAAACAGTAAATCCACACAGGATAGTTCAACAAAATCCACAAAGGAGAGTAAACAGTAAATCCACACAGGATAGTTCAACACAATCCACAAAGGAGAGTAAACAGTAAATCCACATAGGATATTTCAACACAATCCACAAAGGAGAGTAAAACAGGATTTAGCTCACACAGGTATACTTCGTCGAAAAGGTGAAAGGGATGATCAGGTATAGATACTGAATCATCTAAGCTGGGAACCACATAGGATACAAGACCAACACTGAGTCATCTAAGCTGGGACCCACATAGGATTCAAGACCAGCTGTCTTCGTTGATTCATCTATACTGGGACCCACATAGGATACAAGACCAGTATTGAATCATCTAAGCTGGGACCCACATAGGATACAAGACCAGCACAGCTAGGACCCACATAGGATACAAGACCAGTTGTCTTCATTGATTCATCTATACTGGGACCCACATAGTATACAAGACCAGTATTGAATCATCTAAGCTGGGACCCACATAGGATACAAGACCAGCACAGCTAGGACCCACATAGGATTCAAGACCAGCTGTCTTCATTGACTCATCTATACTGGGACCCACATAGGATACAAGACCAGTATTGAATCATCTAAGCGGGGACCCAAATAGGATACAAGACTAGCACAACTAGGACCCACATAGGATACAAGACCAGCTGTCTTCATTGACTCATCTATACTGGGACCCACATAGGATACAAGACTAGTATTGAATCACCTAAGCTGGGACCCACATAGGATACAAGACCAGCACAGCTAGGACCCACATAGGATACAAGACCAGGTTTCTTCATTGACTCATCTATACTGGGACCCACATAGGATATAAGACCAGTAGTGAATCATCTAAGCTGGGACCCACATAGGATACAAGACCAGCACTCTTTATCGTCGCAGTTCACTGAGGATTTCTGCACAGTCGCCGTCGTCGAAGTCGCAACCAGCACTAGGGTTCCCGCACACAGCAAGCTCATTCGGGAGGGTCCGCTCCACGAGCCGAGAGGCCGATACATCAACTGACACAAAGTCCGAAGTTCATGTATCCAAAAGTTCCGTATCGTCAACAGGAACTCAACGTCGCAGACGGCGCGTCAATCAGACGCCCGGTCTGAGAGTTATTGGCTTTTTCGTCCCGGGGGCCCGGTTGGTTTTTAAGGAAAAACCAACCCGACCTTACTCCACCTACGCCCAAACCTCGGGCAGAGTATGCCAAAAGATCCGTCTCACATAGAGGAACTCAATAAAGTCAACGGCACGTCAATCGGACGTCCATAGCTCAAGATATGAGCGTTTCCGCTCTGAGGGCCCGATTGGTTTCGTGTACGAACTAACCCGGCCGAACTGAAAGTATTCTGAAACCTTGAGTGAGATATACCAAAACGACCGTATCGATCCAAGGATCGCGTTACCGCTGACGAAGTGTCGTTTGGAGGCCCATAGCTCAAGTTACGGGCATTTGACTGAAAACGGTCCGAAGACGGGGGGTCCGGGCCCGGGCCGACCCGAGCGGCCTAGCGGCCGAGCGACGCAGGGGGGAGCCGCCGCCCCCTTGTGACACCCCCGCGGCACCCGCGTGGTGCCACCCTGGACAAACCGAGTGATGCGGGGGGGAGCCACCGCCCTCGCGTGACAACCCCGCGACACCCGCGGGGTGTCGCCCTGGACAACCCGACGCGGCGTGGGGGGGGGGGGGGGGAGCCGATGCCCCTGCGTGACAACCCCGCGACACCCGCGGGGTGTCGCCCTGGACAACCCGACGCGGTGCAGGGGGGGGGGGCGCCGCCCCCGCGTGACAACCCCGCTACACCCGCGGGGTGTTTCCCTGGACAACCCGACGCGGCGGCCGCGGGTCAGCGGGCGCCGCCGCCTCCGGCCGCAGGCGCCGCCGCGCTGGCGACCCGCACCGCCGCTGGCTTCTGCGGGCCACCGGAGTCGCCCCGGTGGTCTGATTCCGTTCCCGTCTGCGCTGCTACTCCTCCCGTGACTCGTTCTTCACTGCGGAATCATCAAACTTCCGTTGCGGCACGTTCCGTCGTCGTCCGTCAAATCTGCACAACAACGAAGAACGACGGAAGGTTGTCGGGCCATGTTCGTTTGGCCCACACCCTCCGCGTTAGAGATAAACAACGGGAGAAAATACATTCAACACATGAATACATATCCGAAACAATTTTAATGAAATAAAATTGTTTTATGAATCGGGTTCTTCATTTTGAACGGAAACAACACGGGAAATAAGGGCATTTCCAAAAATAAAATCCCTACCTCGTAGTCGTCGTCGTACACACTTTCTTCGCGGGTTTTCTCATCGCGGAAGGAGGGGATCATCGCGTCATCGCGGAAAGGCGTCGCGTCATCGCAGAATCCGGCGTTGCGTCGACGAACTCAACGGACCATGAAACAACAGATTTAATTATAAATAATTAAATCCGTGTTTTGTTAAAAACCCCAAATGAGATTTAAAGAATCACAAACACTCACCTCAACGGAAGATCGAAGGATCTTGTCGTGGAGGAAGGAACGTCGCCGAAGAACATCGCGGGAGAGGAAACGTCTGCATCGCGGTATCCGACGTCACGTCGTCGATTTCCGGGTTCGGCGTTCTTCACGTTCTTCGCGAAGAAGGATAAAGGATCAAGAACCTCTGACAAAACCTCTCAACGAGTAATCCTCCAAAAGACTTGTTGGTTTTATTTTATTAATTCGCCAAACAAACGAAAAAGGTAAGTAACGACCCATCAATTCATTGAATTAATTCAACGAAAGAAACCATCCATTTAATTCACGAAATAAACCGCCCAATTAAATGGTGCGTTAAGGATTTAAGAAAACGCGTCAGTTGACTTTCATAATGACGGGTTTTCGCGGGTGCGTTACTTAGCGGAAAGAAACGGCGGGGTTCGTGCGGGCGCCACCTCGCAAATATCCTACCAAGAGGGTAGGATATTTCTGGATACCAGCCTATCTGTTTCAACTCAGTTTAAGACACTTTTAAGCGGCTTCAAGTGGCTTCCAAGTGGATTAAGTGAAATAAAATAAAGTTGTCGTAAAATTATTTTATTTCTTATCTTTAATCCTGAAAATTAAAAACCACACCCGAGCAAACGCAACTCCGGAAGAGGCGTTTCTAAGCAAATACCGGCTCTGCGATTTCATCAGTGCCCTCAGAATTCGATTCTGGGCACCGGTTCAAAAGCTAGAAAAACCCGCTCGTTCGTTCACTGAACGTACCCAAGCCAAACTTCGGAAAATGATTCCGGGCACACCGGGCCTTGGAATCAGGTGCCGTCATAGACTGCGCTCTTGTAAAATTCCAAAGAAAATTAAGAAAAAAATTTCCTTGAAATTTACGGGTCTTTACATTACTCCCACCACAGGGATTTACGTCCCCGTAAAGCTTCAACACAAACTAGGGAAACAAAGGCGGTACTGAGCACGCAACTGAGCCTCCCGCTCCCATGTGCTCCCTGGAGGTTCCCGTGCTGCCATCTGATGCGCACTAGAGGAATCGATCGTCCACGTAGGACCCGCTCCTATCGATCCTCGATCTCCACTGGGACCTCCGCAAAAGTCGTCCCATCATCAAAGACCAGCTCTCCATGGTCAAAGTTTTGCGTCGGGTCGTGCACGTATCTCCTAAGCTGAGATACGTGGAAGACGTCGTGCACCCGGTGCAACTAAGGTGGTAGAGCCAGGCGATAAGCCACCTCGCCAACCCTGCTGAGGACCTGGAAGGGTCCGATGAAGCGTGGAGACAACTTGCCAACTTGGCCAAAACTCCACAAACAACGTCGAGGTGAGACACGCAAGAAGACGTGGTCGCCATCCTCGAACTCTAGTGGCCTCTTACTCCTATCAGCGTAAGACTTCTGCCGGATCTGAGCTGTACTCAGCCGCCCCTGGATGACCTGGACCATCTCAGCCTTGGCCTGGACCATCTCCGTCCCCACAAGAGCTGCTAAGATATCTTCTTTGCTGATAAGAGAAATCTGGTCCCATCCCCTGGATGAACCACATTTTTTTCCTAATACAGTCAATCCTGACATGGATGATACTAATCCATACCAAGGATGACGTCGTAAGGCCTCGACGCTACTACCAAGAGATCCAACCATTACTCTCGCCTCCAAGGGTTGAGTCACACTGTCGGCATCAGTGTGTGGTAACCGGGTCTCCTCCAGTAGATGTCTCACAAGTGAGGGTCAAGTAAACAGTCAAAACTGGAACCTCTTAGTAACAACATAAAAGAGGACAGGAATGAAAACATCACAAAGGTATGTGTCTTTTATTATTGCAGCTCATAATACAAAGATGCTACACAATAGGAAAAATGAACTAGAAGTACAAAGGACGTATCCACTAGTTCCACTCCTGTCCATCTGCTCCCAGATCTCCATGATCGAAGGCCTCAGCTGCCTGAAGCTGAGCTCTCGCATGTCCACCTACTCCCTACGGTCGGGGTGGACCTCCTGGTGGTGGTGGTGGCAACACCTCGAAGTGTCTCCCACCATCGGCTACTCGGCCAGCTCCTCTTCCTTGTCCGCCTGCACCCTGCGGAACACCGTGGCCGAACCTCTGTCTGATAGGTCTCTTTACCGCCTGCTGCTCATCTGTAAGATGAGTCGGGCAATCTCGAGCCATGTGACCTCGCCCATTGCATGTGTAGAAATGCTTGACCCTCGCGTAGACGGCTCTCCTTCGGGTGACCCGTACAACCAAATCTTCATCCTGAGACTGCCCATCTGATGGTCTGGCCTATTTGAACCTCTGCATCACCTGTCTACTGCCAACTGCAGAAGACCCTGCGAAGGGTCGTCCTGCGAAGGGCCCTGTCACTGGAGCCTGCTCGGCGAGAAAACTCTCCACTAGAAGGGCTCTCTCCAACACCTCTGCCTGTGTCAAAATGTTGAGGGTGATCATCGAAGCCCTGATCTCGTGCCTCAGTCCCTGCTCAAAGGTCTGGGCTCAGAAGAACGGGTCCCGTACCATATCTGTGGAGTAGCACAAGAGATTAGTAAATCTTGCAGAGTACTGGGCCACTGTCAAGCTGCCCTGCCGCAGTTGAAGAAGCTCCTGTATGCGTACCTCACGGAGGGTGGCTGGGACGAACTCGGAGCGGAAGATGCTCTCAAAGTTCATCCAGAGGAGAGATGTCTCGTCGTGCACCTGGAGCATCAAGCTCCACCATCTTCCTGCTGCCGCGTGCAGGAGGCTCGCTGCGAGGATCACCATCGTCAGTGGCTGGGGCTGGTAGCATCTGTGGCTAGGTGGGTAAAGGTACCGCCGGTCCCTCTGCTGACAAGGAGGCCTGCACCGAGGCCTCGTCGCTCAATGGGCTGTCATCACGCTCCACTCTCGGAACCCTAGCTAGCTGCCGTCGTGGGGCCATCCTGAAAGAAGCAGGTGCGCCACTGTCAGAACAGTATACCTGGTGAGCTGACACAAGTAATCACAAATAAAACTTGAACACACATGCAATCAATGTTTTCGTGCATTATGTCAGAAATTAGAAGTCAGGGTCCTGGTGTATGGATACGTCGGCCGCTGCACCAACACTGGACTCCCTGGACTGATAACCACACCCAATACGCTAAACACTATTGCTTCACATAGAAGAAAGATCATAGTATCCGGTAGAACCGACCACCTTTGATACCAATTTGTCACGACCCGTCCTCGGGGCCCGTGCCATGACTACCCCAAGCCCGTCTTCCATAGGCCAGGGGCTAGCGACTAGTACCAAGGCGTAAATCCTGGTAAAAAGGGAAGGCATTGCCTTTGTAAAGTAAACAAACACCATAGAGTATGAAAGCAGAAAAGTAAACACTAAGTAAAAACTGTAACAAGATGTGCTGAAAGTAAAAGGGGCCAGAAATACATGCCCAACTGTAAAGTACAAATGAAGGGAAAAACAACAACTGAAAAGTAAAAGCCGCTACACCGAGCTGTCCACTGGGAAGTCCCACATGAAGGGTGGGTACAGATAGCCTCCACTGCTCCTCGGGTCCACCTGACCGCTCCGAGTACGTCCCGCCCAGGGGTCCACCTCCAGGTACCGTCCTGCTCCACAAGCCTCCACCACGATCAGCGCTGTCTGTCGTCTGCAACCAACACAACGTAGTGCGGGCATAGCCCGTGCAGGGGTGAGTATAAGCTACTCAGTAGGGACCCCGAGACCCCCGAAGGTCTCCCGAAATCCACAAAGGATAAACCACAACGGAAATATACAATCACGAATTAACAACTGACACTGCTTAGGTATATTCCCATACATATACCTAAGTCATCAATTCCTGTTCGGCTCCAACGTCCGAGTCCAAGCACAACCTAGTCCACACAGGAAAGAAAAACGTATACCCACACAGGATAGCTCAACACACTCCACAAGGGAGAGTAAAATAGTAAATCCATGGAGGATAGTTCAACACAGTCCACAAAGAGAGGAAACAGTAAATCCACAGAGGATAGTTCAACAGAATACTCAAAGGAGAGTAAACAGTAAATCCACACAGGATAGTTCAACACAATCCACAAAGGAGAGTAAACAGTAAATCCACAGAGGATAGTTCAACACAATCCAGAAAGGAGAGTAAATAGTAAATCCACACAGGATAGTTCAACACAATCCACAAAGGAGAGGAAATAGTAAATCCACACAGGATAGTTCAACACAATCCACAAAGGAGAGTAAAACAGGATTCAGCTCACACATGTATACTTCGTCGAAAAGGTGAAAGGGATGATCAGGTATAGATACTGAATCATCTAAGCTGGGACCCACATAGGATACAAGACCAGCACTGAGTCATCTAAACTGGGACCCACATAGGATTCAAGACCAGCTGTCTTCGTTGATTCATCTATACTGGGACCCACATAGGATACAAGACCAGTATTGAATCATCTAAGCTGAGACCCACACAGGATACAAGACCAGCACAGCTAGGACCCACATAGGATACAAGACCAGCTGTCTTCATTGATTCATCTATACTGGGACCCACATAGGATACAAGACCAGTATTGAATCATCTAAGCTGGGACCCACATAGGATACAAGACCAGCACAGCTAGGAAACACATAGGATTCAAGACCAGGTGTCTTCATTGACTCATCTATACTGGGACCCACATAGGATACAAGACTAGTATTGAATCATCTATGCTGGGACCCACATAGGATACAAGACCAGCACAGCTAGGACCCACATAGGATACAAGACCAGCTGTCTTCATTGACTCATCTATACTGGGACCCACATAGGATACAAGACCAGTAGTGAATCATCTAAGCTGGGACCCACACACTACAAAAAAACTGGGTTTAGCGGCGGTTTTGTGGCGGCGGTTCACAAAACCGCCACTAAACATTTTCGGTGAAGGTTTAGCGGCAGTTTTTAATAAACCGCCGTGAAACACAAATTTTTTGAGAAACACCGCGACCCTTTCCCCCTCCCCGACTGCGTTCCCCAAACCCTCCCCGATCCCCCCCTGGCCTCGGCAACCACTGTGCCCCCCGCACCCTCCGGCGACCCCTGCACTCCCCGCGCCCTCCGGCGAAGCCCTCTGGCGAAACCCGCACTCCCCGCGCCCTCCGGCGAAGCCCGAACCCCCCTGTGCCCCCCTCGACCACCGGTGACCCCTCAAATATATATTATTGTTTTTAGTTTAATTGTTAACCATTGATCTAGTTTCCCTATATATTCATCATGCTTAATTAGGTACTGCATATTTGTTTTTTTGTCTCATTCCACAGAAACATGGACCTCTGATTTATTGAGGGGTTATTTTATATTTTTGTGTGGAAGTCTTAAGTCTTAATTTTATTTATTTTGAAAACCAATTCCCATGAGTTCCTATATGATTCCTTAGAACTAGTATCTAGAATAATGATATTAAGAGTGTGCCTTGGGTATGTCATGGGCCAACTCTAGTGCCCAGGTCATTGGTGACCCAAAGTTGGTTCAAGAAAAAAATAGTATTACGGCCTAGGTAATTAAGAGATATTATGTACCAAGATCCCATTTGATATTTGTATAGTAATTATAGATTATATTTATAGATTTAATAAAATGATAGGACGGTGTGGGGGGATCCCCATGAGATCTTTCTCATTCACTTGGGATATACTTCTTTATACCCCCCCTGATTTTTCCATTATATGTTTTTATTATTTTATTTTCATAAAAAGTTGAATTTATAGATTTCTATGAAGTTTTATATGGTTGATAATATTGATGTGATGATTTTGGGTGAGGTCTTAGACATTATTTAAGATTCAAACTTTAGTGTGGGATCCTTATTTGGTTAGACTAGGATGACATAAATCTATATTAACCATTGGTGCGTCATCTCATTTGGTAGGGTTTATAGAAATGGTTGGGTAGTTGGTCTACTCAAGGGTAAGAAGTACTCATGGTTGAAATAATTTTATAAGGGATCCCTTAGTCTTTTTTAAAAATAGAATGGATTTTATGGTGTTTTTTTATAAAAATGGAAATGTTTATATATTTGGAAACAGTTAATGGAAAATATTGATTATTTATTTAATTTTTAATATCTATATTTTGTTTTAGGAAAATTCCATGGGTTTAGGTAATGTTTTATAAAATGAATTTAATGTTTTTGGTTTATCATTTATATGGGGTACATGATATTTTTGAGGGATATCCTACTTTTTTCTTTTAATATCCCCTATATTCCCATATTGCTCAACATTTAGATTATATACAACACAAAAATGTAAATAAAATACCTCCTTCTTTACATGTTGTGAATCATAGTCTCATATGTGGAGCTATAAAGGAGGTGTATCTATCCGGTGGTTGGTTGGATCTTGGATTTTTTAGGGGAAACATGGAGGTTCTATTTGGGTGATTTATTAGATAGATAAATATTTAGTTGGGAGATCTTTAATCCAATGGATTTATTAATATGAGTGTGTCTACATAGGGTTATCCATTTCTTTTTACCAATATTGCAAGAGTGAGTTATTGATTTTATATTATCTATTATAAATTAAATCATGTTACTCTTAATAATTGGTATCCTTTTCTATGAATTTATGATTTATTCAATCAGTTTAGAGGTTCATTATGGATTTTGAAGATTGTTCATCAATTAGGTTATCAGCGGTTAAAGGTTTGAGCTAAAGGTGTGTCCAAGTTAGAATTTCAAACACTATATAGTAATTTTGTGTTTTTGGTAATTCTATTTAGGGTAATGGAGAAACCATATGTATTTATAACTTTGATAAACCATTTTTTATCCTTTTTTTCATTCGAGACTATATTTATCAATGATATATCGGTATGATCATGATCCTATGAGGAGCATGAAGAATAGTTGGTTATGTTCTTAGACACATTGAGATATCATCATTTATATGCCAATATATTGAAATGTTATTTCTATAATCAATAGGTGACATTTTTTGGTCGTGAGTTCTCTAAATCTAGGATATTAGGGGATATTGAGAAAGTAGAATCTATAATTTCTTAATAGATTCATACTAATATTTTTGAGATTCATATTTTCATTGGTCATGTGGTTTCTTATTCTTGCATTATCTTGGAGTTTTCTCACATATTCATTAAAAATATAGTATTTACTTGGAATGGAGTGAATTTTTAGTGGGATGATAAATAAAAAGATTCATTTTATGAGCTAAAAAATATATTGACATCTACACCTATTCTTATGTGACCAAAGCCAAGGATGCATTATAAGGTCAATAATGAGGCCTCCAATGTGATGTTAATATTTATGTTGATATGGAGGAATGAGTTTTAGTAAATGGGTCTTGAAACTTATAATAAAGGTCATGTCATTATAGAAACCTTGACCATCACTTTATCTTTATTTTTTTATTTAAAGAAGGTATGATTTCATATTATGTGTATTGGGTTTTCCATGAATGGTTTTATAGTATGGATTTCATACCTAGGTATATTCTTAGTGAGAATTCTCTATTGTATTTTCATGGGTGTAATTTTTTTATTGACCCCGACACCCCCCACGCCCCCCGTGGCCTCCGGCGACCCCCGCACCCCCCGACGCCCCCCGCGACCCCTTTCGACTTTGGTAATTTTTAGTTCTTCCTTGATTCCTTGATTGATTCTCATAAATGACGGATAAGTCATGTATAGTAATTGTGGATTATTTATTTTTGTGGTTTATATATTTCTCCTACATTTATTCATGTATTCATTACTAAAAGTGAGAATATCCATCCACAATTTGAGTAATTTCTTGGAATTTATATTGAGCAGTTGGTTCCTTTGGGATATCACTGAATATTATTTACACCTCAACTCTTTCCAAGAATATAGATATGTTCAATAGATTAAATCCCATCCTATAGACCAATTTCAATTCCAATGGTTTATTTTACAAAAATCCATGTGACTTCTCTCCCGTGTAAATTTGGTCCATAACGACATGTCTTATCATGGATAATGAATTAATTAGGTGCTTCATGTTCTGTAAACATATCCCATTGGAAACCATAAAAAATAGTTGGGTAGATAGTGTTATGATAAGTGTGTAACCCAATATTCTTATTTCTCCTCAATGAGGTGTTGACGCTGTCTCTTATGGACCAGACTTGTTCGGTTGGTCTGAAGTGGTAAATGTGATCAATGAACCATCTTTATTATATTATGCATACTTTATGATCAATGGTTCATATTTATTATATTATGTTTCTGTAATCTTACACTATCGTATATTTTGTGTAGGCACATTGTGATATACATGGATAAAAGCTGGATCACATTACCGAGGAACACACCTCAATATGTTAAGGGTTTGAATGAGTTTTTAGATTTTGAAATTTCTAATCGATCCGTTGAAGGGAGAATAACATGTCCATGTCCTAAATGTAAATTTAGAACATGGTTGAAGAGAGATGAATTTTATGAACATTTAATTCTGAAGCAATTCCCTGATCAATATTTGTGTTGGATTTGGCATGGAGAATCAAACAATACAGAAAGATTGAGGACTGATGTTAATCCACAGAATGAGGTCCCAAGTTTGTCGCCAATGGAAAATGAATTGCAAAACCTCATAAATGATGCATTCGGAACTGCAAGACACCACTATGAGCATCAAAACATATCAGAACAACCAGAAGAGGGTGGTACAAATTTCAACGTGACAAGTGATGTTTTTGAGACTGTAACACAAGCAGATCAAGATTGTAACATATCATTGGATCCTCCTCTTGATTCTGTGGAGCCAAATGTAAGGGAAAACATCAGTGAGGAAAATGCGTTTCATGATTTATTTGACGATGGAAATCAAGAGTTGTATAGTGGGTGTTTGAAATATTCAAAGCTTTCATTTCTGCTGAAATTGTACCATATCAAATGTCTATGTGGAATTACAAATAAGGAAATTTCCATGTTATTGGAATTGATTCGTGATGAATTTGCTAAAGCAAAAATCCCAGAATCATTTTATGAGATGAAAAAAGTTGTAAACAAGCTTGGTCTGAATTATACAAAAATACATGTGTTTCCCAATGATTGTATGCTTTACTGGGGAGAGGATTCAAGTAGACAGAATTGTAAGAAATGTTCTTCTTCTAGATGGCAGTCAAAAGGTGATGTTGTAAGTATGACTGAACATAATTTCATGGAGAAGAAGAAAAGAAACACACCTGCAAAAGTTTTGCGTTACATTCCTTTGAATCCTCGATTGCAAAGATTATTCAGGTCATCAAAAACCGCCGAACACATGAAGTGGCATTCTGTAGATAATAACAATGATGGGTTAATGAGACATCCATGAGATTCCCAATCGTGGAATACATTTGATTCATTACATCCAGATTTCTCAGCTGATCCTAGGAATGATCGATTCGGATTGGCTGCCGATGGATTCAACCCATTTGGGACTTTGAGTACGAGTTATAGCATTTGGCCAGTTGTTTTGATCCCTTATAATCTGCCTCCATGGATGTGTATGCAACAAACATCTTTTATAATTTCGATGATTATTCCTGGAAAACAAATGCCTGGAAATGAGATTGATGTATACCTGCAGCCTTTTATTGAAGAATTGCAGGAGTTATGGAGCAACGGTGTTGAGACATTTGATGTTTCTTCTAAAACAATGTTCAAAATGCATGCTGCTTTAATGTGGACCATTAGTGACTTCCCTGGGCTTGGGAATTTATCTGGTTGGAACAGTTATATGGGTTTGGCTTGTCCTATTTGTAACTTTGATTTCGAGCCCAAACGACTACCTCGCAGTAGAAAATGGTTCTTCTTGTGTCATCGAAGATTTCTTGATGCATCTCATAGATTTAGGCTGAACAAATCAAAATTTAATGGTTCCATTGATCGTAGACCTCCTCCAAAGTTGTTAACCGGTTCTGAAATATTGACACAACTTGAAAAAGTTAAAACAGAATTTGGGAAGGTTCATCATTTGACTGATAGCGGAAAACGAGTGCGAAGTGCATCGTCAAGTGAAATCAGAACGCAACAATGGAAGAAAAAAAGCATAATCTTCAAACTTCCGTATTGGGAATTTAATTATTTGCACCAAAATCTTGATGTGATGCATATTGAGAAGAATGTATGTGATAATTTGATTTTCACATTACTTAATGAGCATGGAAAGTCAAAGGATCATCTCAATGCTCGAAAAGACTTACAAGTAATGAACATAAAACGTGATCTCTGGCCAGATGAGAATGAAAAGTATGCTCCTGCCATTTTTTCAATGAAAAGTAAGGATAAAGATGCATTCCTTTGAATTTTAAAGAATGTGAAAGTATCTGATGGGTATTCGAGTAACATCTCGAGGTGTGTTGATTTGAAGAATCGTAAGTTATATGGATTGAAAAGTCACGATTCACATGTTTTGTTACAACAGTTACTACCATTGGCATTGCGTACATTATTACCTGAAAAAGTTACTGCTGTTGTACTGTAATTCTGCACATTTTTTAGGAAATTATGTAAGAAAACTCTACATCCTTTACAGCTTGACAACCTATAGGAGAGGTTTGTACTGACCCTTTGTGCAATGTAGATGATCTTTCCTCCATCGTTTTTTACTGTCATGATGCATTTAACTGTGCATTTGGTTGACGAAGCTAAATTAGGAGGCCCCGTTCATTATCGATGGATGTATCCAATTGAGAGGTATTTTATTTATATGTTTCCAGTTAAGTAAAAAATATTTGGAATTTAAATAGATGCATAATATTATTATTATTTTTCACAGATATCTTGGGCATTTGAAAACATACGTGAGAAATAAAGCTCAACCAGAAGGCTCTATTGCTGAAGGCTATTTGGCCGAGGATTGTCTCACCTTTTGTTCCAGATATTTGGATGATATTGAGACAAGATTTAATCGAGTTGGACGTGTTGACGACACATCAACTCAAGCTCAAATGCATCAGAAATCAAAAATATTTCTTGCTATTGGCCAATCAGTTGGGAGGACCTCATACGCGACACTGATAGAATTGGAGTTATTACTGGCACATAGATATGTGATACTGAATAGTGAAATTGCAGATCCATTTATTGAAGAGTTGAGGATTCAAACAAAGAGACGAATGAGAGGCTGAACACGAAATGAAAAAGATATAATGAAAGTTGTGAATAAAGAGCTGGTAGAATGGTTTGCACGACGTGTAAGTTTATAAATATTGAAATAAATACGAATATTAGTTTGACACATACAATTTGAAAATCTATTAAATTATATTTTTATTCTTCAGATCATGAATACTGATACTCAAGCAGACTTGTCAGAAGATTTGAAGTTTCTTGCTCGAGGTCCTATAAAACAAGTTAGAAAGTTCGACGCTTATAATGTGAATGGTTTTAGATTTCGTACAGTCGATCGAGAAATGGGTTTGAAAACACAGAATAGTGGTATATTTACATTTTCTGAAGTGGAATACTATGGAAAGTTGCATGATATTATTGAATTAAACTACCATGGGCATTTTTCTGTTGTTTTATTCAAATGAAAATGGGTCGATATTATCAGAGGTGTTAAAAGAGATTCCTTGAAATTTACTTCTGTAAACTTCTCTCGCTTGATGGATGTTGGTGATCATGAACTGCATGATCCATATATCTTAGCATCGTAGGCCAAAATGGTATATTATGTGAATGATGTTGTGGATGAAGGGTGGAGTGTAGTTATTCACGTAATACAAAGAGATTTGTATGATATGGGTGATGAAGTGGAAGATTTGACCTCTGCAATTGAATTTCATCAACAACAGGAAGCAGAATTATTTGTCCATCATGATATTGAAAATATTAGTCTAGCAAGGATGAATGAGTGGATGAAGAAATGGAGCAGGAAACCGACATTATTGAAGGGGAAAATTATTGTATGTACAATTATGTATTCATTCAGCAACCACTTGTTTCATTTCCGTAGTCATTCATTATCATTGTTATATATATTTGGTTTGTTAGTACTGGGCATCTATTATCATTTTTAATTTTTTTTCTGCATAATTTTTTTGAAATATATATTATGAACTTAATTTTATTTGACTAAATGACAGGAATGCCAAGGAAGAAGCGGTACACCATTTCATCTACTTCTGCGACAGATGACGATCTGTCTGTCCCCATGGCATCTGAGGCAGCAGCTGCCTACATCCCCGCATCATCTCCCCCTGCACCATCTCTGACACCGTCAGTGGATGTCTCATTAGAGGATGAGTCATCGCCTCCCCCTACAGGAGCCTCAGCAGCGGGGCAGCGACACGCCCCTTCCAGTTCATCACGGACATTCTGGAGGGTCACAGTCATAGGTACAAATTTTAATTAAATTAATTTATTGCATTTTGTTTATAGTAATTGTTTGCTAATTGTAGATGAAAAAAATTCAACCGTGGAAAAACGCTTAAAAAGTTCTGATGTTTGGAACATGAATGGCGAGAAGATAGTGGTGCCATTTGATTCTTATGGGGTCCCGACGGATGACGCCGCAGGTTTACTTGGTCAGATTATAGGTCAGCTGGCAGCGGAACCCATTTCCCTACCTATTTCATATGATGATTGGAGGAATATGCCTCGAAACTGGAAAAATGAAGTTTTTGATTCTCATATAAAGGTAATTTTATTACTTTATGGTTTAATTGAATGTCATGTTACTAATATATTCAAAATGAATTTCTGTATACAGATGTTCTTCCACTTTACCGTTGCTGATGTGATAGCACGGAAGTGGACATTGAAAAATCTTGGAAAAAAATGGAAAGATTTCAAATGGAGGTTGTGGTGTGATGCCAATGATACTTCGTTGACCGTGCAACAGATGTATGAGAAGCTACCCAGTGGGGTACCGAAAGAACAGTGGAAATTTTTTGTCGATAGCCATCGTGATGAGTAGCGGATGGTATTGAAATATATATTATTATATTATCCTCATTTTACATTTATACATGTATATGAAGAGGAGATAGACATTGAATACATTACTGTTAAATTGAATTTTATTTATTTCAGGATCTCTCAAGACAGAATGCATCAAACCGGGAAAAACAAGTCATCCCGCACACTGCGGGCTCAAAAATCTTTTCTAGAAGCCGAATGTCATTGGTAATATTTTAATTAGTTTAAATATTTATAAGACAATATTATCTATTTAACATATTTAATTGTTGATTTATCTTTGTTTAATGCAGTCACAGAGTTTAGGGCATGAAGCATCCCGAATAGAACTGTGGCTGGATGTTCATAAAAAAACAGATGGATGTTTTGTTAATGAACTCGCCAGAGAAGTTGGGGTATGAAGTCAATTATTTATTATAATAACTTATTATCAGTTTTTACTGTGTTAATATATATTGATATTAGATTTATAGGTAAAAATTAAAGAAATATGGGATGTCAATCCTGAGAAATCCTACTCAGTCTCCTAGGATGACCCGGTTGGTAAAGTCCTTGGGAAGGAGAATCCTAGTAGAGTGCGCAGGATGAGTTTTGGACCCGTACCATCTGAGGTATTTGGCAGGCCATCAGGGATTTCAGCTACATCTACTCCTGGTTCTGGTCATTTCATACCTGAAGATACTCAGAGGGAGATTTCTTCTCTACGAAACACAGTTCACCAGCAGGGGGATCAGATATCTGCTTTGCAGAAAGAGTTGTTTGAAATACGTCAGCATATGAGCAGATATGCCCCCGGTGGTAGTGCATCGGCTAGTGGTGAGCAGGTAAATCACAAAAAAATCAAAATCATTTAGTTTTCACACTTTTATTGGTTTTAAGTTTAATTATAAATATGCAAAAATATTTAATTTTCAATATAATGTTCTTATAGGTGGCAGCAGGTAGTGGAGATGAAGGTGGAGAGGGTGATGATGTAGCATCAGATGATGAGTAATAGTGTTGTTGATGTGTTGAAAAAGTATGAGAATGGTTGGTTTGTATATGTAAAATGTATATGGCACATAGTTTCCACTAAACATTTCCATGTCCTAACATTTTTTTGATTTCTCATGTTTACTTCTATGCATTGTATTTATTTATGATGTTTCATTTTATGTCTTGATTTCTCGAGTGTGGTATACATCATTCCATTTAGGCCTGTGTTTGAATTGGTACCACATCCAATGAGAATACCATATATGTAACCCATATTCATACCATTTCTACTATATAGCAGCATTCGGGTAGCCCCATTGTGTAAGCTCGATTAATACCATAACTGATTCATAGAAGTACCTAGGTAGTCCAACTGTGTAAGTCCCATTCATATCATTGTTGCTCCATAGCAGCACCTGGGTATCCTAGCTGTGTAAGCCCAATTCATACCATCACTATTAAGGCCCAATGAGCCACAACACATTACACATGCATGAAGAAATTCCCACCTGATAGGCTAATCTTAGACTATACAACCAACATACCAATTATGCTGATAAAGAACTCACGCTCTTACTGACATGGAAAGAGTGTATCTTGGAAGCCTCCCACAATACCTAACTTTAATCGTTATCAGTATAACATGAATCTAAGCATGTATACACTCTATTAGAACACCTAATATGCATCATTATAATAACATCCAAATAATCATAGTTTAACTTAACTTATCCCCCAAATAACCATGTCAATTATTCATGTTAGACTTAACAGAACACAAGCACTACCCATGCTTTTACATTCACAATACCAAATACAATGATATTACTAACTGAATACCAAACCACAATCCACCTATATACCATCACTATAGAAAAAAGTGTCTAAACTTGCTTTTATTTTTTTAATGAACTCATAGACCTAGGATAATTCCTCTCTTGGATTACATACATAGAAGAAAACCCTCATCAGGTGGAAATGAGAATCGCTATTTCACTTGATTAGAACACTCCAATCACCAATATCCCAAGATACATCTCAATATTACTAGTCTCTCTCAACCCTAGTTCACATGTCACATCCTATATAGGATACAACTCATGGAGAAGCATCTATGAACCCATCTCAAATATCACGAGGAAAATCATAGGCCAATATACCCACTCGAGGGTTCTCATGCATATCACAAATCCCATACCCAATCCAACTATGAAATCTATGTTACTAATCCTAACTAGAAATCGACACACCATACTTCCCCTGAAGGATAAAGATCACATACATGCACATATATATTAATGACATTATCTTATGATAATAACTATTGTGAAAAATCAATATCATTTGGTTTGGTTAAGTATAATTCCACCAATAAGGTATTTAGGAAAACATTAGATAAGTTGTTGAAATTTTAAAAAACTCAAACCGATTTTCATTAACGAAGTCAATAACAACTATATCATGATGCATCCCATCTAACCTGCAACATGATGACCATCATGGGATGTATACATGAAACTCTTATCTCATATCCAATGACATAACTCAAATACTCAATAGGAATCATGTATAACCTACAATATCATAAACCATACTCTCTCAAGCACCATGCACGGTTAGCATGTTGTCCAACCTAAAACACACGCCAATTCACAAGTTACCCATTTTCTATAGTAGGCATTAACAACCAACCCAAAACACACAACAAACCATACCATAACATACATTCAATAACTACTCAAACATCCATCTTTGGAACAAATTCTATACCCATATAAACATAATTTGTTCTATCCCATAACACAAATCCATTGTTAAAAAAACTCAACCCATATCACAATCCACCCATGAATATTATATCGGCCAACTTAGAGCATAACCAATTACATATCATTACACATCACCATGGTTAGCATGATCACATAAATTGTATCAAAATTCATAACCATTTATTATATAGAGTATTAATATCCATATAATATAAATCAACCACTCTTAAAACACATAAGAAATTAAAGAAGCTAAAAACACATATACATCTTGGGGGTCACATGGATTGGTTACTCACCAAATTGTGATACATACCTTTCCTTAGGTTGGACTCCATAACAAGCAACATTTTCTCATATCCTATTTTTCAATGAATACTACCATGTTATTTGTTTGTATGGTGTCTCCTGTTCAATATTCTAGTTTGATTTGTTTTTTAGGGCAGTGGTGTGGTAGGAGCAGAATTATTTTTTTTCCAGGTCAACATTTCGCGACAGTTTGAACCGCCGCTAATGCCTTACTGGTCATAATTTAGCGTCGGTTATAACCGCCACTAATGCCTTATTGGTTAGTATTTAGCGGCGGTTATAACCGCCGCTAAATGTATTATGTTTAAATTTAGCAGCGGTTTTCACCGCGGCGACATAGGCGCATCAAAGGCCAGAATATAATGGCGGTTAAAACCGCCGCGAAAAAAAAGTATCATATACGCATAAAACCGCCGCTAAATGGTCAAAAACCGTCGCGAAAAGAGGCATCTACGACGCTTTTATTAAACCGCCGCGCAATAGTAAAAACCGCCGCTAATAGATTGCCAACGCCCAATTTTGCGGCGGTTTTTGTAAACCGCCGCCAAACCCTCTAGCGGCGGTTTAAACCACCGCCAAATGAAAAAAAAACGCCGCTAGGGGCCGGTTTTGTTGTAGTGACATAAGATACAAGACCATCACTCTTTATCGTTGCAGTCCACTGAGGATTTCTGCACAGTCGTCGTCGTCGAAGTCGCAGCCAGCACTAGGGTTCCCGCACACAGCAAGCTCGTTCGGGAGGGTCCGCTCCACGAGCCGAGAGGCCGATACATCAACTGTCACAAAGTCCGAAGTTGATGTATCCAAAAGTTCCGTATCGTCAACAGGAACTCATCGTCGCAGACGGCGCGTCAATCGGACGCCCGGTCTGAGAGTTATTGGCTTTTTCGTCCCGGGGGCCCGGTTGGTTTTTAAGGAAAAACCAACCCAACCGTACTCCACCTGTGCCCAAACCTCGGGAGGAGTATGCCAAAAGATCCGTCTCACATAGAGGAACTCAACAAAGTCGACGGCACGTCAATCGGACGTCCGTAGCTCAAGATATGAGCGTTTCTGCTCCGAGGGCCCAGTTGGTTTTGTGTACGAACCAACACTGCAGAACTCAAAGTATTCCGAAACCTTGAGTGTGATATACCAAAACGAACGTCTCGATCCAAGGATCGCGTTTCCGCTGACGGCGCATCGTTCGGAGGCCCATAGCTCAAGTTACGGGCATTTGACCGAAAACGGTCTGAAGATGGCGGGGTCCGGGCCCGGGCCGACCCCTCCCCCCCCCTTGGGTCGGCCGAACCGGGTCGACCCGGTCCGACCCGGCCAGACCCGGTCCGGCCCGGCTAGGGTGCAGCCCGGCCAGTCGGACCGGCCTGGCTCGGCCGAGCGGCCGAGCGACGCGGGGGCGAGCCGCCGCCCCCGCGTGACACCCCCGCGGCACCCGCAGGGTGCCGCCCTAGACAACCCGAGCGATGCGGGGGGGGGGGGGGGGGGAGCCGCCGCCCTCGCGTGACAACCCCGCGACACCCGCGGGGTGCCGCCCTGGACAACCCGATGCAGCGTGGGGGGGGGGGGGGGAGTCGCCGCCCCCTCGTGAAAACCTCGAGACACCCGCGGGGTGTCGCCCTGGACAACCCGACGCGGCGGCCGCAGGTCAGTGGGCGACCCGCGCCACCGCCGGCTTCCGCGGGCCACCGGAGTCGCCCCGGTGGTCCGATTTCATTCCCATCTGCGCCGCTGCTCCTCCCGGGACTTGTTCTTCACTGCGAAATCATCAAACTTCCGTTGCAGCACGTTCCATCGTCGCCCGTCAAATCCACACAACAACGAAGAACGACGGAAGGTTGTCGGGCCGTGTTCGTTTGGCCCGTAACCTCCGCGTTAGAGATAAACAACGGGAGAAAATACATTCAACACATGAATACATATCCGAAACAATTTTAATGAAATAAAATTGTTTTATGAATCTGGTTCTTCATTTTGAACGGAAACAACATGGGAAATAAGGGCATTTCCAAAAATAAAATCCCTACCTTGTAGTCGTCGTCGTACGCACATTCTTCGCGGGTTTGCTCGTCACGGAAGGAGGGGATCGTCGCGTCATCGCGGAAAGGCGTTGCGTCATCGCGGAATCTGACGTTGCGTCGACGAACTCAATGGACCAAGAAACAACAGATTTAATTATAAATAGTTAAATCCGTGTTTTGTTAAAAACCCCAAAGGAGATTTAAAGAATCACAAACACTCACCTCAACAGAAGATCGAAGGATCTTGTCGTGGAGGAAGGAATGTCACCGAAGAACGTCGCGGGAGAGGAAACGTCAGCGTCGCGGTATCCGACGTCGCGTCGTCGTTTTCCGGGTTCAGTGTTCTTTGCGTTCTTCGCGAAGAAGGATAAAGGCTCAAGAACCTCTGAAAAAACCTCTCAACGAGTAATCCTCCAAAAGAATTGTTGGTCTTATTTTATTAATACGCCAACAAAAGAAAAAGGTAATTAACGACCCATCAATTAGTTGAATTAATTCAACGAAAGAAACCTCCCATTTAATTCACGAAATAAACCGCCCAATTAAATGGTGCGTTAAGGATTTAAGAAAACGCGCCAGTTGACTTTCATAATGACGGGTTTTCGCGGGTGCGTTACTTAGAGGAAAGAAACGGCGGGGTTCGTGCGGGCCCCACCTCGCAAATATCCTACCAAGAGGGTAATATATTTCTGGATAGCAGCCTATCTGTTTCAACTCAGTTTAAGCCTCTTTTAAGTGGCTTCCAAGTGGATTAAGTGAAATAAAATAAAGTTGTCGTAAAATTATTTTATTTCTTATCTTGAAGCCCGAAAATTAAAAACCACACCCGAGAAAATGCAACTCCGGAAGAGGTGTTTCTAAGCAAATACCGGCGCTGCGATTTCATCGGTGCCCTCAGAATTCGATTCCGGGCACTGGTTCAAAAGTTAGAAAAACTTGCTCGTCCGTTCATTGAACGTACCCGAGCCAACCTTCGGAAAATGATTCCGGGCACACCGGGCCTCGGAATCAGGTGCCGTCAGAGACTGCACTCTAGTAAAATTCCAAAGAAAATTAAGAAAAAAATTTCCTTGAAATTTACGGGCCTTTACAGTTTTCCAATGACGTCTAGTGTTCTCAATTGAAATGTTTGGTTCTTAATAGTTTTTTACTGATTTTCACAAGAGAATTGTAGTTGTACAACTTTCCATATAAATAAGATGTTTCATATAACATTCTTAGTTAATAAAATTATTGGTAATGGTGTACTATGGCTGTTTAAGTTTGTTAGATTAGTATATCATGATCCTCTTCTATGATTTTGGAATGAATACTTGTATCTCACACTACAAATAGCTAAATAGAGTACACCAATATAGCACTATTGCAACTCATATCATACTCTATTTGGAACCCTTCTTCTTGAATTAGGGTGAAACCCAACGTGGGTGGACATAAAGTACTTTGGAAATTCTCTGTGGATGTTATGACACTAGAATCATGTAGTTCAAGAAGAATTTCAATGAGAAATTGAGACAAACATAATAGATGTCTTAAAAAAAACTAGACTCAACTAGAATATGTTTTGGTAGGACTGTTTCATGTTGATAGGTTGAATATGTTTGTTTTTGACCCATTATTAATGTCAATTAATTCCTATATAATTTTTTATGTCAATTGTTTCCATTCACGCATGATATCTACCATGTACTGTGGTTTGTTTGTGGTTTGTATTTTTTACTGGTTCAAGATGGTTGGAAGGTTTCTACTATCTGTTTGGGAAAAGTATTTATACCCACAGTTCAATGAACCGTGGTTATATTATGCACGATGTGATAATTTATACCCATGATTTTCTAAACCGTGGGTATAAATTTATTCGCATGGTTTAACTAAAACCATTGGTATTATGGAAGTATACAAGTCTATACCCGTATATTCTATAGAATTTTGCATATATATCTATACCGACATCTTTAGAGGCCATTATTCCTTGAATTGTGGGTATAAAATATACCCATGGTTTTAGGGTATATACCCACACTTTAAAACCATGTGTATATGTGATGCTTCCAATAGTGATTCATTATTAGATGGAATAAAATTATTGGATCATTCCATGACATGCCAGATTTGTGAATCATCTTAAGGGAAGAGGAGAAGATATTGAATAAACTTTTATAATAGAGGTTTTTGTAACACAAAGATTAATTTTTTGATCATCAACAAACTCTGATGTTTTAGTAATGTGATTTTAAGAATAGGAAATTATTGGCATTATTATGTAGAGTCTCTATGTTTAAGAGGGACTCTTGTAGGAATAATAAATTTTCAAAATGGTAAATTAATGGCCATGAAAGTGAGTTTTTAAATCCATAATTCACACACATATGGTTTATATATATGGTTTGAAAAACTATGAACCAACTATGTGAGGCATTATTCCACTCCTAGGAACTGGTATGATTTGGTTTTATGTTTTTTCAAACGATGATCCAACCATGATTTTGTACACCATAACATGTTTCATGATTTTTATAGTGAGGCCACTTTGTTTGATAAACCATGCAACTTAACCATACTATACCTCAAGTGAATCTATGACTATCCGTAAAATTTCATTCTAGGATCATCATAGTTTTGGAAAACCCTGATCCAACCATGGACCTTCAAAAAGGCCTCTAAAACACTCTAAAACTGACAAAAAATACCTTGAACAGATCCTAGTCAATTCATAGTAAAAAAATCACGATTAAAGTTTGAAATTAACATAAAATGAAACCATAAAATATGAGGCCATTACATATATAATCATATAAGAAGTTTCTATAACCAAAGGAGAACTTAACAGTCAGGTGTTTTGATCTAGGAAGATATAAATAGTTATATAATAAATATAAATACATAGAGATCCAAATGAAAAATATTATAATTAAAATTAAACTATTTAAAAGTACAAAAAAGGAAGGAGAAGAATTTCGCATATGGATATACTCCTATAGTGGAAAAAAATATCAAAAAAGAATTGGATAATGTAAGTTGAGGGGGGAAATGACTTGAGGGGATTGATTTTTTTTAATAATTCCAAATTCAATCATGAGGATAAGGAATACTAATTTTATAAAGATTATAAATCTCTCATACTATCAAATATATTTAATAAATCTGAACACATTTCTTTAAATTCCATAATAATAATTTATACTATTCAAAATCTTAAAGATTTATCCTCTCAATTCATATAATTTGATATTAATTTTTTTCAAGGAATAATTATTTAAAACCATCCACATGTTTTGAGTTATATATATTATAATATATAGTCATCATTTCATACTTCAAAATATTTTTAAAATTTTAAATCATGTAGATATCATGAAACCAATTATGTCACTATCTTAACCATGACATGATTTCTTGGTTGATGTTCCAAATTTTAAAACCATGTTTTCCAAATCATTATAATCATATTTTTTATCAATTTATATATCTTATATCAAACAGAAACCTTAATTTGTATTAATAATTTTAACAAAATGGGGCTTCAATAAATATTCTAGTATCATCCTTTATTAAAAGGACTTCCACACTCTGAAAAAAGTTCTTTTATACCCCATTTCTGGAAAACAATTTTTTTTTCACATTTTAAAGAAAAACACAGTTATTGCCTTTATCTTATAGTGACAAACAACATTATAAAAACATATTCTTGGAAATTATAATATCATTGACTCTAATGTTAATCACCATGATATAGTTTTTTAATCTATGATGGGATTTTATTCCTTATTCTAGTTAATGAAAACAACTTCTTTCCTTTAATACATAGTTAGATATATGAATTCTATTTGACTTATAATATGAAAATTGTTTTTTTAGTTCTTAAAAAATCATTCTTCAAACTTCACCAATCCATCACTAAACATTTTTCAACATTAAACATCGAAATATTTTCTAAATTATGACCAATTGAAAATAAGAAAATAATTTCAATGAGTTATTACGCTATGATAAAACATGATCACTCTTTGCTATCTATATAACATAGGTTTTTGATAGTCTCATTCATTGCATTAATGAAATATTTCCATTCCTTTTTTATTGAATGTAACTTCAATATACATATCATAATTTTAACACAAACTCAATTCAATTCATTAAACCCATCCAAAACACATACATTTATTAGTCCCATACCTGAAAGAAAACCCAAGTGGGGGGGGGGGTGTGAATCAAGGTATGTAATTTCCAAAACCCTTTTAATTGTTTGATATCATAGTTAGTTAAATCGTTCCTCTCTACCTAAAAATGAAATATAGAATTGATAAGGAATAAAAGTGAGATGTATGATATTTCTACTTGTTTCACCCATAATGAGATATGTACAAAGAGCATACAATAATAGTGTGATGATGTACCGACTTAAATATTAAAACTACACGTTAATTTGAATTTATAAGAAGTAACACTAACCCTATAGGTTTATAACACTCACAATTTTAGAGAACTCACTACTCTCCTCACTTAGAAAGTTCACTCCTCCTCTCTGTGATTCCTTGATATTTCATGAATGAAGAATGATAATTTCAAAGATATTTGTGTAGTAAAATACTCCTCATTCATAGATGTGATAAATATCTAAGATCATATTTTGAGATAAAATCATGAATATCCTTTCTTCATTTCCAACATAATCCGTTATTCTCCTTTTCCCCATTTTTCAGACATGTTTCTTTTAAATAATAATATTATTTTATGTGGAGATATATATTCTATAACCATCATGAAAATCATCCAAATAACTATCGTTTAATATCTTTATGTTTCCTTGATTTTATTGGATAAATTAACCCAAAATTACCCTTCATATAAAAGTGAAAATCCATTAATTTGGATCACATAAGAATCCCTTAATAATAGAAAATTTTAAAACATGGTAAACTATGTTAATTAACATCTTCATGGAATGATATTAAATATCATGGTGTTATTCATCTCTCCTTTTAGAACCATTAATCAAACTACAAATTTAACCTTATATTGAATATATCATTATTTAACACATGAAAGTGAAAATTTACTTTCAACATGAAATACTATCTTCTAGAGAAACACTCTAATTCTCTGGACTTCATGTCATAGTGAAAACATTCACTTCCCAATTCAACCACTAGTGATTCAAAATGATTCTTTTGTTTATGTTCTACACTCCATCCCTAGGTATCAAGAAATTATATCATGAAACCAATACTATGACATGATATTCCAACATTTATTTTTAACTTTTATCCTTATAAAATAAATTTTTTTCACGAACTTCATCCTTTTAGGATCAAGAATTTATTAAATTCAAACATCTATGATCCAAAAAAGTAATAGTTTTCTCATGAAATTTTATCCACAGATCTTTATTCTTATGAAATAAGATTTTAATTCTATAAATGTACATTATGGTATAAATAAATCCTTTGTAATGTGATCACTATTATCCAGACCGAAACCACTTCCAAATGACTAAAAACACCACCAAACTCCATAATTACAATTATTTAAAATACTTAAAGTATTTTTGGATGATTATTCAACTTTATTTCCAACAAAATCAATCTAAAAAAGTATAGAAATATTTATTTGAAAAATATCCACCTTCATATTTTTTGACTACCCTTCACCACAATTCAAAAGAAAAACATTCAACTTTGATCACCACTTTACAAGAAACAACATGAATCCTCAGATGCTGTAATCAATGATTCACTAGTCAAACACACTAAAAAAAATGATTCATGATCATTGTTTGAAATAAGATTAAAATAAATAATCCATATTAGACACTTCAATGAACTTTATTTTTTATCCAAAAAATTATTGGAAATAAAAATTCTCTATGTCAATCACTTCAATAATAAATTCCCCCCATTGAATAAAAAATTAAGCATCCTCCCCACCCATATTTTTAATGAATAGTTTTTACCCCTTTCTTTATCCTGGTATGAGAGACACTTCAACTTGAGTTCCTAAGATATATCTCCCCCTTTTAATAAAATTTGGCTTGTATCTCCCCCTCTTCTAATGAAACCAAATGTAACTTATCAAAAAATTTAAAACATATAACTATTATCTAAATCAATTAATCTTGGTGGGATATTAAAACATACCATGAACCAATTTTTGATGATAAGAATTATTGAATAGTTGTGTGGAAAGGAAAAAAACATAGGGGAGAGGGGTTAACTTCTGTAAGCCATCTTGGTGGATGGAGATTGTTGAACTCCGTGATCAAACTGATGCTTCTAAAAACATTATTTAGGAAGTGACTTTGTTATGATATGAACTTCTTGACTTTCTATTGAAACATACTCGTACCTAACTATCCCTTGATCAACATTATCCTTGATGATGAGATAAAAAATAATAATTATCTTCATCCTTTAATTCTAGATATAATTTTTATTAAGATAAATAACACTTTATTTGATAAAATATAATTAAATTGGATATTTCACTTGAACTCCAATGTCATCAAGATGTCATTTCTTCTATATATATTGAGTACATGTTTGAGTTTCAACAATATATTTAGCTTCCAGAATCCTAAATTAAATACAATATCACTTATTAATCAATCACTAAATATATAAATTTATAAGATAAAATGCACCACCTTTTGTTAACATCCTATTATCTATTGAACTAGAATGATCCACACACATAAATCACAATAACTTTTATTATAATATAGCATGCCAAAATAAACTGAAATATATTATGGATTTAACATACCATATAATTAATTTCATTAAAATCATGTGGGTTTATATAGGATAAAATTGGTACTATAAAACTTTAAAATTGGAAGATAGTGTTTGGTATTGTGTAAGGTATAATAGCCTCTCATTGATTTACCTATATCCTTTATTATTGTCTTCTTTCCTTTCAATATCCCTCGAAAAAAGCATCCAATTTTCAAAAAATATTTTTTCCCTTGTAATCCTACATTCCACATATTTATAAAACTAATTGGAATATTTTTATTGAGAAATAAATATTCCATGAGTTCCTTGAATCATCAGCAAACTAAAAAAAACATCAACTCTCTAATCATTGACATTCTTTTTATTCACCATTTCAATTTTGAAAAAATATTTTATTAACCTACATGAACACATATAAATATTATGTATTCAACAAAAAATAAACACAATACTTTTATAATTATTCTTCTTGACATGGAACTTATGATAAACTTCTTTATGTTAGAATCCAATGTTTCCAAAGTGGTCATAAATCCCAGAATACCAAAATCTTGGTGCTTGTTTCAGCCCATGCAATGCCTTTTTGGAAAAGAAAACATTCTTTTCATCTCTATGAATAATAATTATATTTGTTTTTTATGTAAAACTTCTCCTTAAGTAATAAATTAAATAATAAATCATTGAATTCCTTTTGAAACAACTTGTATATTTTTTTACTGTAAGGACAAGAATAATCAAACTATTTCTAACTATCCATAATAGAGAACATCTCATATAAAATTTTTCTATTATTTGGGGAATATAACTTACAAAAAATCCTTTAATTTTTTTCAAATATCACTTAATTTATTATTGAATTATTTAAAGAACACTAACCTAGTTCCGTTAACATTCTTATTTTACAACCTCAAAAATGTTTCATAGTTCTGATACTTATCAAAAAGTTTAAGATATTAATTTAACACTTTGACCAAAATATCATCAATAAAGTATAAATGGAAAATATTTGGATCTACTTGATTTGAGTATTATTTTTTTGTAGACACTTCACTCCCTTTATTTCTACAATATCTATACAATTAGTAAGAATGTTTTCTTCAATAATTTGATCCCTAGTTCTTTACTTCGTTTTAGCTGGTGAGCATATTAAAAAATTATAATACTTAGTTTCTTCTTTAGATTTAATTTATTTTTATTGTTAACCCCTTGATCTAATTAAATCTTAATTGATTTCCATTATAATCCCATCAAAAATTTGATAAAATTGAACATTTTCCCTATAATAGTGATGTATTTTATTCCAAATATCATTATAATACATTACACCCATCCAAATCATATTTTTATTCAAATAAAGATAAAAAATACAACCCAAGGGACCTCAGGGTTTATGGAGGTCTGAAATAGTGAAAGCAAAGGGAATCCCCTCTAAGTAAATTAACATACTCTAGTTTCAAACTATTGATAGAAAGAATACTTGTGGTGATGGAGTTATGGACTGCCAAAGAAGCCAAGTGATCTGCAACCTTATTACCATCGCGCCAAGTGTGAGGCACATGGATATTGGATCCAAGAATGGCTCTACATTTCCTAAGTATGTAAGAAATAGTACAAGGGGTGGATCCTTTACCAAGAATGGAGTCATGGACAATCCTATCTTTCTAATACATTTGTTAAACCATTTGTATACATCTATTTTAGTTGAGTAGATAATAAATATTTCTTTATCTATATGAACTATTATATTCCTATTGTTATTTTCCTTTTTGATAAAAAATCAACTTACTTCAAAAATTTTGAATTTATTTTGATGTTGGATTCTTTCCATACCACATATGGTATAAAGTTATTTCTTCACATTGATACAAGAAAGCTTTGTTTCCTTTATACATAGATATATTAATACCACTTCCTTACAAAATTTATCTAACATGAATTTATCAATGATAATTTTTAGTATATTTTTTTAATGATATAGTTTTCTTTTTCCACTATATTTTTTTGTTAGGGAGTATTCATAGCAGAAAACTTGGGTTTTATTCCATGATTTCAAGATAATCCTTCACTAACTATTGGAAAAATATATTCCCTTATTTGTTTTAATATTAATATTATTTATCCAATCATCTTTTATCTATTCTAGGATAATGAGTAATGAAATTTATCACTTCATAACTATGAGAAATCACTATTAACTATGTCATCCATTAATACTTATCAATAAAAAAACAATACCCTTTTCAATAAATGGAATTTGGTTTTATTTTACCATAAACATCAATCAAAACCATCTAAATAAACTTAACAGACTTTTGGTCATATGTCTTATAACTCATCTAAATGATCTTAACATTTTATAATGTACTTCATGTATAAGTATGATCACATGAGAGTTTAGGGATATATCAATATTTTTCTTTCAAAAAAATTATCCAAGGATTTTTAGTTCTATTTTAAAAAGAATTTTATGATGTAATTTGTTTTAATATTCCTTGTACACAAATAAAAAATATTTTTATCTACTAATGAGTAAAATATTCAACATTGTAGTAATGGACTATATATTCCTTTGCCTTCAATTGTTATTTTGGGGTTTCTAGATGTTTGTAATTTTTTTCACGTATTAAATCATGGTTTCAAAATTGTTTTGAAATTTATGAAATTAATTTCAATGTTTAAAATGTGTGTTGGAAAATTAATCTCTATGTTTTTTAAAGTGATTATAACATTTTAGTAGTGTTTTTTGGGATTTTATATATAATAATAAAAAATTATCTTAATTATTTATATGTTTTTTTAAGTGTACATTAAATATTTTTGAAGTTATTTTTACCCTAACACACGAACTTACTTCCACGTAAGTGCAATACTTGTTTTTAAAAGGCTATGTAAAGGTAGATTGAATTTTATTCTTCATATATTAGGAAAAATGGGTTTATTATGGATATTCATAGGTAATTACCTTTATCCTTACCTTTATAAAGGTAAGTATAACCATACATAAATTTCCCTAATTTTTATTAAGGCTGCATTATGGTAAGACTCTATTTTCATACCACGTATAAAGGTCATCCAAGAATCAAAAAGATCATGTAAAGGTAAGAATTACCTTGTGTAAGAGTGTTTGTGTTTTTCTTTAGGATATGAAAAGGTTTATAACTCTTTCCCATACCCTTTTAAGGGTATAATGGGTCTCAGGTAAGGGTTCAGTCGAATTTACTAAAATCACATATGTGTGGTCCCTTAGTTGTGTAAAGAAAATACAGGATTACTATCAGCTATATAAGGGTCATTCGATCACCATATAAGGTAACTTACAAACCAGATCTTCTTAAGGTTAAGACCATGTTACCCTAACAATTTTCATGCCCATTTCATATGGGTAATGTGTTATGTGAAGAAAATCCATCCCCCCTGTTTCTTATCTACAATGATTTTTCAATATTTTAAATTTTTTTAAATGATGAAAATCGAGGATATAAATTAATATTGATATTTGAAAGATTATATCTAACATTTTAAGAGGTTTTAATTGGAATGGAATGAATATTTAAGTTATGAATGAATAAAGTGAGGAATAAATGGAAAGTCCTATGTGTTTTGTGGATTACCTACAACATGTTTATAGTCTTCCACAGTTTTGAAGAATTATCTTCTATTCAATATGCTTAACTTTTCTCATGACTAGGTGATTCTAGAAACTTATATCGTAATCATGTGAATCTTCTAATGATCGTTTGAGGCTTCTTCTACAAATTCCAGTTTGCATGCGTCTCTCTCTATCTCAATCCTTCATTTTACAAAAGTTTGAATTTTCTAAGAGTTAATGGATATGTTGATTCTCCTTGTTTTAGGGTACATGTGTGATTGAATCATATCTAAGTATACTTTGTCTAATTGAATTATATTAACCTTAAACAAGATAATAATCTGTTTTTATTTATGAAAAAAATAATAATTTTCATAAATCCAGGAAAAAATTTGCATGTTTTTTATTTAAAAGTTATTATGAAATGATTTAGTAATAATAAACTGAGAAAATGAGGTATTATTTCATATTGATGTTTAGTTTTTTGTTTAATAGTATAATCACATTCTATATCATCTTCTTAATATTTCAAGATTTGAAATTTTTTAGAATCATAATCAATTAATAAATTAACTCATGCAGATAGATATATTTGATAATCTACAAATTAAAAATGACAAAGGTGATTATCACATAAAAATTCTATTTATATTTTTTTATAAAAATGAAATCAAATAATATTAGATATTTTAATTAATTTCATTCTTTAAATTCATGTTATTATTCAAATTAAAAATTTAATACACTACATGTTAATGTTGTAAAGTTTTAATAAATAATTTTCACGTTGTATAATTAATGTGTTATTACTATATAATAAAATGGAATAGATGTTTAATTCATATAGATTATGGTTAACTTGTTATTTTTATTATTTCAATTATTTAATTAGAAATAATATTCAATCTTGTGGATACTTATATTTTTCTTAGAATTTAGAAATCGTATATTAGAATATATATTTAATAATAGTGATATTAAATTGAGCACTATAATTTAAAGATTTATAACATTAAATTGATGATATTATTTTATAATAAAGATTATTACTGGAAGAAAGAGAAAAGTATATAATCCCATTTTGTAAAATAATTTTAATTATTTATGAATTATCCAAGAGATAGAAATATATATTTCGTTGTCATTTTCTAATTATTATTTAATAAAATTAGAATTATAGCATTCTATATTGTTAATATACTTAATTAATGTTGATGATAAATATTTTATATTTATGGATATTTGATAATTGAAATTGGGTTTATCATATGATTAGATAATTTAATATTTCATGATGAGGAAATTAAATTAATGGTTGTCGATATGTGACCAAATATGTTTTATCATTGCATCTTGAAATTCACTAGAGAGTGTGACATCTTCTTGGATTTATTTTGTTGGTGTTTTTATTGTATTTAAATTTTTGAATTGGATATGTAACATAAAGTAATATTATATTATTAATTTTAAAAAACAGACACAAGAAAAAAAATTAGGACTCATCTTGGAATTGATTAAAACTAGAAATAATAATTGTATCATGTTACATTGATTATAGCTACTTATAGATATTGATATAAGCTACATAACATGAAATACCTATGCATAATAAATTGGTTAATTTAATATACAATTTAAATGGTTATTTTTAAAAGATGAATTGATTAGGTCTAAGTGATCCCATTATTAAGTGTAGGAGGATTTAATGTCTCTTTCCTATGACTATTATTGGAATTAAAATTATGCATGAAACAATAAATTTAAGATGTATTTATGCTCTAAGGATATTGAACCCTGATTTGATTAATTATTAACCTAATATGGATGGTGTGATGATGGTGTCATGAGGTACTAGTTATGATGATGATAGTGGGACAAGGTGACAATTATGATGATGTTAGAGAAATGATGTTCGAATTATAATGATGATTTGGGAATTAGGTGATGGATATGTTGATGATACTGGCATGAGACAATTTATTATATTTTCTCTTTAAGGGTCTGAGACACTAAGGTGGTTAGAACAAGTTTAGATTATGTATTTTTCATAATTTTTTGTTATTATCTGGATGCTTACACGATGGACGATGGAAGTATGTTATTTATATGACTGGTTTATAACTGTAGGATGCATTTTGGTGATTCCACTGTAAGAGATTCTTTTAAATGGTTTCTTAGGATGAGTTCCATTTTACCGAGATTTTTGGGGAATTATAATGAATTAATGAAATAATGATGTTGGTTCTTTATGATTACATATGATGTTAACATACATGAGGATAAAAACAAAGAATAAATAGTTCCATTGGTACATGGATTAGAATATTAAAATGTAAATCATGGAATGAAATTTGATTAATATTAATTAATCATTGATTAGTTAATTAGTAATAGACTTGATGATTGTATGCTTGTTTCATATATAGACCATAGCAACTGCAACTTGGTGTCCTATGTAATGATAGAAACATATGATTATATGGATAGATAGTTTCCTATAGTATGATTGTGTGATATATGTACTCAGTTTATTTAATTATTTCATATATAGACCTTATCAATAGTAGCTGGGTGTCCTATGTGATGATAAAAACATAAGATTCTATGGGTTGGTAGTTTCCTATAGTACAACTGTGTGATATATCAACACTGTTTATTTAATTATTTCATGTGAACCCAATTCATGTTGGAATAGAAATAATAACCCACGTTTCTAGGGGTGTTTTACCCAATATCCCGATTAGTGAGGATACAAATAGATAACTACCCCCTCCCCCACTTTCTCTTCAGCTGTAGTATTACATGAGAGTATGCACAATGGTGATTTTCCACACATGTGTGCTATAGGCTATAATGGTTTGAGGTTATTGTGCATGAAAATATTTTATAGGTTTTATTCAAAGGGATAATGACAGGTGTGTCATGTATGAGCTATGATGGCTTGAGGTTTAGTATATAATACACTGGTTGTGATGGCTTCCAGAATTAATCATTGTTACTATATAGAGGATTTGGATGTTATGATATGTTTCAAGGGGATTATGATATGATCTATTTTCCTAGGTGTTATGGAAGGGTTATGTTATAGTTTCCTAGGTGTATTCAAACATGATTATTATAAAAGTAATGTGAGCTCATTATATGTGACTTTGGGGTCTGAGAATGGAAAATTAGAAGGGAAGTGGTTGAAGGGTAACCAGTATATATATATGATTTCAATATTGAGGATATAATTCAGTGCATTATTTGGTGAGTGAGCCACAGTGAGGATGCAAAAATAATTTTATATATTATTAGGTGATGAGTTTGTTTGATTTATTTACTCAGTGGTATTTATTATCCCCCTATCACAAGTTTCACGAGAGGTTTTAGTGAGGATACTATTGAGAATACATTTTAGGATCACCCTACATATATATAAACTACTTATCATGTCATAAGAAGATGGTTAGTGATTGAGATAGATATTACTAGTTTGAGGAGTCATTCCAGAGCTCTTTTTGATTCATGGTTATTGTTGAGGATTTATCTCATTTGAATTTTCTTTTCAATTATATATTTTTATGTATCAAATTACATCATCTATTGGGATTCCACCTTTATTTATTATGAAAAGGAGTTGAATTATGGGTATTCTCATCTTATGTCTTACTTTTCAAATCTCTATTATGGTAATTCCTTCCATGTGTGTATTTATATACCCTCAGTTATTGTTTCCAACCCTTTTCCTATTTGAAGTGGGCATCAGATGTCATTATCTATCTTTCTTTGTTACGAGATTTCGAAATGTAGCATTGGATGTAGGGGTTGGGATAAAGTGGTATCATAGGTGATGGTAAAGAGATAATATGGGGTTTGGAGTGAGGAACTAGTTAGGATGCATGGGTTAAAAAGGAAATTGTATCAACTAGGATTATTACATATTGTAAACAAGGGAGATTGTAACATCCCAACACAAATGAATACTAACATGGTAGCCGGACCGGTGGGTTAATTGTGTGTGAATCATGCGATGAGTGGTGTGAGGGTACTACCTATGTGGCACTACCCTTGAGGGATGGGAACCCAATTTGGGTTATCCAATCATAGAATGTGTGAGGATGTTTTTCTCCCTCACTATAGCTAAACATTTTTCTATTGAGGGCTAGATGATTTTAGACAAACAATGTGCCATTTTTTAAGCACCCAAAGCTTTGATTTCCATACACCGATGCTCCTGAAACTCAATGAAGCACACACGGTACCTATTGGGAATTTAACAAAGTCCAAAAAAAAA